>CM060960.1:44646052-45041052 GCA_030765055.1 Mantis religiosa
TGTTGGCAACGCTCGAGCCATGACGTTCCGCTCGCCTTATTACTGCGCCGTCAAAGTGCACCTTTACCTATTCTTCTATCAATTTTGGAATGTACGTGATTGACAGACATAACATCTTAAGTTCTCTCTAACGTATTCATTGTATTGGCTCCTTTACTTTTAATTAAAGAACAATTATAACAAGCATTTAAAATATCAATAGGATAAAATAATTAGTGGTTAAAACTTCTTTCTGAATAGTTCACATTTGTGCATACACTTCTAAACATTTAAGAACTCATCAAAAGTTTCTGAATATCATTATCACTCACTCACCTGAGATAAATTAAACCAATATACACTGCACTAATTAAAATATAATCACTAATAGTTAGTGGCTAAAATTGTGTTAGGTTATTTTCCTGCAAATATATCACAGCATTCCTATAACTTTTTCAAAAGTCAAACAGCATCTTTCAAATATTACGGATGCTCTAACCTCATTGGTCCATATTTGTTACAAGCAACTGCCATCCAAGTTAACCAACATATAAACATTAAAAATTTAACCGGCCGGTTCCGCCAAACCGTGAACAGCAAAATTTCCCCATGAAACCTTGGAGAGAACGTGCCGATAAAAAAATGAGTAGAAATAATTAGTCCTTCTGCAAGTAACAACTTTCCTTTTAAGGGCATGGTAATAAAATAATACATTTGGCTGCACTAATTTTATTAATAAGATAATCCACCCTTCTTCATTTATTACGATCGTGTTGCGATCACAGTTTATTTCAACTCACATGCTGCAGCCCCACTCTGAAGCACCGAGAATTTATCTCCATGCCAGAAAAACAAAGGTAAATGATCTCGCATTAAATATAGAGCCACGTTTTATATAAATAGCCAATTAATTTTAAAACTTCCTCCTTGTTTTTCGCTGCTCCAATCAATAGCAGTTCAGTTACCATAATGCCAACATTAATCTGTGATGCCAACATTAGTTAAGAAACGAAGCGGGTGAGTGCAGTACTTTAAGAGCGCTTTTAGTGCATTTTCAATTTAATATCCCCGAGTTTTGTGCTATAAATTGATGGCTAAATAACTTAAAGCCTTCAGAACTTTCGTCAGAATACCTCTAATAGCTGTGGGAAACGTTGGATATTTTCAAATAATTTATTGTTATTATTTTAAAATATACAGGCGCATTTTTATTAGTTATGTGGTTCGACATTTATTAGCCCTGCTGCATCATTCTGCTCCTACACATGTGACTTAAATACTACTAAGGGTTTGGAATAAGGTAGATAAGGTGCTTGTCAAATTTGATTAAACTTGAAAATATAAATGAAATGAAGATAAATTATTTTACAGGATTGTGTGACGATATAGCTGCTGCCTTGCTTGATCTCATGTGTTGGATTGTTCAACAGCATACGTATAAATTCGTTGAAATACAGAGTAGATATGGAGAATACATTTTGTCAACAGTTTCAGTCGGAACATGCAAATCGGACGATTCTCTCAGTTGGACATATCCATCTGAACTAATTTAAGATAAGTTAATTTACAAAGAGATATACAAAATATATTTATTACTTTAAAAGATAAACCTCTTTTCATTAAAATTATACTCATTAATTTCATTAAAATTATGACTTGAGTAGCTCTTCTTCCGGTTTGACAAATTTTTTCTAAGTATTGAATCCTACAGGCCGGACTGCCTTTATTACATTATATATTATTCATTATTAAATATATCCTTCATACACACTTCGTTTCAATAACCGTTAGTCCGCGACAATGAGTTACTTCGCCGGATGTATATTATTGTTGAAGACATCTGCATTCAGTTTATCATTTTCTTTGCAACAATGAGTGTTGCCGCACAAATGAATGTATAGACAACAGAAAGCATTTGAATTACCACTTGTATTTATTTTAAAAGGCAATAGTGAGTGTGGATCTCATTTTCTTTGTTTTCATTGAGACGTTACTATAACTATACGCAGCAGCAATATGGTGAAATTCAGTGTTCATTTACGCAGTAAACTACAAAATTACGTTAATACTTTTGGATCCGACGTATTTTGTACCTCACATGCAAAAATATGCGCGCAGTCAATGAACTACAAAAGCCTCATTATATATCACAGCATATCGGTATAATCAAACGTACTTTACTAGGCTACTGGGAAGATTTCTTTACTTCCAAAATTAATTGTAACATCGAGTCGAAAATCCCAATTTTCCTTAACCCTTGGATGCACTCTGGTGTGTTTATATTGCAGCTGTGGAGGTAGCCCAAGTAGCTGAAAACCACAAAGGAATTGCAGTTGGTTGGAATAGCCTGTGTTTCTAACACTTCAACGAGACATTTGGAGCGAGTTTTTGGAGAAGATAAAATACATGCACATAAAATAAGGCTTGTAGATATATATTTATTTACTTGTGTAACAATTTTTGCATTGAAATAAGTATAATCATAGTCTATATCGATGTTGCACATATGCAACATTGCGTGAATGTTATGTCTTTTAAACTTCTAGGTTATGTTATGTAATGTAATATAATGTTACAATTGGAATAAGTGGAGCGGCCTGTAAATGTATTTTGCACATATTGCAGCTTTCTGAATACTGTTTATTAGATGCAGACTCAAACTTAATAATATTTGAGAAATTTATATTACTTTTCTGTCATATTTTAGGCTATGAAGAAGTTAGCACAAAAGTGAATCGAGAAGATATTGACACATTGCTTCACTCACACTGTTTATTCACAGGACATGTTTCAAGAGCTCTTGAAACATGTCCTGTGAATAAACAGTGTGAGTGAAGCAATGTGTCAATATCTTCTCGATTCACTTTTGTGCTAATTTGTGCTTCACTGTCCTTACGCTTCTTTACTTGGACCGCCCTAATATTACAATACAACCTAAAAACTGGTACTGCAGGCTTTTAAATCATATGATTGATCTGGCAGTCAAAGCATGGATCTTATACAATCCTTCAGAAGGATTCAAATGCAAAAGTCCTGAATCAGAAGCATTTCAGTATAGAGATAGCAAAGATGCTTTGTAGAATGGGCACAAATGGACAAGAGGAAGTCCAAGTAATGACATACAGCAACTGCTTGATACACCAAGGATTGTTGTGCCACCAAAGGATCTACAAGATTCAGCTGACCACTGGCGAAACTGGAATGGAAAGCGAAACAGATGTAAATTTGCAATTACTTTCTTGGAAGTGTTGAAAACAGTGTTGTTATGATAAATTAAATTTAAAGGGAGTCGATTAATGACACTAAACAAACTTTTAAATTTTTCCGGAACATGTTTCAGAGACTTTGCCTCTATCCTCAGCCGGCCATCGACTGAGCTGATGGCCGGCTGAGGATAGAGGCAAAGTCTCTGAAACATTTAAAAGTAAGTGTTGTTTAGTGTCATTAATCGACTCCCTTTAAATTTAAGATTTAAATTTCCTGGATGTAATGGATTTTCCTTTATTTCTTGCACAAAATGTAAAGTGTGCTTGTGCTTATAAAAAGAAAACTGTTTTACAAATTTTCATCAATAAGGTTTGGGTGAAAGTTATTTTTAGCTATTTATTCTTGTACCATTATATTTATTCCTTGTTATAAAAACAAAAACTAAAAGCAATTATCAATATCTACTGAATAATGTTAAAATGTATGAATAATTTCTACCTCTTGTTCTTAGTATGTTACTAGTTTGTATGCATTGTAGCAGAAATGCTACATAAGAAAAAATTAAAATGAGCGAAATTTCATTTATGGATTTTTTTTTTATTATTTTTCCTGCCATATGTAATTTAAAAACAAGTGATAATCTTAGAACAAAAAATAAAAAATCATGCATTTAAGGGTTAACCGAATGTTACGATGACAATGAGAACCATTAAAGATAAAATGAAACAAGATCTGAATTTCTATTGAAGAGTCAACCGATACTTTTTTTTTTTTAAGAATATTTCATTTTTATGCCAATTACCACACTGGTAATTTGTTTAAAACGTTTTACGTTCTTTAAAATATGACAACCAAGTTATTGAATAGTTAATCTATTAAATAAATGCATTTTTCTAATTGCCTGATTTAGTATTTATATTGCCTTTTTTAATAATTTATGATTTATGCCTAAACTTCTGGTCTCTGCAAATGACCAAGCATTTGCCTTAATTCAAATCCCTCCATATTAAGATTACCTGAATTACAACTAGACAAACTGTTCAATGTTATTTGTATTAAGTCAAAAGTAGCATGTATTTGCAAATTCTTTTACTGAATGACCAATGTGTACTTGTTTTATCATTTGTAAATACTATGTATTTGTCTTACTACTGTATCCGTATTGTGTACATACATTGTAATAATTGGTCACCATCAATAAAATTTATTATTGTGCATTTGAATGTTTATTCAATGATTGTTACCTAGAATGTCACAAAAGCCATCATAATTCAGTCATCTCTTGGCACCATTCCTTTATTTCTTCAAATAATACAGGTTACTCAAAGTTTTGCAAAACATTATTACAGCGGTAAGGAACTCTCACATACTTAGCCTTGTTTGATGAAATTTAAAATGCTGTTTATTTCAGTAGAAAGACACTTTGTACACCCCTTACATGCTCGAAAAATGACATGTCATACAGTAATTTCACCACACAAACGAAGGAAATCACTTTCAAATCACTACACAGCTGCACACACACAATTAACAGTTCTCAACTAGCAGCTGAACTCGCTTTGACAGCCACGGCGCTTTTATATCTCCAGTCACTGCTTCTAGATATCAGTGGAATGCTCAATAACAATCGAGATGGCATCAAAAGACGAAACTTCCAAACATCTCTCTTTCGGCAAGCGTCTAGCTCTGCACTGCATTATTTCTCTTTTTTTCCTGCTTGTGCGCCACTTGGTCTCTTGCGCATGCCCCAGGCACTGGCTTGTCACGGCTCCAACACGAAAAATGCAATCAGTGACAAAATATATATAGACTGTCAGGTTTAGAGAGATTGGCATCAAAGCTTTAGTAGAACTACAAATAGGACAAGAAGGAAACATACGAAGTAAAGAAACGTGTAGACAAACTAGTAAAATGCAGATATGAAAGTTTAGAAAATAAGAGATTACAATTTGATAAACAAATGTAAAGAAACTGGGGATGAGAACATATATATGGATCACTATAAGAAAGAACGGCTGGCTTGGACAACAGAAACATTAAACCCGCCCCAGTGCCGTGTTGTCCACCACAAATCTCACTTTGCAGTCGCCTGGGATCAAACCCGGGCCGCCTTGGTGAGAGCCAAGCGTCTAACTACTGAGCCACGGCACGGCAGAAACATTAAGAGGCAATGAAAAGGAACATGTATGGTAAAAAAAGTATAGCACATTGCATTTAAGGTATTAGCATTATGGAGAAAAAAGGTCTGAAAGGAGGGGTCAGGGGATAAAAAAATTGGAGCTATAGTTTCTTTCAAAACCTGTCAAGGGCAGCATTACTTTGAGGTTTGGGTTTACAAGATATGTAACTGTAGAAAATAAAAGTAACCAGAACACTGCTACATTGCCTCTTGTCCTGTATGAGGTTGCCTTTGTTGAATAATGGTTACAACCCAGGGGTGAAGGAGAGCTGTTCTATTTGAAATTTGTCATGTTTAGACAAAATGTGTATAAACATTTACTGGAGAAAAAGTAAGATTTGAAGTACAGGGCTTTATAGAAAGCAAAAGAGAAATGGGCAACCAAACAAGTAACAGAAAGAAAACAGGAAAGGAAGGAATAATTAATATAAAAAGGAATGGTTGACAAGAGCTACCTGGCAAAGAGAAGTTTGGGTTGTAACGATGTGAACGTGCGTTAGCATGTCTGCCTCACGTTCAAGAGGTCCCGAATTTGAATCTCGGTTAGGGTGAGTTACCTGGATAAGGTTTTTCCAGGGTTTTCCCTTATCCTGATGGACAAATGTCAGGTTAACTCTAAGCTCCGTGGACCCTGGACTCATTTGAGCGTCACTTCACCCATTTCCATTCATCGTCCAATATGACTTAACGTTGGAGGACGTGAATTACAAAAAACTTTGCAAGTCAGTATTCCATTTTTTTTTGACAGCAATGAATCAAGGATGCATAAGTCTCCCCAAAACATATCCTAAAGTTCTGGTGCGGGAAGTGAAGTGAGGCAAACATCTCAAATTGTGCATACAGAAGTCAATATTTATTTGCAAAACTCATTCCATAAGCTTTTGAATCTCCCATTCAAGATAAGATATCCAGTCAAGTTGTACCACACGACAGCACATTGAAGTGTACTGAACGTCATTACCAGATATCAGATACTGTACACCTTAGCAATCAATGTATGCGCACAGGTACTATACAAGGTCAAGTGTGACATCAACAAACATCCGTGTCAACAAGTATACTGAAGCGCTGTGTGTGTACAGTCTGATACAGATACAAAGTATAAGCTATGTTACATGCCATCCTTCAAATTGCTTTCGCTGCAGGAATTACAGTGAACCATGTTCATTCGTAAATTGTTGAATGTGAATTTTCTGCGCTTCATTAAAATATAAAAATATTGGGAGAAAGTTCTTTCAATTTCACATGACATTAATGGTGCATGAGTAGTACAAATCATTTTCATGTTTGTCCGCAACAGCACTGAAAATCCGGTATTTTTATGTTGAATACTGGACAATTCATTTTTTATTCGTTTGGTAGGTGGTGCATTCTCTATATTGTTAATTTTTGCGCACACCTCCTCGACTGTCTTTAGACAGCTCGAAAGTACATTCTTCAAGCTGCTTAGTGGTTGTTGATAATACCTAAAACTTTTGATTTATAAAATGGAGATTGTCCAATAATTGTTGTGAAAGTAATGCCACTAACACAATATATGAAACACCTTGCACTCCCTGAAAGACCAATCTACCGTGTGGCGAGCAGTAGCTGTATTGAAACTAAAGCTGCACGTTGCAAATTGGACTATCCCTACAGGTTGTCCCCAGGACTGACTTCAGCAGTTATATACTGCGAGACTCGTAAACTTCATATCCATTTAAAGGTGTATGGGCTCCGATGTCTGGTCATGACACAGCACTGTATTCACTATCTTGTTTACTAGAAGAGTAAAATGTTAGTAACCTGACATACAGTGACAAAACACAAATAGAACACTTGGGAGCTGTGTCCGATATGAAAGCTTAGCAAATTATATACAGAATGTTAACTTACCACTGCATGTGTTCATTTTGTCACCTGATGCAAAGGTATTTTGATTCCCTCTTATCTCTCCTTGTCACAATATTCATTCACAATATATAGGATTTCTCATAACTGTTGATGTATGACATGTTAATTTCAGGAAGCCACAATTGCATCTGAACGAAGTGTACATACCTGTCTTGCTGTGTATATAGGCTCACATAAACTATTGTTTTAAATATTTTCTGACACATTTCCTTGCTTTGCCATATAGTATACTGGTCGCCAAACTAGAATGTGATTGACAGTAAGCACATGGAAAAATGCTTGGGGAGGGGATGAGTATGTCATAGTAACCATTAGAAGGACCAATTAGAGTCGAGACATTTCCATGACGTTAGATGCTAAACCTTGGTTGCCAATATTCTAACACATGCTTAGCATGACCTGAAGGCAAGCGAGTTATGTAAACGCTGCAGTAAACACAATACCTTGGTTTTAGTTAATTGATGGAAATTAATCATTTCTCCACACTAGCCGTATATAGGCTAAGATATTTGATGGATAGTGGACATGAAAAATTCAATGCCATGGCCGGGATTTGAACCACGGATCTCCTGGTTTCTGTCCAGTCGCTCTTAACCTTTGAGCTACCAGGCTAGTGTGGTGAAATGATTAATTTCCATCAGTTAACTAAAATAATAATAGTTAAATGATGAAGCCTGGGACGTAAGTACTTACAATAGTAAGTCGCCACAAACAGTGTATCTCGGATGCGAGAGCCCCTAGTGGTCTACCAGGGAAAATATACGAGTCGACTGGAGAATTTAATGTCAGGAAGGCACGTTGGCCATGGTAGCTCAAAGGTTAAGAGCGACTGGACGGAAACCAGGAGATCCGTGGTTCAAATCCCGGCCATGGCATTGAATTTTTCATGTCGACTCTACCCACAATACTTTGGTGTTTGTTTCTCTTGCTGATAACGCTGCATAAACATAATGCCCTCACGTATACAACAAAGATCCTGTACTGTCAAGTTACTTTGCATTTTATTTGTGGCAATTTGCCTTGGTTTGCGTGTGCTTGAGTTCATGTATCTGTGCACGTGTTATTTGCAATTATGTTTAATGAATGTTTAATTATGTCTAAATATAATAACAAGTGAAAACCTGAACG
Organism: Mantis religiosa; assembly: GCA_030765055.1. NCBI lineage: Eukaryota > Metazoa > Arthropoda > Insecta > Mantodea > Mantidae > Mantis > Mantis religiosa. The sequence continues at coordinate 44,654,439 of CM060960.1, forward strand.
TGCTCGGGAACCAAATAAAACTATATTTGGTACAGGTATTACAATTAATAGACATACACGGGAAATAATATGCTCTGTGAGAGAATACTTCGATGAGGAGAAATTGAAAGGGGAGTCTATTATTCCATTCTCTAAGGTGCTTGATGGGACTTCACGTGCTGTAGGTATCAGTAATGGCACTATGGTTAAGATTGGGAAAGAAAAGTATTTTAAAGATGAAAGTTAGACATTGGGGTCTAAATTAGAAACTCCCAGGAAAAAATTATGTAAGCGGCATTTTCCCACTTCAATAAGCATCAAAATGTCACAGGTATGCCTCTTTGTTATGATGATCTTTACATTGACGTGTCCTTGCATGTTCTATAATTTGTCTTTGTGTACAGTATTATAAATAATTAATAATAATAAAATACCCATTACAGTTGCAACTGAATCACCTTCGCACACATAATCCTATCGTGCTCTCCACGTGGCAGCAATAAACGGCAACGTCGCCTCTCTCTATACGAAATGTCAATCACTTTCTAGATTGGCGACCAGTATAATTAATGGGAGAAATTTAAGTCGTTTATACCCAGAAAGAACATTCTTAATCCAACTGGCAAGGAAACGGAACTTGTGGTCAAATGAAACATTGGAACAAACTAATATCTATGAAAAGAATAAAGCTGTGAATAATAAAATTTTATTTAAAAATTACATATTTTACATATTGGTTGGCATGTTATCACAGATAAAACTGCATCTTAATGGTCACAAATTCATATAAACACTTTTCTGAATTTAGCTTACAGTTTGAAAATGTAGTCATTTAATTACTTTAGGAGCAAAAGACCATATGTGTTTAAAAGCCTTGGTGATATATTACAACAAACATGTTAACAAAATTATTAATTTTTAGATCAGTCGTATTTATTACACATCTGCTTCACTTTCGTACCTATTTTGAGGACATGTTTCGCAAATCATCGTTTGCATCTTCTGCTCTTATGCGACTAAAGCTTGATCCAGTGGTGTGGGTAATTCTTCAATGTGGCGTGGTGTTAGGACAAACCTTTGTTTAATAAGTTTGAATGATGAACTTTGAAATCCCACCAGAAGAGAATCCCACATTTAAGTTCATCACTAAATCAACAGATGGCAGCAGCAACTCCAGAATTACCCACACCACTGGATCAAGCTTTAGTCGCATAAGAGCAGAAGATGCAAACAATGATTTGCGAAACATGTCCTCAAAATAGGTACGAAAGTGAAGCAGATGTGTAATAAATATTACTCATCTAAAAATTAATAATTATTTCGCTTCTCTGTGGTGTTCCAATACAGTTAAATCTCGATGTTAACAAAAGCTTTTAAATATAACTATACAAAGGCAAACTTATTCCTTTAAAAGGGCTGCCTTATTAGAAATAGACCAATTTAAGCACTGGAGATGTTACTTCACTTACCAACGTTAGAAATAGGGCAACCAATAATGGCATTTATATTAAAAATTACAAGTTTCTTTTTTTGTATAAGACAGCAAAATAATGTTTGCTATAGCCTGAGTTATATACAGTATAACCCTTTTATGTTTTCAAAGGCAAATGTACAAATGTAAAGCATTTTGTTTTAAATAGAGCTTAATCTACCTTATTACACAGAAATAATAATTTACACACAAAAGAAAACTAATAACTAATCTAATACACTATTTAGAGTATTACTCAGGACAAATAACATTGCATTTACTTGCGACTAATGAGGGAATACGCATGATCCTTATTAAATTATAGACGAGTTGTATTTATTACACATCAGCGTCACTTATGTACCTATATTGAGGACATGTTTCACGAATCATGTGAAGCTTGATCCAGTGGTTTGTGATGAATATAAATGTGGGGTTGTCTTCTCACAAAATCAACACATGGCAACAGCAACTCCAGAACTACCCACACCACTGGATCAAGCTTGAGTCGCATTAAAGCCGATGATGCAAATGATGGTTCGCGAAAACATGTCCTCAATATAGGTACATAAGTGAAGCTGATGTGTAATAAATACGACTCTTCTATAGTCTAATAATTATTTTGCTTCACTGTGGTGTTCCAATACAGTTAAATTTTGACGCATGATCCTGTCTAATGTACAGGACACATATGTATTCCATTTCCATTTATTGATCTGTTTGCATCACGTACATATTAGATGTGTCCATAAACATAACATCACCAATCTATGTGCATTGCTAAATGTCTCAGGTAATACTTATATGCATGCTAGTACATGTATAAGGCGAACAAAAAAATCATATACACTAATTGCAGAAATGACATCACTTAGGCTTAGGCTTTGTGATAACTTTTCTACAATTTGAATTGCCTGTGCACACATAATTTAGGCATACTTCATTTCAGACACAGAGGTAGTTTGATTAAACTTTGATATGAAAAGAGGTCTGCACAGCATTTCAAGGCAACCTCGCTAGAGGGTTGGACAAGCATTACAAGTCATTCACAAATACAGTAGTGCATGAGACTGGTGCCCCTCTCGTCTTTGCTTGCTTGTAAACATACCAATATAATATAACCTAAGTCAGGTTGGAAGCCTATTCATGACAAGTCATCCTCAGAAACTTGGAAAAGAACCAGTAATATTGCAGAATACAAGTTAAAGGGTCACTATATATATATATATATATATATATATATATATATATATATATATATATATATATAGTAGTGTCTAATGCCCACTTTTACAGCACACTGCACCGTAGACAGTAACCTTGATAATACACAAAATGAAGATGGAACACTGATGGAGCAAGATGGGGGAAACTGGAGCATCCAGAGGGCACCTGACCCTACATTACTTTGTCCACCACTAATCCTCAGATGCAGTTGCCTGGGATTGAACCCGGGCCAATTTGGCGAGTCAAGTGGTCTAACCACACAGGACCATGCAGCTAAAGGAAAAGATGAGCAAATGTGATAAGGCTTTACAAACTACAGAAAGCAAAGAGATTAAAATGGGGTTGCCAGAAGCTGAGGAGAGGATTTGAAAGTAATGAAGTGATAAGTTCACTGGAAGATTGAAAAAAAAAAGCTACTACTGAAGTTAAATAATTTGTAATAGGGAAAGAGAATGCAAGACATGACGTGTAAGTGAAAAATATTGAAATGTGAGGTCAGATGAATACACAGTGAAACAAAAGTAATATAAAGATGAAACACGTGGTAATAATCACACAGAAAATGAAGCTAGTCACAGTGAAGCAACAAATATTAAACAAATAAAAATATTTGCAACAGAATCTCCACTTAAGAAGTTGATGTCAATACTTCTTTATAATATCGACTTCAAAAGATCTTGCTTCCATCATCAGTTAATACCCAACTCGGTTGTTAAGGAAATCTCGGTTATGGTGTTTTCTTTCGTTATGTTACGCATTACCGACATCTGAAGACGATACAAACCTGCTTTTTCTTCTTCTTTTATCAATGTAGTTTACTTTCTTGTGTTAAAATCCGTATGCCATACTAATTTACCATGATTTACAGACTGAATCAACGACTGCCAATTTGATCATTTCAACGGGGTTGGGTATTAAGGAAATCTCCGTTACGATGTTATTTTTTTGTTATGTTATGCATTACCAACTTCTTATGGTTCATCATTATCAAGATTCAAAAAACTCCATCTAGTAATACAATTTTGTGCTTCATTGTATCATAGTCCTTAAACAACAGAAAACTCCATCTAGGTTTACCTCAAGGAGCAGTACTTAGCACTACTCTATTCAATATCTATATAAATGATCTGCCCAAACAACAACAAACAGATATCAACACTGCATTGTATGCAGATGACTTAGTAATTTCAAAATCAGGCGAACTTGAAATTCTAAAGACAAATATTCAAAATTCTTTGAATATCCTTAAACAATGGTGTTCTAAAAACCTCATGGAAGTAAACACTGTGAAAAGTAACTATCTGCTCTTCTCTCTAAGAAAGAAACAACCCAGTAATACCTTAAGTTATAATACCAAATTAACCAGAACAGAAAATGCTCAATATCTTGGAATATTGTTTGACAAAAAATTAACTTGGAAAAAACACATTGAAAAAATTAGAGATAAAGCAATTAACCGTTTTAAGATATTAAAAAGACTTGCAGGAACTAAATGGGGTTGTTCAAAATCTACATTAACCCTTTCACCGATATAGACGTCATATGACGTCCAAGTTAAAATGTCCCAAACCGATATGAACGTGTATAGACGTCCTGCGCATACATGTATTTAATGCTCATTTCACGCCAATTATTTTAATCTTCCTATTTTACAATAAATTTAAATTAGTTTTAGAAGGAATGTAAACGTACCCTTAAAGGTTTCTTTTTGAATTGTACACCTCCAAACCTGGATAAACACCCAAGGGCACATCTGCAGATTCACACCAAATAATATTGGTTTCCTTGCAAACTTCTTTTTTGCAACACACTACACATTTTCGAAATGGTTACAAGATTTTTGGTTGTGGGTGGTATAATTTTAGGAAAGTGTTTTCTCTCAAGTATGAGGGGTGATGTGGTAAATTTCTTACCCCCTAGTATAAAGAGGCCTCTGAGTATTATAATACTCAATTAGGTTACGAGCTCTTTATAAGCATAAGTACAGGTAGATGAACATCTTGCATGAATTTACAGCTCTGAAAATTACTAAAAAAACTGTGCATAGTTATATCCAGCGGTATAAAAATACTTTTTTTTTTTACCATTTAACTGTTTTTCGTGTAAAGGGATAGCTAGTAATAGCTGATCCACATCACCCATATTTGACCCGCCATTTCCCCAAACAATGGAGTAGCTAACATGCCATCTGTAGACCAGCACACGTCACTGCTACATGTCCTAAAGATCTCCTTCATAATCGTACAACAAATCTTCCAGATTTTCTACAGTAATATCAGAAGCCTGTACACATCATACCCAAGGTAATTTATTTGCTACATTACGGGGATAAGCCATGGTTCATTGAAATTTAAAAATTTCAAATGTGCCATTCATTTAGCTCTTGATAGCTGTAAGAAATCACTCTGAACACAGAGAGAGTATAAATAACTAAAATACAGAGAGAAAACAGCTGCGTAAGGCTACCAGAAACCTTGGTTGAGAAACACTGTAATAACAGATGCTCTCAGAAAGTTTTCTTTCCGGTGTGTGAGTGTGTAACGCAACATATTCTCATATGATTATCGCTTGGTATAGTAAAAAATAAACTAAACTTGAACCGGAGAAGTTGCTTGTGTAGCTATACATATATACATTCATTCCTAAACACACAAAACAAAATGATTCAAATGTTAGGCGTGTTCGGCGCAAAGAATGGCTTTCGCTACAGTGAAACAAAGTAGTGAAATTTCAACGATTTATTAATGTAGTCTCCACTTTATTGGTACTGTAGGTTTATACTGCCTTTAATGAGTTACCAGTTTTTGTTTCATTTAAATAACTTAATAAATACAGAAGATACGGAATTGTACTTATGATGCATTTTTACAGCATTTAACAATTTAAATGTCCTGTTCTGTTTATTGGGTATCCGTTTCCGGCCCCTGAAGGGTTTAAATGGCCATCGGCGAAGCGGTTAAATACTGCTGTCCGGCTGCTCTATCTCCGGCTCTGACAGTTCTCGAGAGGGGGAAGCGCATTGTTGCCAGTTCTTTAGCGGGAATTTCAAGCAGAGGAACATCTCACGCATTTGCAGATTGTAACTTCGTAAATGTACGTGGATGTGTATATACATGATCCCAGAATAGTTGCATATGGAGACAATATTGTCGCCCTGGCGGTAGACTCGCGAAGCCGAAGGAGATTCGGAAAACTTCGGAACCAATCGTTACCGGTAGCGACAGACAGTTGAATGTAGAGTTGGAAAGTTTGAGGTTCTAGCAATTTTGTAATGTTGAACAGTGTATTTCGAGGAGAATAAAGTGTAGTTTTTGTGTTTCGTAACCTCGTTTTATTATTTCACAAACCCACAAAGTCACAATATACAATTTACTGGAAAAGAAATAACAAAAAGCTACTTCGCACGAGTGGGAAATTCCTTTCTCATATAATATTGATATACATGTCGCCTTATAGCATCCTTTTGAAAAGCATCAAGTGAAGCTTTAAGGCTGCCTCATTGCCTTTGCTTTCCCGGTGTACGCAGAACTGCAGACGGCGAACTTAAATCAGCTGGCACTTTTCCTTGGTCACATTCTTTCCACCTTCAAGGCATCACAAACTCTCTCTAGCACCTTGGTAACATGTAGTAGAGGTCCACCAGTGTCCCGCTCCTTCTCGAAGTAATCACGTAGCCTTGAATATGAATTCATGGCTTTGGCTCTTATAAGAGCCGATTTTTTCTTGAATTCTGACGAACCAGTAGCCATATTACTAAAATAGCGATAGTAATAAGACTTACAGATGCTACAAATTGGAATTCACGCACACACAAAAAATTAAACACCAGCGCGGGATCCAAAAGCAACTAAGAGCCACATGGTCCACACAAAATTGCGGCGGCAACACGGTGCTGAATTTGCAAGCCACGCCTAGCAGCAACAATGCTGATTGGCACTAGCAGACAGTTTTAACTTCCTAACGACACCGGATGTACAGACTCCCAGTGCCACCAACAGAAGCAGTTGGTGTGCGTGAAAGGTGTGAACGAAATATTCGAATAGAGTGATGTTCTAAAGAATATCTTGCATGATAATGAAATTACAAGTTGTATTTCAATGTTTTGAAGCTAATATAATCCTATACTCTCATTATAAAGATAATTCTGACGATATGTTTTCAATTACTCGGTATTATAAGTTGGTACAATTAACCTTCCCCCTCCACCTCCCGCAGCCACTAAATGTCAGAGCCGGAGATAGAGCGGCCGGACCTTACATATAATACATATATAAGGCCAGTTCTTAATTACTGTGGAGAAGTACTGATAACATCACCTTCAACTTCCATGATACTGGAGCGCACACAAAATCAAGCTCTTAAGTTAATTACTGGAGCTATAAAAACTACTCCTATAATAACCTTACAAACATTTACATGTAACAGACCCATAATGACAGATTTAGAAATGCAAGCCCTTTTAACATATGAAAAGCTCTTAAGAATTCCAGAGAATAATAAATGGGTAAAACAACACACATCCACCTTCAGTTTGAAAACTCAATTAGGCTTCATACAGAAAGTTCAACAACTAAGAAATAAACTAAATTACCCATCCAAAATAGAACCTTTCATGTCTCTTAATAACCCACTGAACATCATTGAATTAGAATACTACCTAGATTTACTTGCAGATTTTAAAAAGAAAGAATACTCATCTACAGAAGCTAAAGCATATGCGCTTGAAACCATAAATGTAAGATATCCAGTTGACAAATGGACACACATCTATACAGATGGCTCTCTTTACAATCAAGAAGATGGAGCAGGAGCTACCTGTAAATTCTTTTCTTTCTATAAGCATGTTGGAATTTACTTAACAAGTTTTGATGGAGAAATTGATGCAATTTATACTTCCTTACAAAATCTATTTGCCTGGACAAATAAGCTTTCCAACATAGTTCTCTTAACAGATTCTAAAGCACCTATCCAGACTATTATTTCAAATGACTGCCCAAAAACCGAAAAGATAAATGAAATTCATAATATGATTAAACATTGTTACTAAAATTAGGCAAGTGAGCCAACCTTGTATATACTTTTCTCCACTTACAAGTTTTTTATGAAGACTAGTTTCTGGGGACTTCTCCCCTGTCGTCAGCTCTCTGGTAGAAGTCCCCAGAAACTAGTCTTCATAAAAAACTTGTAAGTGGAGAAAAGTATATACAAGGTTGACTCACTTGCCTAATTTTAGTAACAATAGCACTCCACTTTCTGAAATACTTCTTTTTATTCTATATAATGATTAAACATCTTCAAAATTTAAATATAAGTATAGTTTTCTAATGGATACCATCTCACTGTGGAATTTCTGGCAATGAGCAAGCAGATATATTGGCCAAGAAGGATTCCAAAATATCTCAAACAACGAAACAAAATATCCCCTATGAGGCCCAAATGACCTTGTTGTCGACGGGTCCTAAAACACCACACACACACACTATCCCCTATGAAAAGTTAAAAGACTAATCAAAAACATCTTCACAAAACTATGTAACTATATAGTTTTCTCTGAAAAACTTAATTGGAAAGATCTCCAAAACAAACTAAAGACAATTCCAGATCTACCTCGAAAATCTTCAGTAGCAATGTTCAGATTAATCACAGGCCACGATTGTTTGAATGGACATTTATTCAAGGTTGGATTAACAACTTCTCTACAGTACTGTTTATGTGGTAAAGACGATTTAATGAACATCGATCATCTATGTGAAACTCTCCAAAATCGAGAAGATCTAGTCTCCAAATATTGGGAAGCAAGAAAAATGATTTTATCAGATTCTGAGCATTAAATACACACACACACATATCTGAAGACGATACAAACCTGCTTTTTCTCTTTTTATCAGTGCAGCTTACTTTCTTGTGTTAAAATCAGTATGCCACACTAATTTACCATGTGTGTGTGTGTGTGTGTGTGTGTGTGTGTGTGTGTGTGTGTGTAGTGTTTAACACCCGCTTTTACTACATACAGCACCGCAGGCGGTGACACTGATGATACACGAGATGAAGATGGAGCACAGGTGGAATGAGATGGCGGGGGAAACAGGAGGCCCCGGAGAAAACTCGCCCCAGCGCCATGTTGTCCACCACAAATCTCACTTTGCGGTCGCCTGGAATCGAACCCGGGCTGCCTTGATGAGAGCCAAGCAGTTTAACCACTGAGCCACGGTGCGGCCTTAATTCACCATGATTTACACAGACTGAATCTCAACGACTGCCAATTTGATCATTTCAACGGAGTTGGGTATTAAGAAAATATAGGTTACGATGTTATTTTCTTTTGTTATGTTACGCATTACCAACATCTGAAGACGATACAAACCTACTTTTTCTTCTTCTATCAGTGTAGCTTACTTTCTTGTGTTAAAATCTGTATGCCATACTAATTTACCATGATTTACACAGACAATCTCAATGACTGCCAATTTAATCATTTCAACGGAGTTGCGTATTAACTGATGATGGAAGCAAGATGCTTTTGAAATTGATATTATAAAGAAGTATTGACATCAACTTGTTAAGATTCTTTTACAAATATTTTTATTTAACATGGTAATAATTTACAGGGGTAGAAAAACATTTGGCAAATAGGAAAAACTAGCGCAGGATAGAAAAATAAACAGAAAGCAGTGACTATTAAAAGGGGCAACACGTATGAAGATGCAATTGTACTGAAGGGCTGTCCTGTTAGCAAAGGGGCCAGGGCCCAGCTCAGGGATAGTCCAAGATGTATTTTGGTACTTAATAAATCATATAAACAGCCACAATGCATCCTTAGCCTGGCCTAACATGCTCCTACAGGTTTATTTTCAAGTGTGCCGTGAAATGCTGCCGCTTATCTAGTCACTGATCCTAGAATTCAACCCCACAATTATTTCTGCAAAAGCATGTAACTTGTGTATCACAGAAGTTGCTAGCAAGCAAGTATTAAGATTTATCAGAGAAAGTTTCTTTTGTGACACGAGAATTTTTCCAAGTCCCAAGGTGCAGGTATACACATGCGCAAGCAGACAACCTGCAGGTTCTTGCATTGCAGCCAACATGAGAAAGATGTGTAACATTTGCAGCCAACCACTGTGAAAATGCCCCAGACATCTGTCCAACATCGGTGCAGAAAGACATCTGGATGCAATTAGTGCAGGACAATTTTGCAAAACACTGACGATGTTTCCTCCCTGGTTTTATTGCTTTAAAAAAGTAGCCTTGCAGTCCAGCAGAAGTCCTATTGTACTGTTAGAAGTTAAGGCTGTTTGTTCTTCGAATATTTAAGATTCGTTCAGCAGGTACATTGTTGAAAATTGCGAAATGGCTCGACTAATCAATAAAATGGACTTGTCCTTTTATTTTAATAATGAGGCCTGCCTTCAATTATTCGGCGATGGTCTGCTGAGGACACAGATGTGTTCTGAATACATAGCTAGTTAGTGTAAATTAGGGAGTATTGTGTGTTTGGTGTTACTAAGTTAGCTAGGTAGTGCAATTTAGGTACATGATTGTATTTAAGTATGTAATGACTTCTTTATCGGTTTCGGCAAGCCTTTTATCTCTGCAATGCACTTATCTGTCCCTTTGTGGGCGCCGGCCGCCAGTCGCAACATTAAACATCATACTTGGATATAAAAACATCAGTTCAGTGTGAAGGACTTAGAAAAAATCACCGCATCACATATTAGAAAGAAGAGCTAAATAGCTAAAGCAATGTTGCCAATTTACAAAAATGGAATGAAAGCAGAATAGGTATGTATCCTAGATCATTGGAGTATAATTTCACCGATCTTTTGGCTGCAGCCCACTATATATATATATATCAAAAATGTCCCTTGGCTACATTTTATGGTTTCGAGTCCTTAATCCTTCAGCTGCGCTTTTATGGTTTAGGGCCCTAAATCAGCAGCATTCTTCCTAATTAGTTTCTGCCCCATTTCAAATGTTTACCAATTCTCAGGCATTGGCAGCAATGTTATACCTTCCCCTATATTTGAAGAGCCAAGGTTGACAATAGATGGACAGCAGCAGTACTCCCATGATGCCTCAGGAAGAATGGTATGTGATGGTTCATATTAGTCTTTCATAACTAAAGTGGATACAACTGTTAAATGCATTTGAAGATGTTAATGTGTTACTGTAGCATAGAAAGTGATTCTCATATGTGCGGTAATTTTTATTTCATTTTATGCTTTGTATTCAACATTACAAAACGTTATTTGGACCAAGTTTTGATCAATGCTGTTTCATATTTATTATGTACATTTTAACCACAAATTATTTAATTCAAATCATGCTGATGTAGGTTTAAGGGTGCTCAATTCAAATTGAATACCGTGAATTAAAATCCTTGGGAAACTGTGCTTGCTAGGCAACCTCTCTGCCACACACTATGCTATTTCCCTGCGCTCAGTGTTTTCCTAATGTTACACTACCACATATATAATCAGACTTTGTTGATAGGGAATGAAGAGGCAGTCCAGCCAACATTGTTTTTCCACTTATAATGGGGAAAATAATAAAACTTGTCCTTACAAAGACATGCATATATTACTGGCGACTTACCATTAAATAGCTGCATTGTGAACCAGGCTTAAACTTGTTCTCTTAAACACACAATTGCCAATTTGCTGTCATTAATTAAAAACTTCAGAAAGCAGTTACCACACATGTTAAGATACTTAATTTATGGTTATTGCACACATCTGATTCTCTATAGCGTCAAAAGAACACAAAAACAGTTTGATAACTAACATGTTTGCAGTTATCAATTTTTTATATAATACTCTATAACTGAACCACCAATTTGAAGAAGGGAATAAGTAACAAACCAAGAGAACTAACAACAATGCCCAAATGCAGGTGTCAGATAATGAAAACAGAACAGTACTGATTATGCACATATCTTAGTTTGAGTATGAGAAAAACTTGAGAATTATTTTCCTCTTCAACCTATCGCTCCAATGATAGATGGCAGCAAATAGTGTGAATGTACATTTTCAGTTTATTTTATTAATTATAGTTTTATCCGCTTGTAATTTCCAATAATTTATGTGTACCTATGTTCTTTAATTAACTAAAAATGTTAACTTTTCAAAAGCCATGTTCTTGGAACTATTCCTTTCTTCAAACTGACAGTTCAATTGGTATCTAGATAAAGGGTTACACGCTCAAAAACCCATTGTTTGTCTTTAATGCCGAACCAACCTATATAGCAGTCAAGATATACTAAGGTGCACTATGAATTTTTTTAAAGTGCAATAATACTTTTATAGTCCCTTTCATCTGGTTTCTGTCCTGTTGGATAAAATATCACCTAAAAATCAGCATCCAGTGTAAACACGTTTTCATCCTTGTTTGCCATTACTCCACACTTCTGATACTCTCCAACTTTCTTCTCAAAGAAGTTTGTCTTGCCTTCTAATGAAATATGTTCCATAAAATCAAATGGATTTTCTGAAAAGTATATCTGTAACAAACAATGGCACCTTGAAATAAACTTATTTATTGGGAGATTAAATTCAATCTTAATACAGTAAAATCATGCTTAACTGAAACTAAAGACAGAGGAAAGAAAGTAAGAATACGAAATCACTCAAATTCACACTGCCAATATAATGAGACCATCAAAGTGTATGCAAATTCATTAAAAAGTATATATGTGAATATCGGGGTTTTAACTCTTTATAATATTTATTACATTAAACTTAGTTATAAATAATATTTCAAATGAAAAATCAACTCAGTTTTGTTTGTTAGCAACAGTGTGCATACTTGTGCAATGTTTCTGCAGCAATCCACTAGACAGCAGTAGTAGCATAGATGGCGACTAGTAAACAAAAAGAAATTTGTGTTTTGCAGTTTGCAAAGACCAAATCTGTAGTTACTGTGCAATGTGATCCTACTAGTGATAATAACATTTGTAGATGTTATCATCAGTTTAAAGATGCAGCCTGCCTTTGTAAAGGAAAGAGCATGGGACAACCAAGAGTAAGTGAAGAGACTGTTGAGCAAGTGAGAGAGTTGTTCACTCCTAGCCCAAAGAAATCAGTCCGGAAGGCTAGTCATGAATTACAAGTTCCTGTGTCGACTGTTTGGAAAGTTGTAAGAAAACGCTTACGGCTACATCCTTACCGTTTACAGTTATTACAGACTCTAAAGCCGACAGACCACAGATTACATGCCAACTTTGCAAACGACATGTTTCACAACGATGACAATTTTATGGATCGTGTTGTCTCCAGTGAAGAATCGACCTTTCACCTTAGATGACATGTTCACTCATGTGCACATCTGGGGCTCAGAAAATCCTCATGAGATGGTACAAATGCAACGAGATTCCCCTAAAGTGAATGATTTTTGTGTCGTATCCCAGCAAAAAGTTTATGGGCCTTTCTATTTTGGTGAACCTACTGTAACTGGCACTTCTTACCTTGATACACTAGAGCAATGGCTCTTCCCTCAGTTGGAAGAAAATGATCCACAGAACTTCATTTTCCAGCAAGATGATGTGCCACCTCGCTGGCAGAACGAAGTACGCGATTGGTTAAACATCACTGTACCCAAGCGCTGGATAGGCTGCAAGGGCCCCAATGACAGGGTTTGTGATGCATGGCCTCCACGTTCACCTGACTTAACGCCATGAGATTTTTACCTTTGGGGCTACATCAAGGATCGCGTGTATGTGCCTCCGCTACCAGCAGACTTCCCTGAATTCAGAAACTGGATTGAAGCAGCTGTTGCTACAATTACTGAATATACACTTATCAACTTGGGAAGAACTCGGCTATAGACTTGATGTGTGCCATGTGACAAAGGGTAGTCACATTGAACATTTATAAGGTTCTTGGTAAAACTGTGAGTTGCTTTTTCATTTGACATATCATTTATAACTAAGTTGAATGTAATAAATATTATAAAGAGTTAAAACCACGATATTCATTTATGTACACCCTGTATAAAAAGTGCTGAGTGTCAATAAACTGACTACAAATAGTTTTTACGATTAACTGTAGTTTTGTTTCAAAACGAAGATCTTTTCCTGTGTCCAATTCTGCTGCATGACCGGCCGATTTGATTAGTGTAATGTTCGGTTGTCCAAAAATGGCATGAAACTGCAAATTTACCCATTTGTATTTTAAGCATCTCTTATGTTCTTTTACTCTGGTTTCCAAATTTATTTTTGTTTTTCCTATATATACTTTATTACAAATGGAGCATTTATTTTGAAAATTCCAGCTTTTCTTTATCTAGTGGTACACGTCTTTTGATCAGATGGGTCAGTCAGACACTCTGAAGACGGAAACACATGTTTCCAAAACATGTTAACAGATTTAAAAAAAAAAGTGATTCAAGTGTTATAATACCAACATCTTAAGTAAATTACATCTTAACACATTACTGTTTCTAGTTACTTCCATGTATAAATAAAGAGATATGTTTACCTTTGGGCAATCCAACTCTACCAGAAGTCGGTCCGCTACAAATTCAATATATTGTTTCATGAGCTTGCAATTCATGCCTATCATGGCTACTGGCAAAGCTTCAGTTAGAAATTCCTGTTCAATGGCTACTGCATCTCTGATGATTGCTATGACTTCCTCTTGTGTTGGCTTCTGTACCAAATGTTTAAACATAAGGCAGGCAAAATCACAATGAAGACCCTAAAAAAGAAACCCTGCATTAGGGCACATGGCAAGGGATAGGTGAGGTATGCAACAACATAAGCTAAACGCATGTCTGAGTGAAGACATACAGACTTAATATTTGCAGAATTATGTGATTCACCTTTGCTAATACACAAAAAACAGCAAGTTACCTCATCTCGAGAAATTAGTTCATTGCTAAATGTGAGGCCAGGCATGAGTCCTCGCTTTTTCAACCAAAAGATAGCTGCAAAACTTCCAGAGAAAAAGATTCCTTCTACAGCAGCAAAGGCAACAACTCTCTCACCAAATGTTGCTGTTTCATGTGCAATCCACTGCAATGCCCAATCTGCCTTTTTCTTTACACAGGGCATTGTCTCAATTGCATTGAAGAGGTATTCTCTAAAACAAAGTCAAGAACACTAATGTAGACAAAGCTTTAAAATTTCACTTGTTATAACATTCAGAAATTTATAAAAGTATGATCTTCAAATTTTTATTATTTCCATTCTGTAAATATAGCATATTGAGAACTTTTGCACAATGGGTGTGGCTATAAAATTACTGGATCATTCCCCCACTCAATTCCCCTTGGACTTGTTAATGACGCCAGCAGGCAAATGGAACTTATTTCCCCATTCACTCATCCTTCAACCTACAAGGACATGGCACCAAGTCTCGCTACAGCAGCCATTCTAAAAATCTTATATAATTGAGTTCCACCTGAAAGTCATTATGCAATTGTGAAATTTCTTGAAATAACTTGCTACTGAAATGTAAATTTATTATATGAAGTTAAGGGCAAATATCTTGCACTGAAGTAATTTAATAGAGCTGCCATTTTGGTGTCAGAACGTTGCTACATTCAGTACATATCCAGCTTTGGCAATGTGAGGACCACACTTTTTACTTTGCACTCTGCGAGTTGTCAAAATTTGCCCAGGAATAGAAAATCCCACCACTTGTGAAGTGCAGTCTGCGATTAGATTTTTGTTGACTCAAAACAGGTCACTTGATATTTATCGTCAACTTTTATGGGCAGGAGATGAGTGAAAGTCGTGTGAGGCAATGGTGCATAGATTTTAAAAATGGCCAAAGGGAAGAGAGCAGATGACAACAGATGCTAGTTGGAGAGAGGCTGAAATTGGAAGCAATGGCTTCTGAAACTATACCTTGATAATATAAAAATGTAAGTGATGAAGTATCTATAAACTGACTACAAATAGTTTTTCCAATTAATCTTGACATCACCGTTACTAAATTCGTCCAATCACACATAACACAGCAGTCGATGGAATGGGGATACACATTCTCCCAAGAAACCACAAGTTTTTGCAAATGCTTTCGGCAGGAAAGGTCATGGCTACTGTGTTCCGGGATTCTAAGGGAGTGCTTCTTGTCAATTTTCTGGAATGTGCCACAGCAATACACCCAGAGAGGTACTGTAAAACACTAAGAAAGTTCATGTGCATCATACAAAACCAGCATCAGGGAAAAGTTAGCACCAAGGTGTTTTTTTAAGCGACAATGCACTTCCACACATGGCCAATTGTACTCAAATACTCTTGGATGGGAGGCGTTTAACCACCAGATTTGGCACCTTTTTTTTTTTTTTTAAACTACTAAGGTTAGGAGGTGAAAGTTAGGAAGGTAGTTTGAGTGGCTTTGTGGGATCCCGCTAAAAGCACTCCCGTTAGTAGAGGTGAAATGTAGGAGCTGGCCGTCAATAACGGCGAGCGGGTAAAGAATGATGGCCAGGCGTCGAACATGACCAAAGGCCCTGAACGAGGCGCGTGGAGAGTAAGGGTGGAAAAGTGTAAGGTATTCAGGGTAAGTCTTTATTGTAACATATATCTAGTATGGGAGGGCATCATATCCGGCAGTTGTTGCCGAGTGGGAGTGTTGTGGCGTCATTTGTATGGTGGTGCGCGGTGGGGGTTCCAGTTGTCGAAGTGGGCCTTGAGCCTCCTGGTGGTTTCTGCATTGTAGTCGGTGATGATTTCTTCTGGGGATTTCAGATCATTCATTCGTGTGCTGAGGCTGTTGTATACTTCCCTAAGTGTGGAGTGGAGCTGGTCTAGTCTATCGAGGAGAGTGGAAGAGTCCGTTGGCTGGCAGGGACGCGCGTCGGTGAGGTGAGCCTCCACACGTTGCATCTTACGTTTGAGTGAGGCAAGAGTGTCCTTATGTTCCTTGGCTAGCTGTTCGGAGTGTTGAAGTTGGGAGCTGATGGTTTCTGCAGTCTGTTGTAGGATGGTCATTGAAGTGGTGAGACTGCCCAGCGGAGTAAGTCCGTCGGTTATTAGTCGTTGTGTAGTTGACAGTGTGTCGAGGACGTCGATGAGGGTGGCGTGGTTGTCGTTTTGTTGTTGGGCAGCGGCGGTGACGGATTCCTCCAGGTTGCCCAAGCGCTGGTTGAGATTAAGGACCTCTGAATGAAGGTCCTGAACCTCCTCCGCTGGAGTCCGGCGGTTGACGGCGGTGACTGTTGTGAGGAGCTCTTCTAGGGACTGGAGTCTGCTGTTGACTTGCTGCAGGTCCTCGCGGAGGCAACCAAGTGCTTGCTGCCATGCCGCAGGTTCGCTGGTGGCGTTGCTCCGGGGTGTTGGCCTCACTGAGCTTGCGCGAGGGTACGCAGGGCACTGCATCTGCCCTGTGAAGTGGCCGAAGCCATCGCAGGTAGCGCAGTACCGGCGGCGTCGGCGGAGATCGTGGGCCCTGCACGCTGAAGTTGGAGCGTGAAAGCCACAGTAATGGCACCGTGGCGGCGCGGTGCATGTGTCGGCGCTATGCCCGTAGGCACAGCAGTTCCGGCACGGGATGTGTCGCTGCAGTTTACTGGCCTCCACCTTCAGGAGCTGTCCCAAGATGGGCAGACCTGAGGCCAAGGCGGCGTCGCGGTCCCGAGGATCTGTAAACTGTAGGCGCACGCAGGTGGTTGGGCCTCGTCTCGACGAGATCCGGGAGGCGCTGGTGGCCGTGGGCCACTTCTGCGTCGCTGCGGTGAGGAGATACCTCGCTGGGAGGTCCAGGGGTACTCCGACGACTACTGCGCAGTGTGTAGCTTTGGTTCCTGTCGGCGGCTGAGAGGAGATCGCAGTGGCCGGAGATCGGCTGGTGTGTGGTGAGGGTGAAGCTGCTTGCGTGTCTGCTAAGTAAAGCTGTGCAGCTCCCGGCGATGCTGAGGTGGTTTTTGCCCGTGTTGCGCTGGGGGACCCAGCTGCCCTGTTCGCCGGCGGTTGACTGGGCTCTTGGCGGGCGTACGGCGTGGTGGGAGAAGCAGGCCTAGTGGCCCAGGCCTTTACCGTGCGTTCCGCGGGAGGCTCCCTCTCGACTGCCGTCACCGACAGCGAGGTGGGAGACGACGCTCGGCTGCTGGCTGGAGAGAGCTGCGATGAAGGCAGCTGCGTGCCGTTGCTGCCTGCGGTTGGGTGATGCGGCGAATGGCCGGTCGGCGGGCTGGCATCTAGCGTGGCGGGGGAAGCGGGACTGGCTGCCCAGAACTTCCCCTGCGGTGCGGCGAGGGGCTCCCTCTCAACTGCCGGCAGCGGCAGCGAGGCGGGAGACGGCGTAGAGCAGGCTGGCGAGAGCTGCGGTGTAGGCTTCGGTGCCTGGCTCTGTTTCCTGGATGATGATGCCTTCTTCTTTCCCATGTTGTGTTTCTCCCCGGAGTCTTCAGCGTGGTACTGCGAGATCCTTCCTCCTCGGAGTCTACGGCGCGAGTGTAAAAATTTTCGGGTCATTTGGCACCAACCAATTACCACCTTCTTAGCAATGAAGAAATGACCTAATAGAGAACACTTTGATACTGACACCAAACTGCATGCCGATGTAAACCGGTGGTTGAAATTGCAGGCGATATTTCTTCAGAGAGTATTGAAAAACTTGTGCCCTGGTATAAATGCCTTAATTTGAATGGCGATTATGTCAAAAAATACCTTAAGAGAGTAACTCAAATTAGATAATGACGATTAATTTTTAGATGAGTCGTATTTATTACACATCTGCTTCACTTTCGTACTGTGCGACCCATGAGGGTAAAAAGCCACACAGTTATAAAGTTTGAACGATTAAAGTCAGTGTTGTCATTTAAGGGGAAAGAAGATGGGTTACATCCTCCCCCCCCCCTTCTACAGGTAGACAACAAACAAACTGCAGTTGGTGTGTGCATGCGCGAGGAGAGCCTTCTTCCCATCCAAGCATCACATGACTCCCACACCTCCCTTACTGCATGCGACAAAGCGCAAATCACACAAAACGAGTGTATTTTAATGCTGTTTTGATTTTCAAAGTTAACAGAAAATAATTACCTCAGACATGACCTCACAATCAATCAACAAATAGATCGAATCAGTTTCTCTACACCCTGAGGAACAACGCAGTGATTCGGCAGAAAATGCAGAGTGAATGTAAGTGAATGAAACATTACCAGTGTAGCCAGCGCGATGAAGGAGAGACAATCTAAAATGAAGGTAGAGGGGGGAAGCTAGAGGACTAGTGTTGGTAAGCCATGCCTCCAATAGCATTTTGTTTGTGGTCTAGTTATAGTTAACCTTCGCAGGTGATGTAATAGATATTGGGGTGAGGAAGAGCACGCAGAAGATCCAGTGGTGGGTTGTGAAACTATTTATTCATATTTTTATGTGTCTAATGTGTACTGAATACCATTGTGAATTATACTTTTAAAGCTAAATGTTAGTAATTATTAGTTCATAATTTAAATGGAGTTGTTACTCTTCTTAGATAATTTGTCGATGTCTGGCTCTGTAACGGGACATGTTGACTGGCCACTGCTTACTTGCAGTTATTTTTAAACACAAAGGGGTGTAGACATACTGCAATAGCCAATGCCAGTCAGCTGTTCCCATGCACCCCCGCACCACTAAGTGAAAAACTGAAGGGGAAAAGAAGGGGAGTCACCCTCAGCTACAATTGATGAACCCTCTGATTTAAGTCTAGAATTTTATCCAACAGTTACATTACATTTTACAACTTACCTTTCCTTAGGATCCCTAATGTATGTGTCAATTAACAAACTGTACATTTCAGAGTGTACATTTTCCATTGCTATTTGAAAGCCATAAAAACATCTTGCTTCTGTGACTTGCACTTCCTGGCTGAATCTTTCAACCAAATTCTCATTCACAATACCGTCAGAAGCAGCAAAAAATGCCAGTACGTGAGAAATGAAGTGCTTTTCATCAGGCTTCAATGTTTCCCAATGAGCCATGTCCTGAAAGACAAATTCAATTGCACATGAGAGCTACTTACACTCAAATTGTAATGCAAATTTTAAACATAATTTGGCATGAGCATTTGTGCAGTTTAAATTATACATTACCATGTTAGAACAGCAGAAGTATTAATTTCATATTTTATCAGCCTATTACTTAACTTAAAACCTTCTTGAAACATCTACTGCATGAAATGATTTACACCACTTTCACTAAGTTTGAAGTAAATAAATCTGAATAAATCACTTCACCAACATGGAGAGGAGATGGGAATTAAATACTCGCAAGAGGAAGTGCCTTCATACAGCAACTCAATTATATGCAATTAAACGACACAGCATATGCTATCTTAAAAGAAACTTGAAACTCCTGCCTCGGTAGCTTAGATGGTAGCATGTCTGCCTCACATGCTAGAGGTCCCAAGTTTGAATCTCGGTCAGGGTTGTAACGGTTGTTTTGGTTTTGGCCCCGAGAATTGTGAAATTGTTTATATATGTGGTTTAAAAATCAATATGCACATGTTAAAATGAATATGAACGGAAATTGTTAAAATTCAGTAGGTCATGAGATGAAGCAACATATAAATGAAATGATGTGAATGTGTTATGATCGGTAGTTTTAAAAATGAGATTATGTAATGTGTGACCAGTAAAAATTAAATTTCATTGGCAACGAGCGAAGGAAAAATCAAAATTTTGGTAAAACAGCTAGAAAAGAAAGCATCTTTCAATTGCATAACGTTGAAGAGAACAGACAGACGTGTTTTGGATTGTGGAATATTAAAAATACTCAGATTTTCAGAAAATTGTACCGAAGAAATATTCTTATGTAAAGTGTTGTACAAAAATAGTTTATATAGTATCATAATTAAATTACGAGTTTGGATTTTTATAAATTAAACAAAATTTACTTATTTCTGAGTTTATTTAACCAAATGATTCCTTTGCTTGCGACCACGCCTGAGAAGAGTTCTCAAGTAACGACTGAAGCAGCACACGAGATTTCATACTCAGTACGTGCCAGATCTGAACCAAAAATTCAGATCAAGAAGAATTTGCATCTCCTGGCTTCATCTTCCTGGAGGGCTGAGCAAACCATGACCCCCAGCCACATGGAATGAGATCAGGTGAGAATCATCCCGTCCCACATCTCATCTCATCACCAATAATCCTGCTTCAGGGTGAGTTACCTGGATAAGGTTTCTTCCATGGTTTTCCTTTATCTTAAAGGCAAATGAGGGGTAACTAAGCTCTATGGACCCTGGACTCGAGTATAATTTCACCAAATTCATTCATTGGCCAGTATGACTCAATGTTGGAGGACGTAAATAAAAAATAAAAAAAATAAAAAAAAACTTGAAACGCATTTTTCTTATCACTGCTGACAGATGCAAGCTGAATAGGCCGCGTTCGGCCACGGCAGCAAAAGAAAGACTTAGCTAGTATGTCTTTTAGTGCAACATGTCATAGCAATGAATGAGAAATGAAGATAATCTTAGGTAATCTGTTGTTTACTGTTAAAAGGCAGTCTTGCCTTTCAATTCTCAGCTGCTTTTAATCAGTAATGGAGAAAAGATAAAGATTTTATATTCCAAAGTGTAAGGACTATGATACAATGAAGCACAAAATTAATATAATTTTGAGTCATACTCAATGCTCCACTTATTGCTAGTATTTACCTAGAATGCGTTTCGTTAGGATCTTCCTAACATCAGCTGTTGTCGACTAATAGATGTTGGTTTGGTTAACTCATTGGAGGCGATAGGGGCATTTCGTCAGTATCTTGAACTTGAAGATTTTTTCCCATGTGATTAATGCAGCTGGACCTTGGACACTTTTTAATAAGTGGATTTCTGGTTCTATATCATGATTCTCCTTCCAAAATGGTACACTACTGCCGATTTATCTATTTCTTTGTTCCTGATGTTCCTAAAAACTTGAACATTAGGCTTAAAGAACATTTTAGGAACATCAGGAACAAAGAGATAAATCAGCGGTAGTGTACCATTTTTGGAAGGAGAAGCATGACATGGAATGAGAAATCCACTTATTAAAAAGTGTCCAAAGTGCAGCTGCATTAACTAAGTGGGAAAAAATATTCGTAAAGAAATATTAAAGAAAACTGTTTAATTTCAGAAACTATTTGTAGTTGGTTTATTAATACTCGTCACTTATTTATATTTATGAGAGACTAGTTTCAAAGACATTCGCCTCCATTTTCAATCTCTTTCCAACTGGCATCTGTTGTTGTCTGCTCTCTCTGGTGGTGGAAAGTTGGTGGTGCCAGTTGGAAAGAGATTGAAAATGGGAGGCGAATGTCTTTGAAACTAGTCTTCATAAATATAAATAAGTGACGAGTATTAATAAACCAACTACAAATAGTTTCTGAAATTAATTTTGACGTCACTGTCACTAAATTCCTCCAAACATATATAAAACTGTTTAATTTCGACATTACCTTTGAAGAAAACTCAAACTTCACAAGTGCATCAAGATACCGACAAGAGACGCACCTATCACCTC
Organism: Mantis religiosa; assembly: GCA_030765055.1. Taxonomy (NCBI): domain Eukaryota; kingdom Metazoa; phylum Arthropoda; class Insecta; order Mantodea; family Mantidae; genus Mantis; species Mantis religiosa. The sequence continues at coordinate 44,676,544 of CM060960.1, forward strand.
CAATGAGTTCACCAAACCAACAGCTGATGATAGGAAGATCCTAATGAGCAAATACTAGCAATAAGTGGAGCATTGAGTATTAGTTCAACTCAAAATTATATTAAGATTTTATGTTAGACTGAAAATTAAAATTTATAGGAGGGGCAGCACTTAATAGAAACAAAATCAAACCCCTATTTGTTTCCAACTTAGGAAATTCTTACATGCTATGTAGTAATCAGTGATGGAAAACCCTGGAAAAACTCACCCTTACCCAGACTGTAAATCGGAACCTCTTGAACATGGGCTGTGTAGGCATTAATCAGTGCGAAAAGTTATAGTGAAAAAGCCTAAATTCATTAATATGTTTTGCCAAATGGGATGTATGCATTTAACCCTTTCACCGATATGGACGTGTATAGACGTCCTGCGCATACATGCATTCAATGCTCATTTAACGCACATTATTTTAATCTTGCTGTTTTACAATAAATTTAAATTAGTTCTATAAGGAATGTAAATGTATCCTTAAAGGTTTCTTTTTGAATTGTACACCTCCAAACCTGGATAAACACCCAAGGGCACATTTGCAGATTCACACCAAATAATATGGGTTTCCTTGCGAACTTCTTTTTCGCAACACACTACACATTTTCGAAATGGTTACAAGATTTTTGGGTGTGGGTGGTATACTTTTAGGAAAGTGTTTTCTCTCAAGTATGAGGGATGATGTAGTGAATTTTGCTACCCCCTAGTATAAAGAGGCCTCTGAGTATTATAATACTCAATTAGGTTACGAGCTCTTTAAACGCGCAAGTACAGGTAGATGAATGTCTTTTACAGCTCTGAAAATTATGAAACAACTGTGCATAGTTACATCCAGTGGTATAAAAATACTTTTTTTTTTTACCATTTAACTGTTTTTTGTGTAGAGGAATAGCTAGTAATAGCTGATACGCATCACCCATATTTGTCCCGCCATTTCCCCAAACAATGGAGTAGCTAACATGCCAGCTGTAGACCAGTACATGTCACTGCTACGTATGTCCTAAAGATCTCCTTCATAATCGTACAACAAATCTTCCAGATTTTCTACAGTAATATCAGAAGCCTGTACACATCATACCCAAGCTAATTTATTTGCTACATTACGGAATTAAGCCATGGTTAACATTGAAATTTAACAATTTCAAATGTGCCATACATTTAGCTCTTGATAGCTACAAGAAATCACTCTGAACACAGAGAGAGTATAAATAACTGAAATACAGAGCGAAAACTGCTGCATAAGGCTACTAGAAACCTTGGTTGAGAAACACTGTAATAACAGATGCTGACAGTTTTCTTTCCAGTGTGTGAGTGTGTGACGCAACATATTCTCGTCATATCATCGCTTGGTATAGCATAAATAAACTAAACTTGAACCTGAGAAGTCGTTTGCGTAGCTATACATACATACTATGGCTCGTATACACACAAAACAAAATGATTCACATATTAGGCGCGTTCGGCACAAAGAATGGCTTTTGCCACAGTGAAACAAAGTAGTGAAATTTCAACAATTTATTAATGTAGTCTCTACTTTATTGTTACTGTAGATTTATACTGCCTTTAATGAGTTTGAAACCAGTTTTTATTTCGTTTAAATAACTTAATAAATACGGAAGATACGGAATTGTATTTATGATGCATTTTTACAGCATTTAACAATTTAAATGTCCTGTTCTGTTTATTGGGTATCCGTTTCCAGCCCCTAAGGGGTTTAAATGGCCATCGGCGAAGCGGTTAATGCAGGACAAGTGAAACAAATTAGTAGGACCAATTTCTAAATCTTTGCTTCTTACATATCTTTATTGTTTGTAAAGTTTTACACATGCAAGTCCGTCATATTACTATCAAAACTTATTTGTTCATAATTCTGAGTTATAAGCAATCTTTCCTCATCTGCTTGACATATGTATAAATCAGGTTCAACTGTATATCGTGATGCAAAACCAATGCACATGCAGTGAATGTCATCGCAACATATCCATCTCCATTATTTTAATAGTTGTAAATAGCTAGCTAGACTTTGTTACTTCTGCAACTGTTACATTACTTTCTGCCCAACCCTAATGCCAGTGATCTGGAAAAAAAAAAAAAAAAAAAAAAAAAAAGAACAAGTTTAACTGCTACTAGGAACAGCCAGATGGTAATTATATTACTTAAGATACATTTGCATTTACCTTTGAAAGATCCACCTCCTCCGCAGTCCAGAAAGATGCCTCAGCCTTTTTATACATTTGCCAGATGTCTTGATACTGTATGGGAAATATAACAAACCTTCGGGGATTTTCACGTAATAATGGTTCCAGCTCTGTGTCATATTTCTTCGGGGTTTTCTTAGTTTCATTTTCCTGTGGGCAAACAAAGGCAATAAAATGATAGGTCAGCGCTCTTATTCTAGCTTGGTCAGCATGATGTACATGGCATGTTTTACATCTTCATGCCATGACTGTCTATAGAAGAAAACCTAAATACAGCAGGTGAATGGATTATAGGATTCATACACTCGATCTGGCATTAGAAAACAAGTCCAGATGTAAACATTAAGCTAAAGATCGCTCTCAGTGCAAGAGAAATTAGTTCATTACTAATCGAAAAAACTATTTGTAGTCAGTTTATTGACACTTCGTCACATTTTTATATTACCAATGGACTAGTTTCGGAAGCCATTGCTTCCATCCTCAACCTCTCTCCAACTTTTCTCTAGTTGGAGATAGGTTGAGGATGGAAGCAATGGCTTCCGAAACTAGTCCATTGGTAATATAAAAATGTGACGAAGTGTCAATAAACTGACTACAAATAGTTTTTATGATTAATTTTGACATCACTGTTACCAAATTCCTCCAATCACACATAGCTCATTACTGCTTTATGTAAATAATCACTCATTCGTTCAGTAATAAATGGTGGTAGCCAGTTTCAGCATCTCCTTTAATAACATGTGTAAGTAAAGCCTATAAAAGTAGTTCTAAAAATTGTTGCATGGTTTAATCCGCACTGTTCTAAGATAGCGGCAGACAGCTACAAGTGCCAAGGATGCAGACAGGCAAAACACTGTGCAGCTGGTTTGTATGTTTTAGGTCTCTGTAAAATCTCGTAAGTTAATAATTGCCACCCACTTGCTAGCAAATACCCTCACATTTTATTACTCACTTAAAACATGTACTAAATAAAGACTCGGCAGCAGAATGTTGCAAGTATTTACTCTGTATATTATTCACTTCAACAAAATATGATGGATTAGGCTGCATCTTTATCAACATCTATTTTAATGCATACAACATGAAATGGTTATTATTAACATGATTATTTGGCCAAACACTTACACAGAATAGGAATTTATACAAGTCCAAATTGTCCTCTGTGCAACAAAGAAGAGGAAATGACTGAAGAACATCTTTTAACCTGTGAAGTCCTACCTGCCGGACCCACTACACAGAAATATTGGAGAGGAAGAGAGCTAATGGTTTCATTGCCAAAGCCTAGCATTTGACAACAAAGAAGAGGAAATGACTGAAGAACATCTTTTAACCTGTGAAGCCCTACCTGCCGGACCCACTACACAGAAATATTGGAGAGTAAGAGAGCTAATGGCTTCATTGCCAAAGCCTAGCATTTGACAACAAAGAAGAGGAAATGACTGAAGAACATCTTTTAACCTGTGAAGTCCTACCTGCCGGACCCACTACACAGAAATATTGGAGAGCAAGAGAGCTAATGGCTTCATTGCCAAAGCCTAGCATTTGACAACAAAGAAGAGGAAATAACTGAAGAACATCTTTTAACCTGTGAAGCCCTACCTGCCGGACCCACTACACAGAAATATTGGAGAGCAAGAGAACTAATTGCTTCATTGCCAAAGCCTAGCATTTGACAACAAAGAAGAGGAAATAACTGAAGAACATCTTTTAACCTGTGAAGTCCTACCTGCCAGACCCTCTACACAGAAATATTGGAGAGCAAGAGGGCTAATGGCTTCATTGCCAAAGCCTAGCATTTGAAAACCACATCAAATGGGTTTAACTCCCCAAAAGCATGCTTGAACCAGACTTTTCTCAATCACCATAAGAGTAAATGATACCACTATGTTTACATCTGTATGCACTTGAGAGTTTGATGGCATCATCTCTGCTCTGTGGAACCCTTCTGCCAAAAATTGGGTGCAGAATATAGCTGGAAGTACCTGAATATGAGCCCAGAATACTTAGGAACATAGAGGAACATAGACAAACATAGCATTGTACAGGAGGGATTGTTTACTCCTGACAGGTAGCGTCTACACATGGTATATTGTCGAGTCTGAGTTACGTACGTGACATCACATATGGCATCACCCTCTGGCGACTTGTGAATGTGAGGATGACTCCCTCTGTTTAACCGGCCAGCCACCAGAGTGAACATACAGTCACTGCAATGGAAATCTTACATTTTAAACACAAGGAAAATCTTTACATACACAATGCACTCAGTTTGTTCTCCCACCACTACAAAAAAAGGTGGGCAGAGCTGCAAATCACATGATTTGCGACTGCACAGCAGCAACTTCCTTTCATTAGCAGCCCAAGTCTCAGTCTGCCTCTGGTATTTGCATACAGCAAGTTGTTTATTGTGCATCATCCAATTTTTTATCTCAGTGCTGTTTTTGAAGGTGTGTATTTCTGCATCCAATACACAAAATAGGATGCAAGAAGCTCACTTCTGAGGAGAAGACTTGTGCTACTTTAACTCTGTTAGAGGTAGGTACCTCTGTAATTCGTATAGCTGCTGATCTAAAGGTTTCAAGACAAGCCATTTACGACCTAAAAAATGCAGCAGCACCTTTGCCATGTGGCACTACACCAACTCGAAAAACAGGCTCAGGTGGTAAAAGAAAGACTTCTCCAAGGACTGTTGACCTTCTAAAACATGAAGTTATAGCTAATCCATGGATTACAGCAGCAGCTTTAAGAAATAATCATCCAGAACTGCTCAAAAGTGTTGCAATCCGGACTTTTCAGCATCGGCTTCAAAAATACTTAGATTTACCAATTTGGCGTGCTGCGAAGAAGCCTCTTCTACCTGAGGCTATGATGAAGAAGAGTACATTTCTGCAAAACATATCAGCACTGGTCATCAGAGGACTGGTGCAAAGTAATGTTTTCTGATGAAAGCACTTTTAAATTGGTCAGAGGAAACTCCAAAAAATGTGTCATGGTAAGATCCAAAGTTTACGGTCACAACTGTAAAACATCCAGAAAGTGTGATGGTATGGGGTGCCTTTAGTGGTAATTATGGTAGACGTGGCTTGTACTTTCTCCCTAAAAATGCAACAATGAAGGGAAGTAACTATTTAGAAGTGTTGCAACAGCATCTGATCACATTTTGGCCAACTCATCAGTGTCTGTTCTTTATGCATGATGGTGCCCCTGCTCACAGAACAAAGATGGTTCATAAGTTCCTAAAAGACAATATACCTGTATTTGACTGGCCTGGTAATTCTCTTGACCTAAATCCAATATAAAATGCTTGGGATCAAATGAAAAATAAAATTGAAGAGCTGCAACCATCAAATATTAAGGAGCTGCAGGAGGTACTGAAGAAGCTATGGGTGGAAATGGACAAAAAATATTTTGAAAATCTAGCAGATTTGATGCCCAGGAGACTCATGAAGGTGATACAAGTACTAATTGTACGGAGAAGTTCAAAATAAAACCATGTAAAGCCAGTGTTTGTTTTTATTACCATGTAAAGATTTCCATTGTGGCCACTGTATGTGTAGCTGAGAGCATTTTGTGAGGTGGTTCACCTCCGACCATAATGAGTCCAAGGTAATGTTTCTGTTTGCTGTATTTTTTTTAATTAATAAATTTAGTTCAACATGGTTTAAATTCTGTTTCGTTGAAATACCTAAGAATCCCAACCTTTCCTGCTACACATGCAGTTCCTGATTACAATCTGAGCTTACATTATCTCCCCGGTCTGCCTTGGCCACCTGGTAATCCTGAATTTAAATCCATCCATGGCCATGACTGACAATATGTAAGGGGCACTGTCCCCAACAAGCACTTAGCTGACATCAGATGTCCAGCAGCTACGTGCAAGTGGTTACATGTGGCACTTTTCAGGCTTCAGCTTTGGGCATTGCAGTTCCATTCCACAGCAGGTTTCTGGTGCACAAGGTTTATATACAGGAGGCATACCATCAAATTTTCAGGTGCAAAGTAGTGCGAGTACAGTGATAGTTCCCTTGTGAGCAATGAACACTGCAGCAAGAAAACTTCATCAGTAACTGATCATGACCTTTCTCAGTAACAGAAAAAGTGCAAAAACTTGAAGTTACTGTAGAAATGTACAGACCATGTAATGTCAGGAAGGCAACCTATGAGAAATAGCATTAGTAGACACGAGACAAGTTGCACAAACCTAAAAGCTGGGATTAGTTTGTGTAAATTATGAATACATGAGGACCCCTTAATACTGTCACCCTAAGGCTATGCTTTTGTCACTTTGCTTCACTGCTCTTCCTATAAAAAACAGTGATATTACATATCAGAGACTGAACAGTGATAATGCAACTCCTAAAATTAAATAAATTTAAAATTATAAATTTGGAACCGAGCAATATTTAACTCTTTAATTATGTTTTACATATTGTCGCAGACCCATTATTTACGATAGCGCAGCAACGCACACAAACAGATAGTTCTACGCAGAGATAAAGAGCCTGCAGATAAAGATAGCGCAAGGATGAAAGGCTTGCCGGCACAGATAACGTGAGACGTCTGGAACGTTCCTGTTTCGTCTAGTGACAGAATATTCGATTTCTTGTTTGTTACAGAACAGTCTTGAATTATCAATGAGGTATATATAAGAGACTGCAACAAGCCAGCGGAGGAGTTGAAAAGACAGTTGTAAAAAGTCTTAACGAGAGTTGTAATTGAAGCTGGTGTGTAATGAAAGTGAGCACTTTTGTTCGTAGTCAACGACCTTGGTAGATTGTAATTGTGACGTAATTCTGCTACTGTAAGTGTACTTCTATGGAATTAAAGAACATTTCGAATTTCCACATATTGGACTTTAATTCTACGAACCCACAAAGTCACAATATGCAATACAATTATGTAGCTTATATGTTAAGAAATGTTGGTTAAACACTGAGCAGCAACATAGAGAAGGGCAGACATGACATCAGTGGCTGGAGTGTTGCCAACAGCGAAAACATGGAAATGAAAATACCAACACCAGGTAACCAAAGTACTACATGGCACAACCACGCATTCTAATATCTTGGATATAAAGATACTAATATTGTCAGATATTTATTATCGTGAGTTCTCTGTAGTGTTAAAACCTGCAACATTCTCGGATGTAACACGCTTCTTTAATTGTCTGGATGTTTCAAAGGATACCTTCCTCTAATTCTCTATGTACCATTGCAGGTCTTATTGCACAACTTTGTTTAATAGAAGCATTCTCTACCTTTGGATAATTTTATGCAATGTGGTCAGTAACATCTGTATCAAACAATTATGCTGGAATAACAAAAAGAATGGGCTCTTCTTTAGAACAAGTCCCCAACAAAATTTTGTCTAAGTCCCACATCGGAGGCACGCACGAGTGCTGATGGAACCTGCCGAAGTGACACGTGCCAACGTCAATAGCAGAACATTTTCAACACTGCCAACATTGATCTAACTACACTACTTTTAAAAAGTTAACTTTCGGTATTACTTAAATTATTTTTCTTATCTATATTTACAAAAGAATCATCCAATATGACAACTTTCCATTTGACTTAACTTTGGAGGACGTAAATCACAAAAAATAATAAAATCTACATTTAGAAAAAGAATAAATAAATAAATAAAGTTGCAGCCAATGAACATACACTGCACAACAGTTTGCTCATAATACAGCTTGCTGGCAAAACTGTATGTAATCAGGAGCACTTGCACAGATGGCAATTTCGTTTTTTTCAAACCAGTACCTTTAGCGACGGACTCCGAAAACTGCTCACTATGTCCTCGTCTGCAGGAAAATACTTGGAATTTCCGCCCCCGTTTTGTTACGGGATGTAGGATGGCATCGCACTCCTAGCAGAACATTGTTCTTAATAAACTTTTGTCATACAAAAACTGCATGCACTTTTCCTCATTTTTGCATAAAGGCGCAAGATCGATAAAACTTATAAATCGAGCAATTGGTTTCAGATAGAACTTCCACCAAATAACTTTCTTTACTGAATGCCAGGGCCACGGTGGAAAATTCATTTTCAGATTTTACAGTTAAGCTGCTACCTTGCTAACAGTGAAGTTGCAAACATCTGCAAAACAGATGCTTGGGTGATGGTGGAAAGTTTGGCAACAGAAGCTTACGCCAATAACGGTGCCAGGAGCACTACAACTGCGTGGCCACTTCCGCAGGTTCCGCCAGCCCTCGTGCATGAATCCGATGTTGGACTTAGACAAAATTTCCTACAGGACATGTTCTAAAGAATATACAAAGAATGTTGACATTTTGCTGTATTGGCATATTTCAAAGCTCCACAGTTGGCAACAACTTGCTTCTGTACATCATGCCTTACCATTCAAAAAGCCAAGACGCTATTCTACAGTTTAACCAAAATATTTATTCAGTCATATAAAAAAGCATCTCTTGGCCAAGCTTAGCACCCTCAATCTTGCTGCATTCTAGAACTAAGAAACCATGTGCATTAAAATACAGGTTCAGTTCCTTATGAGTAATGCAACTTTCACATGCTGTAATGCACTTCTTGTACAACTGCTAGATGTACACATAATGAACAAGTATAACAAAATATATTGAGGGCCCCAAGCTGCAAAGTTTAGTCAAATGAGGCCCTTAAGCAAAATGACGGGAAAATACTCAAAATTATCGGTATAGCTAAAACCCAATGGTTGCTAACTACTCATTAACTCACGATTGATATACACCTACCCTGAAATTCCTAATGTAAGTCTTCTCAAACTTTGGTAACCATCCACCATACTGAATTTCATTACCGTTAACCATACGGAACTGAAACTTCAAAATCTACGTGAGCTTAGCAGATTTCCTTCCTACATGGTTGGCATTGCTTTGCGAGATTGTGCGGCACAGGACGCCTCTGCAGCAACATAATCCAAAACTTGATCTAACTTTAAGCATCTACGGAATGTGTAGCCATTTTCATTTTAGAACTTGCTTTAGAATCCTCGAATTGTTTGATGTAATCTTAAAATACTGGCACAAAGTAACTTTCTCGTAAATGGACGTATTCCCGGCTTTCACCCCAAGCAGCCAAGATTTGCTCTAGAATACTTGTAGGTTAAATGAACTATTCTGATGCACCAATTCTAATATTTGCATTGTTAATTTGTGTAATTTCTAAGACTTAAGAAAAGGAGCCATTGTTTCCTAAAAGCATACGTTGTTTTGGCGCGTAACTGTAACAGCTCCATTTGAGAACATTCCAAAACAAAGCAAATCAAAAGACTGCCATAAATAGATGTTACATATAAATATTAATTAATAAGCATTAGAAATGTACTTACAAATTCGTGGTTCTTCTGAATTATGTTAGACGACGTGCTATTCTTAAGTACAGAGTCCGCTTTAGTTGGAGACAAAATCGTCTGCGAAATTAAAAATGATTTACAAAATTTACAAAATTATTCAACCATTTACGTACATGATCAATTTTGTAAGCTAAAACATAATAACTCACATTCATTTATCACAACTATTACCAGCATAATACAATGTTACGAAAGAGGAACACAACATTCCCTGAGCAAATTCTTCATATTAAAAAATATACCTACCTTATGAGAAATGCTCATCTGCTTCACGCTAGCGGTTATATTTTCCTTGTTCATATTTTCAAAAGGCATTTTGATGCAAGTAAACTCGGTGTTTCTATCAAAAAACGAACTTTCCTTTCCCTGTTGCAGTCGCCCTGCCTTTTCCTTGTGTACGTGACCGGTTGCTTATTTTACAGGTTCTGTTCCCTCCAAAGCTGACTACTTCGCGGTATTCTGGTGTTTCTGAAATTTAGCGGGAAAGTTTACAGTTGTGCAAACAGCTGTTCTTTCGAAATCGACCAATCAGGAACGGTGGACAGCTGAACTTAAAAAAGACTCCAATGACTGAATAAATTCGATGCCGCTTTTTTGTTTATACAGTTGTATCACAATAAAGTTTGATTTTAAATTACAGAAACTGCTTGGTATTTATAAAATGTTAAAAAAAGGTGTTTCGTCCTATTCTGGCTTTCAAAATATATTTATTTTCGAAATACCTTTTGTGGTGGGAAATTTGAAGTAACATTTTGTATCCAGTATATATTGTCTTCCAATTAAATAAAATATAAATTAAAATATATACATTTAAATTATAATTAAAATATATATAATTACCAACTATAATAGTAGGACCTATAATAAAACTATTTGAAAATATCAGCTTTCTTGAATTAAGATCCCAGGGTGGGATCTATATATTTTCCATATGCTTATTATGTATCATACAAAACTCCAGAAATAACAGAAGCTACCATATTATGGGTATTATTTGGTTTATCTTGCACAGTAAAGATTCCAAAATTCCCAAATTAAAAATTCGGAGGGGGGAAGAAGAGCATTTACTCTAAAAATAGCATTCTTTATGTTTTCTTTTTGAAAACAAATGACGAAACTTATTTCTACACTAATAGTGTCACAGAATGAAGAACCACTGATAACATTTTGATTAAAAGAAAATGTAGAAAATTATGCACATATGTGTTATAATCATTGATCAGATCAGAGAAATAGGTCCACCACAAATCTCACTTTGCGGTCGCCTGAGATCAAACCTGGGCCACCTTGGTGAGAGCCAAGCAATCTAACCACTCAGCCATGACACGGCCCAAGAAAGGAGTCCTTTTTCTAAATATATTATGCACATGCTTAATGAACAGAACTTACCTGGATATACAGACTGTTGAAAATGTATTTACTAAATAAAAATTAAAATTTTGAGTTAGAAAATTCAAGGTGAGCCCTTTTGGCATGCTGTTAAACCTGAGATGTCTCAATATTGCTTTTAAACCTGCTTATCTTCAAAAATATTTTGACAAAGCATGCTCTCCTTGCCCACCAGCCGAAACTGGACTAGACTCTGGCACAGAGGAGACTCTTGGTCTATTGTACCGAGTGGGATGGCTCAGGCGGTTTTGTCTGTGGTCCGCATTCAGGAGGCCCGCGTTCGATTCCCGTGGCTGACCTACCTGACCCATGGGTTTTTTCGGGGGTTTTCCCGTGTCGCTAGGTGAATGCCGGGTAGGTTAATTACATTCCCCGAATTTCCTGTCCCTCCATTTCATCTCCATTGTCATTTCATATCATCTCTCGTCTGGTGGTCCATTTCAGGGTAGAAGTGTCGGCGGGTGTCTCGGCGTTGCATGGCAGGATGATATGCTCTGAGGTAAACTACTTGCTCCTCAGGTAGGTCGGATGCCGGTCTCCGCTCCTCTGCTGGGACCATTTCGTGACCGTCAGCCAGGGACCTTTGGGGCTTGGATCGCTTGCCTAGGACCATTAGGGCTTGGCTGCTGGGCTCCTTGCTGTCCCACTGTGGGGGACTGAGTTCGTTATCCTGGCCAGTCGGGGGAAGTCTTTATCCAAGTAAACTGTAGGGACCCTGCCCTCTGTACTGTTGTGGCTCCTTGGGTCAGCCACCCTCTGTCTCCTTCGCCTCATCCTTCCTCCCTGGGGTGCCCCCACTTGGGGAATAGGAACAATGGGTCCAGCATGGTGGCCTACATACCAAATACCCTCTGTAATGAAATCCTAGTCCTAATTCTAATCCTCGGTCTATTGTACCTATGGCCCAAATGGGGCACCCCTGGGAGAAAGGATGAGGCTAGAGGAGACAGATGGCAGCTGTCCCAAGGAGCCACAACATGCAGAGGGCATGGTCCCTACACTTTTAGCAGTTGGAAATTCCCTGACAGGCCAGTACAACTGGCATCCCACCCACTCTATTTGATCCGAAATGGCCTCACCAGACTGGGTTCGGTGACCAGAAACCATTCTACTGAGGAGGAAAGTTTCACCAAGAGCCCACTAGCTAAACTTATGCTACAACTCTTCAAGAACAGAGGAGAGGGAAGACATAATGTGTGGCATAGTACTGCAGAGAAATATGGAGTTTCAGTGATTTTAACTTGACAAAATTATTTTCTTCTTATGTCTTCCAGTTGTATGGCTTTCCACTGTTGTGTCATTTTGCAGGCAAATTGGTCAAGCAGGTGAACAAATGACGCTTACACTTCTTTAACTGTTTACCCTCCACATATGTAGAACTTACACCCCCAGGAACCTCAAGTAATCGCTTGGAGAGAGGCCTGTTAAGGAGCAGAGACTAGATCAGTTACTGTCTACCAACCACTAGAAGATAAGCGAAGCCTGAAGACGGAGAGGGGTTTAAACTGTTTAGTGGATCTGTTTACTACAAAATTAATGTATGAGGGTACATATGAGTCACCCATCCTGCCAGATCTAATGCTCCTTTCAGTAACTACAGAGATAGATATTATGACAGGAGAGTTATGTGACGACACTGTGTATTTTAGATAAGCTAGCATCCTTATCATATTTGGATGGTGAATATAAACATCATGCGGACAGCAAAAGTGATTGCATTACACATTCAACTGTCTTGCCTGCTTGTGGTGGGTGGACAGTAGAGTATCCAGGATGGTAAAATGAATGAAAGGAAAGGTGATAAAGGAACACTGGTGGAATGATCACAGTGGAAACCGGAGATCCCAGAGAAAATCCATCCCTGTTGTCCACCACAAATCCCATATGTTGTCACCTAGGATCAAACCTAGGCCTCTTTAGTAAGAGTCAAGCAGTACAAAATTGAATCGAGAATATATTGACACATTGCTTCACTCACACTAATTTGTGCTTCACTGTCCCTACGCTTCTTTCAAGTTTATACTTTGAGTGATTAGGCCTACAAGTCTGAGAAGCATCCAAATCTCGATAGTGTTATTTTCATACTGTCAACCAAGATGGAGGACCAACGAACCAACTTGTTTTCATCGTTCAATACTGTATCTGAAGGTATGAAAAAAGATATCAAACTTTTTCTAAAGCTGAATCAAAAGAAAAGAAATACTTTTGCGGACATACGTTTTCTAAAAAAATGTTTGAAATTCAATATAACACCCATTTTCGTCAGAAAAATTGTTAAACACAAGAATAATAGCAAACAACAAAAAGCAGCAGAAATAAAGTGTGAGTGAAGCAATGTGTCAATATATTCTCGATTCAATTTTGTACTAATTTGTGCTTCACTGTCCCTACGCTTCTTTCAAGTTTATACTTTGAAGAGTCAAGCAGTCTAACCACTCAACCATGCCAGGGCCTCACAAATAAGTCACGAAATCTAAATCATAGAAGTTTTAGTTAATTGATGGAAATTAATAATTTCATAACACTAGCCATATATACACTAAGGTTTTTGATAGAGTCAACTTGAAAAATTCAATGCCACGGCCGGGATTTGAGCCACAGATCTCCTGGTTTCTGTCCAGTCGCTCTAACCCATTGAGCTACCATGGCTAACTTGCCATTATGACATTAAATTCTCCATTTGACTCATATATTTCCCCGGTAGACCACTAGGGGCTCTCGTATCCGAGATATACCCTTTGTGGCGACTTACTATCATAAGTACTTAAGTCCCAGGTTGCATCATTTAACTCTTATTATTTTAGTTAATTGATGGAAATTAATCATTTCTTAACACTAGCCGTATATAGCGCAAGGTTTTTGATAGAGTCAACATGAAAAATTCAGTGGTATGGCTGGTATTTGAACCACGGATCAAATTAAGCCTGGGACTTAAGTACTTACAATAGTAAGTCACCACAAAGGGTATATCTCGGATACGAGAGCCCCTAGTGGTCTACCGGGGAAATATATGAGTCAAATGGAGAATTTAATGTCATAATGGCAAGTTAGCCATGGTAGCTCAATGGGTTAGAGCGACTGGACAGAAACCAGGAGATCTGTGGCTCAAATCCCAGCCGTGGCATTGAATTTTTCATGTCAACTCTATCAATAAAAGTGAATGTTTACTACTGTACTATTAAACCACTGTTCTGTTGTGGGGTTATGGCCATGTATTACTCATCTCATCATGTAAGCAGAGTAGTAGGAAAGGAACCTAAGTTCATATAACATTTTTTATCCTCTGTATGTAAGAAATGTTTTTGTAAAATTTTGATATACCTTTTTGTTACACCTGTACATATAAATCAGTTAATTGTCATCATCATAGCATAAGATGTTTGACCTGACTAAATTGAAGTAACAAAGAGCAACCAACTCAAGATCAAGTACTGATATTTTTGTATTGGTTGCAATCACAACAATTATTTTTGTAATTGTTCTAGACGTTCTCAGGCTTCGAGCCAGGTAAGAAGATGTGACATTGATGTTTAGGTAGTGTGCATCTCTCTCCCATCTCCACAATGCTGCAGGATGCTGCATCTTCAGCATATATATACATATATACATATATGCTGCCACGAAAGATTCAGCTCATATTTTTGTAATTGTTACATAAGAAACAGTTTTATCACCAGGCAGTTGTCTAACAAGCCGAGATACTTACCTTATGCCTTTAGACAATAATAAAAGGACCTAAAGCATGGGTAAGAGTGCTCTTATGAGTTTTCTTTGTCATCACAAACCACACTTTCTTCAGAGAGCTGAAGTATTACAACATACAGGTTGCTAAAATTGTAGATAGAAGTGGCATTACTAGAGTTGGGTAATACAAAAAGAAGGGGAATAATAATAAAGAGAATACTGAAATTCTGGTATAAGTGTATTAAAGGGCAGAAAAGGGAATTATTGAATCAACAGAAAAGAATTAAGAACACAAAATAGTTGGTGGTCAGAAATGGAAAGAATGGTATTGAAGGTAGGCATGGGAGATCTATGGAGAGCAGATGAGTCAAATCATAGCGGTTTTTGGAAGGAAGTGGGGGCCAGAGTACAAGACATAGATAGGCAAGAGATATGGCAAAGTATAGAAGAAAACAAATCTTTGAAATTTTATAAGCAATTAAAGACAGAATGGGGTAGGGAAAAATATATAGATCAATGTGACAAAACTGGAAGAGAAGGCATAGCATGGATGTGAGTAGGAATAATATATCTTTAAGGGTTGAGAAGTAATGAGGTAGGGATATGTGAATTTTGTGGAGGTGAAGAGAGCACTGTTCATTACCTGGTAGAATGTAAGGAGTTAACAAAAAGGAGGAGAAAAATATGAGATAAGAAAAGGGACAGTGTGAGCAAAAAGGTAGTAGCGTTACGCATGTTAACGGGGATGGGTGAAAAGAAAAATAGATTTGTAGGAGAATTCTTATATAAGTTAAGAGAAAAGTGGATTAGGGTAAAAGAAGCGAAGGTCAAGAAGAAATGACACCAAGTTGCTCAGGAAAAACAAAGGCTTATGTCCAGGGGACCTGAGTCAGCGAGTAAATCTTAGGGTCAGCAATTTTATGTATTTGTACAGGATGTTATAATAAGTGCACCTAGTTGAATCCAAAATGCTGTATGCAGTGTAGATCTGGGGGGGGGGGGGGCGCAGAGAGGTAAGCAAAACGATGGACCAAAACTACAGAAGGTTTTGTAAAGAACTACTAGGCTTACCAAGATCAGCACTTCAGGAAGTAGCTTTAGTAAAATTAGGAAAGACAAGAAGAAATGGAACAATAAGGGAAAGAATAATACAATTTTGGTATAGGTGTTTGGCCAAAGAAGAAGGGGAAATTATGAAATTATGCATGAGACAGCAAGAAAGATTAGTGAACTCAAATAGTTGGTGGACAGAGATAGGAGAAATTATGGAACAAATAGAAATGGGAGATATATGGAGATTAGAGGAAAGGAATACAAGCGATGTGGGTAAATTAGTAAAATGCAGAATAGAAGATATAGAAAGACAGGAAATATGGGGAAGTCTAGAAAATATGAAATCATTACAATTTTACAAATAAAAAGAAATTGGGGATGAGAAGCATATGTAGATTACTGCAATAGGCAAGAGAGAGAAGGGTTAGCTTGGATGAGAACAGGAACAATATTTCTAAGAGCGATAAGAGTTAAGGAAAAGGGAATTTGTGAATTGTGTGGGGGAAAAGGAAGCATAGAACACTATGTAACAGAATGCAAGGAGGTTGCAATGTGGAGAAAAAAGGTTTGGGAGGAAAAATAAAAAGTAGAGAAGAGGATAGTAGCTATAAAAATGTTAACGGGTAGGGAGGAAAAGAAGGTAAGAAGTATTGGTGAGTTCTTGCAGAAAGTAAAAGAAAAATGGGCCAGAAATGTAAAGAATATAATAAAGGAAGATGAGGGGGAAGAAAGGGACCAATTAAGTAACAAGTAGGCATGGAGGTTAAGAGCTACCTGACAGAGCAGAAGACCAGGGAGTCATGTAAAAGAAAATGAAATGTAGTGTTTAACGCCCGCTTTTACTACATACGGCACCGCAGGCGATGACACTGATGATACATGAGATGAAGATGGAGCACCGGTAGAAAGAGATGGCGGGGGAAACCGGAGATCCCGGAGAAAACCCGCCCCA
Organism: Mantis religiosa; assembly: GCA_030765055.1. Taxonomy (NCBI): domain Eukaryota; kingdom Metazoa; phylum Arthropoda; class Insecta; order Mantodea; family Mantidae; genus Mantis; species Mantis religiosa. Next base: position 44,693,203 of record CM060960.1, read on the forward strand.
GCGCCGTGTTGTCCACCACAAATCTCACTTTGCGATCGCCTGGGATCGAACCCGGGCCGCCTTGGTGAGAGCCAAGCAGTCTAACCACTGAGCCACGGCGCAGCCTGAGTCATGTAAACCAAGGTAGCAACAAGATAAAGACAAATAAATGTAGCCTAAGTTGTAAATTGTAAAATTTTGGAATATGCACAATAAAATTCTAATCCAATCTATAATAAGTGGATGTATGATGTTAAAAAATTTGTAGATAGTTGCCCATTACTAAAATATACTTTTTAAAACTGTAAACCTTTGTATACAAATATAATAATTTGTAACTTAAAAAACTTTGCTTATCTTTAAGAAATGATGACCATATTTCTTACAAATTCAATAGGATCGTGAATAAATCATGCACATCTCGGATGGTTCGAACTGATGATGTGGATGATTTATTCACGAAATCGCGACCCTATTCAATTTGTAAGAAATATGATCATCATTTCTTAAAGGTAAGTGAAGTGTTTTAAGTTACAAATTATTATATTTGTATACATTTGTTTGCTTCACTGTCAATAGCTTCATATTTTACGTATTTACTGTAAACCCTTATTCAATAAAAAGAAGTTTCAATAAATAAGTATACAACTCTTGCTTCATCACATCTTTAATTTACCAGAATTAGGCCGTGACATTTAATATATGCTATGAGAAAATGTTGTAACACTTTTGTACACACTTATTCCGAATCATCGAGAGAAAGTACAACAATTATATATGATTAAATTTTCCAAATTATTAATACAGTTTTGTAGTAGATGTAACATTTATAAACATTTAAATTATAACATTTAATACTTTATGCTTTAGATATATATCAATTATAGCTTGTACAATAAATGCAGTTCCATTGTTTTATGAAACACCTTAATGTCTAATTATATTTTTATCCGTACGGCTTACTTTCTGTAATTCTGCCTTGTTTTAATGCAGTGACAAGGTAAGGAGGCTTAAAGTAGAATCACATTATCCAAAATACATTCCACTGTTAGAGTGGTGTTCACTTTTCCATGTATTTATACTGTTCAGAATCGTACCGTCACCATACCATAGACAGCATATGATTTCCCTCGTAACATCTGTCCGTCACATTTAGATACATCACCAGATATTTCTGAATAGCGTAAGAGCATGTGCATTGCATCATAAGAGAACTCATAATTGAAAAAGTAAGACAGCTTTTTCTATGATTTTGTTTGAAAGGAATTAGGAAAATATTTCCCTATATTAATTTATTGTACCATTATCTATTAATTGTTATCTGTTTTTATTACTGTAATAACTAGGGCCCGGAAGTTGTTGACCTAAAAATTCTCTAAAAATGAGTGCTAAAATGCCCTCCAAATATAAAAAAATGCACACAAAATGTAAAAAAAATGACCTAACAAAAATTAACAATTTCTTTCATAATAATAAATTAATAACTGTCACAGACAAATAATGAATATATGGTTGGAATAGCCACATTTTAAAATTAACTTTCTTAGTAAATAATGCAATTATTGCTACTAAATAATACATAAATTCAAAATTCATCAAGTCATTTTCAATTTTATAAAATATGAAAAAATAAGTTACTGTACCCATTAGCCAAAGCATACCTTACTTAGCATTGCAGTACACCATCACGGTCATCCTCAAGTTATCAAAAGTAAAGGAACGGCGGCTGTCAGCTAAAAGTGTTTTATTTTGAGAAACTTCTCTCCACTTCCACTATATCACTGCCTGTTAAATTCTGTTAAAAAATATCAGTTCTGAAGTTTTCTCCTCTGATATTGGCAATCTGACAAACTGTTTGGTATCCTTTATTTCTGTCCAACACAAATTTTGGTTTCTGTCTAATTTTGTTCCCAATCTCACCTTTTACATTTTGTATTCTCTCTTCCTTAATCCTCACTAACTCAATTGAGCTATCCAATGTCATGCCACTTTCTTCAAGGCAGGTTATGGTATCCGTAAAAAATGCAAAATTTGATTTAAAGAAGGCTAATTTATCTTGGATTTGAGTATTAGAAAACAGATCCTATGCGCTCTCAATTGCCTTAGAATCTAACCTATCAAAGCTATTCACCACTTCTCTCACTATTTCAAAATTGTCACAGTGGTATATACATGCAGTTGCATGTTATATATGCAGGGTCAGGAATGGAATCGAACCCTCCTGAATGCGGCTATACATGAAAATGCCCAATAAATTCGTGAAAAAGAAAGAAAATGACCGGAAAATGCATCTAAATGTTACAAAATGACTTTATTATAAAAATGTGGAAAAAACGCATTTTGATGACCTATAAAGCCCATATATATCTAACGTATTTGTTCCAGAATGCACTTAATTTCCAATAAGCATCCTCTGTGACTTCTCAGAAAAAAGACGACTTTTCATCAAAATCCGGGCCCTAGTAATAACTATTATAAGTCTGCCACAATATGAATGCACATGGAAAAGGGTACTACATACAGAGCGTTAAGGTGTACTTGTTTATTATCTCGCTTGTTGTAACCTGGCATACAGTAATTGACGAAATGCAAATAGAGCACTTGGGAGCTGTGTGTCTGATATGAAAGTTGGTCAATTAATTATAATATCTGTAAATTTAAATTATCATTGCAGCCGTCCAAATTGTCACTTGACACAAAGGGATTTTGGTTCCCTCTTCTTTCTCCTTCTCTTCATTATATATGATTTCTCGCGCCTGCACTTCAAGGGTGTCTCTGGAAGGGGTGCCGCCTTTTATAGAAGGCACCATCGTAAAAGGTGGCACCCCCTTCCAGAGACACCCTTCGAGTGGATACACTTTCACGCTTTGCCATGTAGTACCACCATTTTGTTGACAACGCATCAATGCTAGCTACTTTTTCTGTAGTTGTTTACTTTATCTTTATGAGCCACCTTGTCGACCACTTTTTCAAAAATTGAATATACTACCTCGGCCATGTTTGTATATCTTAAAAAACAGTTTGCTTTATGCATAAGAACAAAGGTGATTTTAAAATTAACAGGGAATACCACAGTCACTTTACAAGAACAATACAACATATCCATCTTTCTAGTCAAAGAACTTCAAAAAATTTAAAATCTGTAGACCATCAGAGCATAAAATTATAAAACAAACTAAGTACGGGATTAAATGAATGCAATATACTCAATATAGGAAAAAAAATCAAAACTATTCTAATGAAGCAGAAATACTACTCTGTAAATGAGGTATTATTATGTGTTTCAAATGGGAAGAGTTCTCCCCTGTAGCGAATCAGATGTGTTAGCGTATTCAGTGTTGCCATCCTGTTTCTCCTACTCCTTTTATATTTCCCTCTCTCTCGCACACTTGCGAGTTGTCTTGGCACTAGACGTAAGGGAACGCAAACTGAATTTTTCAAAGTTTTATAATAATGCAGTTGTTGAAATCACAATTGCAACATGAACATTCGTATATTATGCACATGTTTTAAATACTTAGTTTAAAATTAATTATAGTTTATGAATTACTTATTTTTCTAATTCAACGAAAATATCAGTGGTACATCCATATAGCTGTGATTGTCATTGTTATTCTTTTCATCGTCTGAGTACTGCGAATGTATAATGATAGGTTTCAAAATCTCGTTACATGTCATTTCTTTCCAAAAGTCATCTTCTTGCAGTTTATCTGATGTCTCACGCAGTTTTCCCAGTCTTGTTGTGTTCCTTGTCAATTTCTTCATGAATAAGTCATTCAACGTCAGTCAGTTTAAAAATATTATTTCTGTTTGAGCCCATATTAACTCAATTGGATTGTTCTAGCAGTAGTAAAGAGTGAAGGTGGATCGCGGCTCATTCATCCAGCTCATACACTTTTTCATGGAAGAGTAAATGAATAATGCTGCTTTGAACTCTATAGACTCTTTAGAGTAAACAGAGATTACGAACCATTCATAAACAAAGATATAATGTGACCAGACACGTTCTGCCAGACCAGCAGGAAGTGTATTGTTTCCTCTCATCGAATTTAGGGAACACCTTAGCTTATTCAAAGTATTTCTTTTATCACGTGATGTCAAACATTTATGTTTCAGTTCCGAGTAATTTCAAATATTTGTACATGCATACATGCCAACCAGTAATGATATTCATTACAGTACTTACATCATAATGCATTGTTATATAATAGTACTTTATTTATTTGTATTAGGAAAACTATCTGAGCTAAAAATATGGGTTTTTTGCAGTTATGTTAAATACATTACTCTCTACCTTCCTCATGGATCAGTTTTTGCAAAATCTGAATTTTTGTCTTAGTGTGAATAGTATTTATTAGAGACTGATTAGTTTGGGGCTCGTCACACACCATTTAGGGGGAATGCAATATGACAACACCGCAGGACTCCGATTGGTTGCTCAGCTAGCAGTGCTCAAGGACAAACATCATCCCATTTGAAACACATAATAGTGGGCATTTCTTACTAATGTGATAAATTTAGACTGATTCAAATGAATTGAAAATTGCAATTGAAAATTGAAATTAAATTGATTGTGAATAATGCATGAATAAACAGCTGTATTTAAATGATACTCAACCACATGGTTACATTACGAAACTTAGTCTAAATACTGTTTTGTATGTAGTTACTCGTAAATAGTATACATATATAATTTTCTTGTTCTTTCTTTTTTGACAAAGCCAAAAATTGTATCAATTTCTATGGTGAATAAATTACTTACTTACTCTTCCCAATGAATGCAATAAAATTCTAGCTGACTTGTTCAAGCATATGAAAGCATTATGGCTCTTTCAACAAAGTATGAAATTTGTCAACTTTTTAAATTTCTATCACGTGCTTACTTTTCTGCTCTTTCTTTTCTGGACAGTAACAAGTATGGCTGCATTTTCAATGTCTTCAATTCAAAAAAGCTGCTGAATTATCCATCCACTTTTAATGTCTGAGGTAAGTGTAAAAAAACAAGAAACAAGCTGCAGTAATAATGAGTACAAAGAATGGCATTGCATATACCTAACCTCCAATTTATGTGATACAACATTCTGTGCCCTGCCACAGGAATAATGTGATCCTACCTTAATGGAGACAAAATACGTATTCAGGTGTTTAGAAAACATGAAAAAGAGAAAGTCCATTACATTAATTATATGCTTTACAAAAGTTCAGGACTTTCAATGCATGCACATTGGTACCCCAAATCATACTTTCTTGCTGTTAATAAAAGTGATGATAACGATATTAATCGTGATGAGTGTTCTTTATCCACAGTACAGTGTGTTAGTCAACAAATTAGAAAATGTATAATTGGAAGGCTGTAGGATATTAGATATTTCTTGTAAACAAATTACATAATTTTAAGATATCATTCATTTGACATTAATAAATAATTAGATGCTGCAAATGCATTTATACATGAACATAACTTATAAGATATTTATTTCATTTTGCAGCAGGTTAAAGCTTTAATACATTATAAACAATTTGAATTTTATTAATGTAAACTCCATTAATTATATTGCTGCACACAACAGCCAGCAGGAGTATGCTGTTCACTATGTATTGATAATCCCTTAAATTCAAGTGCATAGATCACTCATACAAATTTTAATGAAATAATTCCAAACCTTCATCACAGAGGGTGCTGGAAATGATGTCCTTGTGTAAACATATAATCTTTCACTCCTTTTAGGGAAGGTTACATGAACACTCACTAATAAAGGCTGGAGGGATGTGCACTCGCAAGCAACACAAGTTACCTGGACGCAGAGTACAAATGTCGTCAGATGTACAGCAAGGTCATCAAATGTGCAAAACAACTGTCACTAGACTATTGTACGAGGGGCGTACTATATTATTTTACACTTTTTTTTTTCTGCTGTGTACGGTTCACTGTTAAATTGTGACGGCAGTGACGTGTAACTAGTTTCTTGTTCCACTGCTTGGTAGCAGCACTTGCAAATGGGACAACGGATGCACACGTTACAGCCCACTTCCTAACAACACTGTCAGTGTAGGAGCAGACAGCATGGAAAGCAACCAATAAGGACAGCGCTATACAACTTGGTTCCTATGGAAAGAGGCCGTGGCCACTGCAGAAATTCATAGGCGATTGGTGGCAGTCTGTGGGGAACATGCACCTTCATGGAAAACTGTTTACAACTGGGTGGATGGCTGTAAAGCATGGCACATATCGACAGAGAAGGACCAGTTCTGGAAGGCATGTGACAATGTCAACACCAGCCAACATTTCCTGGGTAGAACAGGGCATCCAAGAAAACAAATGCATCACATTTACAGAAATGAAGGCAGCTACTGGACTTGCCAAAAACACCCTGCACGACCACTTATAGTTGGGGAAGGTGTCAGCTAGGTGGGTGCCTAAACTCTTGTCCGCAGACCAAAAGCACAGGGTGTGGATGTGTGTAGAGATCTTTTGCAATGCCATGATCAAGATCCAGCAGACTTCATGTCGAGGATTATGACTGATGATGAGACATAGCTCCATTATCATGAGCCACAAACAAAACAACAAACGATGCAATGGAAGCATAAGGGCAGTCCACCGCCAAAGAAATATTGAACAGTGCCATCAGCTGGCAAGCAAATAGATACAGTGCTCTGGGACACAGAAGACATCATCCTCATTGACTGGCTGGAATTTGGGTCCATGATTAACAGTACAGCATATGTGGCAACCCTTAGATACTTACATTGTGCCATTCAAAATAAGTGGCAAGGAAACTGGGCTAAAGATGTGCTTCTGCAGCATGACAATGCACGTTCCCATACTAACCAAGCAATTAACGCTGCCATTGATCAAATGGGATTCACGGTGCTGCCACATCCCTCATACTCACCAGACTTGGCTCCTAGTGATTATCACTTGTTTGGAAACATCAAGAAACCTCTGCATGGTCACCATTTTGCAGATTTTGAAGAACTGGAAACAGCTGTCAAGGCATAGGTATACAGCACTCCGAAAGAATGGTTTCTGGAGGGTCTGGAGCGACTGCCACATTGATGGCAAAAGTGTATACAGTTACAGGGAGATTATGTTGAGAAAGTGTACATAAGCGCCAATGTGTAATGTGCTTACTGTGTGAAGAAACAAATAAAGTGTAAAACAATATAGTACTCCCTCTTATATTGCATGAACTAATGTGAAAAATCTTTAGTTCATATCCAACAATTTTGCAGTGTTGCCAAAAGTTATTAAACAATTAGAAAAATCAGGTTTGGAAATGTCCAAGAGCATAACCATTAGAGAAGCTTAGCTAATTCAATTAATACGATACCTCTCGTGTCAGGTATCAAAAAGGTGAAAGCTAAATTGCAGAACAATCTAAACAAACACAGTGGTTATCAAGCTACGAAAGTGAAGCAGATGTGTAAAAAATGCGACTCATCTAAAATTTAATAATATGTGTTAATGTTTGAAAACTAATAAGAAAAAAAACACATCAGACGACAGAGTGGAATTCTTTACATTTGCACCTTAGACATCGTCTGACGTGATTAAAGCTTTTCACTGTTTAAAAACTGCTTCAGTGATAGGCGTTAAAATCTCACATTTATTAACTTACAAATGTATATTGTAACCAAGTGTAATGTGCTCATTATAGTTAATAAATAGCAAGCAGTATGTATAAGCATTTAAGTGCAATTTCAGAATGCATAGTTTATGATGCTTTTAAGTTGTACTGCAGTAGTCATGGTTGAGCAGTACCTACCTGCAGTTGTTTACATGTGTGGGCGATAACAGTACAGTCCATGTGCAGCATATCTATGGCAAAATGCACATGCCTCCTGCCTTTACTCATTAATTTTACATGGCCATAAAAACGCTAACTGTGAGTCATTAACATTATCCACTACTTACATTATTGCATAGTTGCAATTCCTGAACTGTAGATATCTTACAGGGTTTCAATTTTAAAAGTTTGGTAGCATTTGAAGCCAAGGTTAGTGAAATTTTTTATTCATATGAAGGCTTTCTTAGAGATTTCTTTGAACTTTAATCTAACTTTCCCTCAATGCCATAGAGTTTCTTCTCTGTAAGAACAGATTGATTTACACGCAGCTTCTTAAGAAGAACAGCTCAGTTACCCTAAATCTATTCACAAGATTACAAATAATTTCTCTGTGAACTGCAAAAACAGCAGCGAACATGTCTATAAAGTACTGACTCCATTTCCTTCCAGAGTTTTGGTAACATATGAACCGTACATGAATATTTTGTGCGGTAATGACTTTTTTAACATTATAACAGCACTAACACACTAAAACACTGATACACATATAATAACTCACAATTTATCAACCTCTACAGAGAGACATCATGTCAACTGATTAACTAGTACACAGAGAGGAGACAGAACCAGTTCGGAAAAGCACAGTGCAGGGCAAACAATTCCCTGTAATACAGCCACACACTGAAAGAAAGTATATACAGAACTGATTCAATTTATGCATTAATCACAATACAATTGAGTTCAGGATAAAGGGTTTTATTTTGCTCTTACATCTGAGTAGGTCATATCATACCTTGAGTAAATTAGTGAGGTATTTTACTACAAAAATACCAACATAAAAAGCTCAATAGAGGATTTATACCCGATCCTGATGAGTAAGAATCAAGAAAATTGTGCGTGTTTATTATGATTAGCTTCCGACACAATTGCTGTTTCGTTGCACTTTCATTGAAAGATAACTAGGTGTACACAGGGTTTCGCTGCGACATCCTCTTGCCTGACCATTCACAAACTCAGCAATGCATGAGACTGGTGCCACTCTCCTCTCCGCTTGCTTGTAAACAACTTACTAGTATAACAGAAGTTAAATTAACATAAAATCATGTCCAAAGCCTAGCCAAGAAAGATGTTGTTATGCTATGGTAAATATAAGCAAATTTATAGTATCACTGAGTCATAGGTACATATTCATGAAATTAGAATTTCTGCTATAGGTAATTGCATCATTCTTATAACATATGTTTGATATATTTACAAGATTATAGATCGTTTTTTTTCCCAGTGTTAACACATGTAATCATACAATTTTAAAAATACAATATCTGTACTTTATATGAAAATTCAAACCAAATCCATTCCTATATTTCTAGCTATACATGATGTTACTCTATTTTACTAACAATCCAAACTTTACTTCAACTTTTAAATGCCAGTAGTTTACATACTTAGGATTTATATAATCATTTAGAAGAAAAACATTTTTGAAAGAATTAAAGTTTTCTTGAAGTCTTAAAGCAAAAAGAAGTCCTACTATAAGAAAACAAAGGAAGAGAATTGCTTTGCTGACATCTTTCTATGTTATCACTCAATTTATTTCTACCCACCTTTTCTTACTTTTGTTTTGCTTCTTCTTTTCTTTCTTCAGATTTTTTCAATAAGTTCAATACCGTTTAACTATACAGATTATTGGCTGAGGAATAAGTGAAGTGAACATATGAAAGGATTCAAAGCGCTAAGACTACCTGAACAGTGAATCAAATACTACAAATAAAATCTCAAACAGGCATCACAGTTGTGTTCATACTAGAAAAAGGTTTACCTTTACACCATCACATTAACCTATAAATTAGTTATCCAGCATCGGATTATCAAATACGTTTTTGTTTATATACATTGTGCATAAAAACTTCAACAACAGTTGAACGAGCACTGCAACAAGAGCGCAACTATTAGTTTTACCCAATAATTTTTTTTATTTATTAATCTTAAGTATCTATTGTATGTGAATTTATGGAATTATAATAATCAATCACGCATCTTCTTGTGCTCCTCTCACATTCATTTGGATACCTTATTCTAAGAAAACACTTGGAGGAGTTAAATCAACATCTACGTGCAGACCATTATTTAAAAAATTTAAAATCTTACCTCTCCCATGTATTTTCATTTTTGAAATTTTAAAATTTACAAAGACAAATTTAATGAAAGGAATTGGCCACTGTACCTTTAATGACACAGTTCATAATCATAATACTATACAGAGAATGAATATTCATGTGAATAGAAGTAACACAAGAGCTCATCAAAACAGTGTAATAAACTGCCTATAGCCAATAAAACCACTTGCAATTTTTCAGCATTTAAAAAGTCAGTTTTGGCATACTTGCTAGACCACTGTTTTTGTTCTGTTAGTGAATTTATGGAATGTTTATAAAACATTCTAATAAAATACGTTAATCACCCCATAGACCTTTCCGTATGGGAAAAAATCTTCATCAACAAAAATCGTCATAGAGTCATGAATTTTGAAACTCCACCACCGGACATCTTTGACAAGTACATTACGCCATCTATTGACAATACGGAGAAAGAAGAAACCACTACAACTTGCACTAGTCGAGTATCAGCTGAGGATAGGAGCAAGAGCTCTTGAAACATGTCCTGTGAATAAACAGTGTGAGTGAAGCAATGTGTCAATATATTCTCGATTCAATTTTGTACTAGTTTGTGCTTCACTGTCCCTACGCTTCTTTCAAGTTTATACTTTGAATGTTTATAATATTGTTACATTTCTGAATTAATTGTGTATATTATAAAATTCTTGAGATATCTTTATAAAACATTATTTTGTACAAACACTGACTTGTGTTTATTGGATGTGACTTGTTAATTTACAAGTATAGTTAATTGCACTGTAATACACAATTTGACGTGGAGTAATATTTCTAAAATTTATTGGTAATTTATTGAATAATTTACTGCCAATATAATCAATCTTTCTTTCATGTAATTTTAATCTATGTGCTTGAGTTATCAAGTCCTGCTTTCCTCTAGTGTTGTAGTTATGAATAGCTGAATATTGAGGCAAAGACCTATTTCGTATATACAATATGGATTTTAATATAAAGAATCTGGGAAGGGTTAGTATTGAAAGAGTTTTGAATGCTTCCTTACAAGGACTATGCATTGGCAGATTGGCTATGTATCTGATGGTTCGTTTTTGTAATGTAAAGATTTATTTGAGATTGGCTTTAGATGTTGATCCCCACAGCTCTATGCCATATGTAATAATTGAATGAATGAAAGCGAAATAGACTATCTTGACAGTTTCAGCTGATACAAATTTTGATGTATTATGTATAACAAAAAGGGCTGATGATAATTTCTTTTCAATTTTATTAATATGTTCATTCCGTGTTAGTTTACTGTCAACTGTTAAACCAAGAACATCCACATTATCGATAGGTAGAATCATATCATTGTCCAAGTATATATGAGGCTCAAAATGAGGGGTTTTAAAATTGAAAATTATTAATTCACTTTTTTTTTGCATTAACACATAATTTAGAGCTATTAAAATATTGAGTTATACTACTCACAATTTGTAAGACTTGAAGCTTTCGCGGTGAGCGTTATGGATTATGGCTTCACGGGTGATCAGTTGCGTCAAATTGATGAACATCGAGCTTTCGGCCATAGAGTTAACAATGGCCGAAAGCTCGATGTTCATTAATTTGATGCAACTGATCACCCGTGAAGCCATAATCCATACTTACAATTTCATTCATTTGTATTTCTAGGTTATTAAGGTCTTTATTCTGGAGAAATTGATGCTTTATTTCGAGAATCAAACTGAAACATTACCAAATGAACTACTAATGTTAAAGCACATGCGATTGTGCTGCTTGTAAGCGATACATCAAACTGAGACAGCAGAAGTTCACTGCCTTTTTTACTACTGACTAGTTTGTAGCTATATTGTGTACAGTGCAAATACATAGGCTATTACAGTACATACAGCATATATGTTTTAGGTGAAAGTGTGCTAATAGTCATATTTAAAGTCCATTATAAATATTTCGGTGATGTACATGCTTTTTATTGTTTTTCTGTCATTCTCTGGATAACCTAGGTTTTCATTAATTCGCATTGACCATGGTCCTAGTTGATCCAGGTAAATGTGGTTCTACTGTACATACATGATGTAAAGAGACTAGAAATAAATTAAATGGTATTAAATATCCATGTCTTTGTATCCATATTTTATGAAGTAATACCAACTATTTTCTTTCCATGACATGCTGAACCAAAAAGTCGAGACCTTCTTCGCAAGTTGTTCCTCTGTGTTTTTGTACTCAAATAAAAGGGTTTTGTAAATTCCTTTCAATATTTTATTAATTTATGATATTAAATTAGATAGGCCCATAATTTTCAACAAGATTTAGGCTTTCTAATGGTGAAAGAATCATCAACATTTGTTGATGAATGGTTTTTTTGACATACGTTGTATATATACACCCACACACAAATTTCTCTCTTTATATAATACACCTTAATAGATTTATTGGTTAGTACCACTAATTTACACATGAGCTGAAGGCACTACTTTCGGTTTTCTATTAAGAATTAAAGACAATCCTATGCATACTGACATCACAATATATAATAAGACTTGAAACTTTCCTAGTGACGAATATATTCAATATATAACGTCAGTGTCTAATATTTTATCCCGGCTTGGCACTCAAATTGTGAATATATCACAATGTATACTTAAATGACCATTAAAACCCTTATCCTAACAACGTTACATCTACTAAATTCATATTTTCTACACTTGTTTATCTACTTTTATCCATTAAGTTTATTTATTAAAACAGATTCTTCTGAATTACCTATATCATTTTTTGACTGCAATTGATTAACCATTATTCTTTTAAAAGAATAACTAACTACATTTGCTATAATACCAAGAAGTTACTGGACAAAGTATGAAAACTCTTCAGTCTTCAAGATACGTCTACACAGTTCACAATGAAAATGGAGAAGGATGGCTTCTTACCTTTTCTGGACCTCAAAATCATAAAGCAGGACTAGGAACTTACTTTTGGAGTTTATAGAAAACCATCGCACACAGGCTAATACATAATGAATAAGAGCTTCAACCCAAAATCAGACCAACTTGTCAGTCTTCAACCATTTAATATACAGACTGCTTAATATTTCCCTCAGCAAAGAAGAATATAACTTCTACATATATCCCATATGGTATCAGTCAAAGGTTTCAGTCATAACACCATAAACAAAAGGTTAAAAACTGTCACCTTAAAAAGAAATTTTCTTATTCAAGACCTTAGGCAGACCAAAGATTTAAGAAAATATTCAGAAAACACGACAATGTTTTAGTATCTTAAAACAGATACAGTGTACAAAATTTACTCAGCCCATCCTTAATAGACAGAATCCCTCCTACTATGAGATTTTAGATCTTAGCAAGGCATTTGATATGGTGGACCAGGACATACTACTACGAAAATTATATCACTGTGGAATAAGATAGCAAGTAGAAAACTGGTTTGAATAATACTTGAAGGAAAGGGAACAGCTGGTTGAAACAGGAAATACAAAATCTACATGGAAAAATATAAACCGAGGAGTTCTTCAAGGCTCTATTCTGGGCCCAGTGTTTCTTTTAGTTTATATAAATTATCTTTTATTGTATTTTTCTTAATTACTATTGTAGTACTTTAAACTATTATATTATTTTAATTACTATTATATTATTCTAATAGGTGCAACATTGGCAAAGCCATGAATACTGTAATATTCCTACAGTGAATAAAACTTACTTACTTACTATTAGATATTTATCAGATAAATTGTGCAAACTGTGATCAAGTATACACAGGCTAGACAAAGAAAAAAAAGCTTGAAAATCAGAATACATTAAAGAACATCTCTGGTGCATAAAATACAAAAGGATGGAAAATCAGCCATAGTAGCATACTTCTGGAACAGTGCCTGATGTTATCCCAGAAGTCAATCTCTCTACATGAAAGTTTACAGGAGTCATGACATTTTTTCTGTGAAGTGACATAAAATTCACAGCAAAATAGCGATGTAGCACCATTTTTATATATTTAAAAATAAGTATTGTGGCTACAATAATGAATGATATATCAAATTAAAGAGGAAATTCCAGTTATAAGACAGAATAGGAACTATAAAAGTAATTATTTGGCAATTTTTGCCATTTAGTCTTTCCTTAACCAAATCCTAAGTATGTAATCACTGACCAGCATATCCTGTGCAACTTGCAAAGCTGCCTAACTGCATTTAAGCAATATTATTAAAAGAGTTTTTAATTTAGATGATGAAACTGTGGCTCTCATTCGGGAGTTCTAGGTTCGCTGTCCCATTGTTTTTTTGGAAGTTTCCCCGAGTTGCCAGGCGAATGCTGGATAGGTTCATTATATACCCCGAATTTCCTGTCCCTCCATTTCATCTCTATTATCGTTTAACTCATTTCTCATCTGATGGTCTCTTTCAGGGTAAAAGTGTCAATAGGAATCTCGGCATTGCATGACAAGATGGTATACTCTTGGCAGACACTTCTGTCCTCCAGCAGGTCAGTCTCAGGAAAGGCCTGGTAGGCCATTTCAGGACCATGAGTGGTGGGATGCCAGTTGTACTAGACTGTGGGGAGTTTCCACATTCCAGCAGGACAGTCTCTAGTCTCCAACTGGCTTAGCTGGCTTTTCAGGATCGCAGCAAATGGGATGCCAGTTGTATAAACTGTTGGGTAGTTTCAAATTGGTCAATGGTAGGGAGTTGCCCTTTGCTTTGTCCTGGTTCTTTGGGGTCCACTGCCCTCCGTCTCCTCTTGCCTCATCCTTCCACCCAGGGATGCCCCATTTGGGGCATAGGTACAAAAGATCAGGCTGGTCAACGTGCCGAATTCTCTCTGTAAATACTATATTATACTATCCTATGATAGTGAAATATGGGCAATTTTTCTAAGGAAGAAAAAAGTGAGTTTCTTTCCTACCTGGCCAGAGAAAATGAAGTATAAAAGAAGTTAGTATAATGAATAAGATTATCTTAGGATTTACACAGGAAGGAAATGTTACCATACTGGATTTCGCCTGCAGTTTTCATTTATAGCACAATTATGGCACGAGAAGAGCAAAAATGTCACACAATGAAATTATGCATGAAGGGATTTGAGTGACAACCTAAGTGTGGGATTGAAATCCCTCTAGTTTGGTATAATGTAAAGTCCATTATTTAATTTTGCCTTTTTTCTCCCCCCTATCGTGGATCCTTGGGATTTAGCTATACTGATGTTTCAGCTATGCTTTGTCAGAATTGCTTCACTCCTCTGTGGCTCCTTTATTTCATTCCCATTTCCTGGAACATGTTAGTTGCAATAGATCTATGTGGATGTTACAGTACACGAGATGTCCCCCTGCACTGTCTACTTTCTTCCTTTCAGCTCACCCAGGACTGGTTTAGTATATAGATGACACAAATTTTCTACCAACATTAAATAAATAAAAAACTATCAGAAACTCAAACTATCAGCATAATTTTGCACACTATACATTTATGTATTTATCAATGAATGCACTTATGTGATGAAAAAATAAGTAGAAATCAATCCAAATAAACTATAACTAGACGACAAACAAAATGCTGTTGGAGGCGTGGTTTACCAACACTGGAGTCCTCTAACTTTCCCCATCTACCATCATTTTAGATTGCCTCTGCTCCATTGTGCGGGCTGCACTGGTCATGTTTCATTCACTCTTTACATTTTTTGCAGAATCACTGCGTTGTTCCTCAGGGTTTAAAGACTATGATTCTATCTATTTGTTGATCGATTGTGAGGTCATGTCTGAGGTAATTATTTTCTGTTAACTTTTCTTTAAATGAATGTAGATTAGGCATATTTGATGTTTAACTTTGTAATATTAAGTGTAAATTTACTGACGTATCCTATATCAAGGTACTATCTACAGATTTGATTTTAAAGGATGAATAAATTTGAATTTGAATTGAAAATCAAAATAGTATTAAAATACACTTGTTTTGTGTGGTTTGCGTGTGGTTTGCGCTCTGTCGCATGCAGGAAGGGAGGGTGGGAGTCACGTGATGCTTGGATGGCGAGAAGGGGGGAAGGCCCTCCTCGCGCATGCGCACACCGACTGCAGTTTGTTTGCGGTCTACCTGTAGAAATTTGGATTAATAAGGAATGGATAAACGAGGCTTGTATTCTTTCCATATTTTTTTTTTTCTCTCTAAGTAAAATGCAGATAAGCATTTTGCAAGTTCACATTACTTCAAGTTGTATTTATTATTATTCAATTATTTGATCTTTCACTTTCTACCATATTTAAACAAGCATTCACAGCATTCAGAATTGACTGGTTTAAGGTGTTGACGTGTACAGATATACAGACTAGGCCAGCATATTTCTGACACTACCATATAATATAGCACCTAGTTACTAACCTGTATCATAAATTGAAAACACTAAAATAACATCTTCAAGCCTGTATAGTACATCACAGTAATATAATAACAATGGCACCACATCTATCCATTAGTCAACATGAAACTTACAAATTACCCACTAATTTACATTCTGTAATATACTCCACTGACTTCTGTGTTTACTTCACATCAGATCTGCTTGTCAGGAAGACTACAAAAGTTGGCAGAACAGGTTACTGTTTTAGCAATCTGGACGATTCGTAAACAGTCTTACATATCATCTTTATGATGTACCTGCAATAAAACTATATAATATGTTAGCTTAGGATCAGATTCATTTAACTACATATATATTACATGTATTTGCAGAAAGCTTAGCTTAAAATCGTCCCTAAATAGGGACTCTTTTAGAGAATGATATTTGGGATCAATCCATTTCACTTTAGAGTCTGATTTTTAAAAGAAGATACGTAAAGGTCATCAGGCAAGAGACGTGAAGGGTAAGAGGGGAAGGTCGTTGCTATGGTTATATAAACAAAGGTTGCCAGATTGGATACATTGGTGAATCACATGCTCCTCAGCTCAGTTATCGCTAGCTGTATGCGGGAAACAGAGTTTGCCTACTTGCGCTGTGTATTGTTAGCCTACTTTGTTAAAACACAATTAAAATACGTTTTTATGGAAACAAGATGTAGTGGCGGTAGGATTAGAGGTGGACCGAGGAATCATGGCCCAAGGCAAAGATCAGCTTATGGTCGGGGTGTTAAATTGCACAGCCAAGCTAGAGAATTTGTCTGTTCTCTTAGAGAATTCTTCCAACAGGAAGACGAGAGTTTGCTCCTTATCAATGAACAGCTTATACCTTTTATCCAAAATTGACAGTCCCATGTCAGTATTGTATTGAACATGATAATTAACAAAGTCATTAATAATAGTATATTGCAATACTAATGTATACGGAACAAGGAAAGGTTTGAAAAAAATGAGGCGCTTGCACCAAGTTTTTTCAATTCTCAAGATTCTATTATGTGCTTACCACATGTATGTTGCACATTATTTTTTGCACTATGTGTAATTATATGAATCTGAATTTTAGTAGTTAAGATATTAACTGAAATATTAATAAATATAATTGAAGATTAATGTTAGATTTTAGAACGTGCATCGCAATTATGTGTTTCTATGGAGAAATACCGCAGTGTGCTGGAATGTCAACTTACAATGCATAGCAACAATAACAGTAAGTATGGAATATTAGTTACAAAAATTATTTAAAAGAACTCACATGTGAAGACGCTACAACTCAGTGAATGTGTGAACAATTTATTTCTGTTTTTAAAGTAGGCTAATACAGATTAACTGTGCATATTTTTGTTGAGGTGAGATAACTCGAACCCTTGTTTATGTTTCGAGTGTTGAGAGGATAAAGAAAGGGGATCTGGTGGGCAAAACTGCACTACCCATATGGAGAAACAGATGACCTTCACATATCTTCTTTTAAAAATCAGACTGTAAAATAGAGATACGCTATAGCCATAGTTACAGTCAAACATTGTTAACCTGGAAGTTTCTATAGCCCAGACAGTTTTGGAAGAAAGAAATGTATGTTATTTAGTGTAGTAAATGAAGGCTCGTTTTACAGACATTAAATTGCCATTTTCAGTAGGTACATTACTCGAATTCTCTTGCTAGCAAGAAAATTCATTGCTCTCATACCAGCTGCTTGGGACCAGGTTAGAAGAGAAACTTTGATAAAGTCATGAAAAAAGTTGTGGCCTAGTGTATGCGATTTACCAGAAAACAAGACAAAAAAAGAAAAAATAAGCATGGAAGAAGATTTTACAGACATTTATAAAAGTATGTTAGTTAGTTAGTTACTAACACTCCCCACATGGCAACCTTGGCCTTCGGGGTAACCTCACCCCACCAAGTGATGACCGGACCCATTTCTCAGGTGGAGGCACCCAGAGGGCGGTGTCCATTACCTCCGATGATAGGGTGATAGTGAAGATGGCGGTGAGGTGAGAGGACCTACAGTTTTTACCGTGGACTCCGAACCACGTTGGGCATAGGGGATACTTCACGTGTTTTATAAAAGTATTGATGGCCGTTTCAGTGTGACAGATGTTATAAACCGATTACAGAGGACGCCATTATTGCATTAAGAAGTGTTACTGAGAATGAAGAGCATTCAGATTCAGACAGTGTTAATGAACCAGCTGTGGTTATGACCCATGCACAAGCAGTAGCAAACATAAAGAAATTTATGCTTTATTTTGAGAGTCAAGCCGAAACAATGCCAAAAGAACGTTAAAGTGGATGCAAGATCGCACTGCTTGTAAACGATACACTAAGCTGAGACAGCAGAAGCTGACTATCCTTTTTACTACTATTTGTAGCCATATTGTGTACAGTGCAAATACATAGAACTATCACATTACATACAGTGCATTTGTTTCTAGGTGAAAGTGTGCCGAGAGTAATTTCTAAACTCCATTAAATATATTTCAGTGATATTGCATATGTTTTTTGCAATCATTTTTCCATCATTCTCTGGATAACCCGGATTTCCATTAACTTGGTTTGGCCCTGGTTCCAGTTAATCCAGGTAAACAAGGTTCTACTGAACATTGGATTGATACTAGGGCTCCTAGTGGCTAGCTACTAGAATCATCTCAACAGATAAGAAAACATACTATTTTATTTAATATTGAATTATGTATAATCTTTCACCATCAACAAAAAGACAAGAGAATAATAGTAATTTGCACACTAACATTTTACTTACTTATAATTTTACTTTTTACACCAGAACTCACTGGAGCCTGTTTTGGAGATTGTAATCTCCATTGTCAGCCTTGATTCACTAGCACACTTCTTCCTGTGACTTATAGAAGGTATTTTGGCTGAATATATTGCATGATGAAATTCTATTTATATGGGACAACAAAGCTGAATAAATTGTGTTTATATAGAATAAAAATAAGTATTTCAGAAAGTGGAGTGCCATTGTTGCTAAAATTAGGCAAATGAGTCAATCTTGTATATACTTTTCTAAAACAGCTTCACATTCTCCAGCAAGATCTTCCAACAAACAGCAGGCTTGGCCATGGGTAACCCTCTTTCACCATTACTAGCTAATCTGTTCATGAGTAATTTGGAAACACACATTACTAAAGCCTTTCCACATATTTTCAAATGTTGGCATAGATATGTCGACGATGTGTTTGCTATAGTTCCTAGAAGACTAACCGAGGATGCTATAAAGTTGCTAAATCTACAAGAAAAATCCATAGTTTTCACCAGTGAAGTAGAACAGGATGGAGGGTATCTTTTATAAATTTGAAAATCATAAGAATACAAACAGGGTTACAATTTGGAATATACAGAAAAGCAACACATGTTGACAATTACATTAAATGCAACGCATTTAACCCATTAACTAGGCTTTATTACTGATTTTAGCATATTATATTTAATTTTAGCATATTATATTTATTTTTAAATTCTATACCATTAAGCAATTTATGACTAGCTTGTATATTTAATTTGATGTCTCCATTATTTTGTTATTTCTAATCGTTTACTTTTAAGAGAGAGTATGTATTACAAATGACATGGTTTAATTGTGTTCAAACACTGTATTAAGTTGCAATAAATATGAATATGAATCAATATGCAGTCTTCCATAGTTTGGTTCACAGATTAATCAACATTCCGCTAACAAAAACAGAATATGAACAGGAGTACACTTACATACACCAGGTTGCCGAATTGAACAACTATAACACAAATTTCATCAAAAAATTGATCTACAGACACAAAAGAAACAAAAACTTAAAGGACATTACTATGTTTAAAAAAAAAAAAACTAGAAATCCCAAACATCAGATATGGCAAATTTACATTTCATCCAAAATACTTCAAAAAATTTGAAAAGATATTTAAGAGCTTCAACATAAAATTAGCCCCTCAGAACAAACACAACATCCGCAACTTAGTAAACCACCCTCTAAAAAATAGCACACCAAAAACTCAATTATCAGGCATTTACCAAATGAGCTGCCAGGATTGTGACAAGATATACATTGGTAAGACCAAAAGGAATCTAGGAACAAGAATGAAAGAACACTTCAGAAATATTAAATTCAAACACATGGACAAGTCTGCCGTAGCACATCACTTTTAGTCTGAGAATCACAACATAAAACAAGAAATAGAACTGATCAAACAGGCAAAGAAACCTCTGGAACTACAGATTTGGGAAAACATATTTATTACGAAGAAACAGGACCTCTTGATGAATTTTGAAATTCCCACCGTAGATGACATCATCAAACTTACCAGAACATCAGACAGCAGCACGACACCAAGCCAGATGCAGACACCGGATGCATCATCAGTCAACCACAGAACTGACGATAGGGAAGAAGTTCCCAGGAACTAGTCTTCATTTAAAAACACTTGTAAGTGGAGAAAAGTATATACAAGATTGACTCATTTGCCTAATTTTAGTAAAAATTGTGTTTAGTTTTGTATATTAATAATTTTTCCCAGATGGAGAGTTCTGCTAGTTTTCTCAGAGCTTTTAATCCTTTAATGCATGATGTAGCCATGGCAACTTAGACTGTATTCAGCTTGAGAAATGTTTTAGTGCAGTTTTTTTTTTTGTTATTATAATATTGTACTGGCCTTTATCAGTTACATACAAAATTTTAAGCCTTTTGAATTGTAAATATTTTATTATTTTTACAATTACATTGTAGTGTTTTTTTGGTATAGAAAGAAATCCAAGCGACTGCAGTCAAATGATACCCCATCAATGCCCACACGTGCTATCACACTGATTATTTTACGTGGGCCCTCTCTGTCCTTTGCCACAGGCACTTTTGATTGCAGTTGCCAAGATTTGAACTCATGAAGTTCGGCTTGGAATGGATGGCCAGTCCATTACGTATTGCTTTAATGATGATGGATATTTGAACTGATTGCGTTGAGACATTGCAGAAGGCAATATGAAAACTGGTTTATAAATTACAACAAGAGTGGCATAAGTAGCAAAATATTTTATGCATTAAAGAGTTAAAAGCTTAGATTTTTCTTTCAGCTGTTGAGCTGTGGTCCAAAACGTCTCTGCAGTTGCTGACTTTTTTTTTTCTCTCTTCCTATGTATATTTCTCATGTGTTCTTTAAACCCACTCCTATGAATGTTAAAATAACTACACTATGTTTACCCAAAACAATATTAATAAACATTTCAGTTAACATGCATTTTTCTCTCAAAACACAAATTAACACATCTGTTTAATTCGTTAAAACAATTCATTCTGCTGGCCAACTGGAGCACTGTAATTACACCAACTGAAGTAAGAAAGAACATGCTGAGCTTGGTGAATGTCAGCTGTGCTACAGCAGTGAAAAAAGGTGAATCATAAGTGGTAAGTTGTAGTTATACCAATCTGACCCTAAAGACATCTTTCGTGGTTAAGAATACAGCTTTGCAATCGATTATCTATGATTCTTCCATTAAATACTTAACATGAAAAAAGGACACATTTACGATATTGTAGAACACATATTTTGATACTCTGCAAGGTTTCACTTATGTGTACCAAACCAGACCGCTCATTATAAAACTATGAGAAATTAGAATACACATATTTCTATGAAAGAATTTTAGCAGTTACTCAGTAATTTTAGTTATAAAAAGGAAATGGATGAAGACTCTCAAATTAGCTTTATAAAAATAACTTATAAAAGGCATATACAAAGTGTGGCAATTAAGTAACGAGACTGTGTATCTCCTATAGCATAGCCGATGGTGGGAGGTTAATAGTGGAATGTAGTTGAACCTTGAACCTTCAAGACCAACCACCATTAATGTTACTATCTGCTTTAGTTTGTCTTTGGCCTTGGTTGAGGAGGACATTGTTTTGTAGTAGTCACGAGCATGGTGAAATTAATTCAATTCAGTTTTATTCATCCAATTTAATATATACATGTTGTGGATTCATCCAATATTTTAAACATTTAATTGTAATATTATAAGAGTTAATTATATTATACATGTAGATTAAACTTATACATTGTTAAAAAATACAAGTGAACACTTCATTAATGCAAAAACTCATCAGTTGAGTAATGACATTTTTTAATTAAAAATTGCTTGATATGTTTTTTGAAGCGCGGAATGGAATTTATATTTTTTATTTGAATAGGTAATTTGTTATAAAATTTAATACCTCTATAGTAGAAACTATTTTCAAACATATATCGAGATTTAACTGTATTGGAACACCACAGAGAAGCTAAAAATTATTAATTTTTAGATGAGTCGTATTTATTACACATCTGCTTCACTTTCGTACCTATTTTGAGGACATTTTTCGCAAAGGACATGTTTCTGATGCAAACGATGATTTGCGAAACATGTCCTCAAAATAGGTACGAAAGTGAAGCAGATGTGTAATAAATACGACTCATCTAAAAATTAATATTTTCAAACAATTTTTTGTTATGTGGGATTATATGTAGTTTTGCTTTATCTCTTGTGTTATGACAGTGAATTTTAGAATTTATGGTAAAAATTTGATGTGTGTTTGCATTAATACAATTGTTTCATATAAATATATACAGGGTAATGGCAAAATGTTTAGTTATTTAAAGAATGGTTTGCAGCTGACAGCAGAAGATAAATTGAGAATAATTCTAATGACCCTTTTTTGCAATCTATATTTTAATAGCTTCACTACTATTTCCCCACAAGCATATTCCATATGAAATTAAGGAGTAAAATTTGGAGAAATAAATGACCTTAAGTGTATTTATACTCAATGAGTGTTTCAGAACGCTAATTTGGAAGAAGATTTGTCAGATATAGCTAATATTTCCTTATTCCTCAAATAATACCTTTAAGGTAATTCTTTTCTCCTTTTTTTCTATTATATTACTTTTATTTCAGGTTTTTAATTAATTCATTAATATAAGGTTTCCAATTGAGATTTTCATCAATTTTGAATTCAAAATTTCCTAAAAATTTTGATTTATTTGAATATATTACATTTGTTCCTTCAAATATATAGTGGGAAAATTTAATGTTTTGTTGTTTATGTGATGAAATCCTACAGCTAAACACTTCTCCTAATTTCGACATACACCTAGAAGATGTGTGAGCAGTGCATTAACCTCAAATTCCATGTGAAATTAAAAAGGTTGCCAATGGAATGTTTTCATATGTTAAAGTAGGTGTTTGGTGATAATGTTATGTCACATGTGTGAGTATTTGAATGCCACAAATGATGTTCAGAAGGTCGGGAAGAGGTTGAAGATGAAGAATATGTTAAGTCAAAACTGAAGGCAATGGCTATTTTTTTTTTTTTTTATTAGGGATGTTATGACTGAATGGGTGCCTGAGGATGAACCCGTTAATCAGAAGTGCTATGAAGATGTCCTCATCAAACTGAGGGAAAAAGTAAGGAAGATTTGTTAAAGAATGACGCATGGATATATGTATATATCAGGACAGCGCACCAGCCCACAAACTATTAAACAGTTTTTTGCACAGAAGCACATTCCTGTGCTCGAACATCCTCCATATTGAATAGATCTGGCTTCCTGTGACTTTTTTCTGTTTCCAAAAGTTAAAAGTGCATTGAAGGGAACATATTTTCAGTGTGTTGAAGAGGTAAAAACAAAAACAGCATATACGACTTGCAATACCATGCCCCCACAGCAAAAGACAGCAAGCCCTGCAAGTCGACATAGTTCAAGGCGATGATTGAATACGACTCATCTAAAAATTAATAAAAACAGCAGAGTTGTTGAAGGGGCTGACAGCAGATGACCTACAGCATCGCTTTGAACAATGGAAGACACATATGCAGCAGTATATAGATAGGGGAGGGGAGTATGCTGAAGGGGGTCGCTAGTTAGTTGCTAGTTCCTCAAAATAAATATAGTATTAAAAATTTATTGCATTTCTCTATGAAAGATAAAATTCCTAATAATAAAAATCTGGTATTTATTAGTTTAATGTTTCAATTGTGATAAAGCTTATATTGGAAAGACAAAACATAATTTAGAAACCAGAATGAAAGAACATTTTTGTAACATTAAGTATAAACAAACTGATAAATCGACCGTAGCAGATCAGTTTTGGTCATTTAACCATGGAATAAATCCTAAAGTTAAATTATTAAAACAATTAAATGTCCCGATAGATTTAATGGTTTGGGAAAAGATATTTATTTTAAAAATTAAACATCGCATAATGAATTTTGAAATATCAGCAGTTGATTCTATTTTTAGGTTTGTTTCGTTTTCAGATGTTGGTAGTACTAAAAAAAACATAAGAAAGGTATGGTAACCGGTATCCTTGACAACGGAGTTTATCTGTGGACTGAGAACACAAGTGATTTGTTTGCAAAATCGATTTCCATTTGAAAAGAAGTATCAACACTAATTTCTTAAGATAAGTGAAGCCTTAGTGGCAAATATTTTTATTTGTGTAATATTTATTGCTTCACTGTAGCTAGCTTCATTTTCTACGTAATCAATAGTTGTAACCATGTTTGCAATGAATCCTATTTCTGATGCCAGTCTCGTTATTTAATTGCCAAACCTCGTAAAATAAATGATATTGGGTAAAGAAAGGCATGTGACTGTAAAACAAGATATTTGTCATACATAATATTTCCAGACATCTTTATATCCAAGCCATTGCTCCCATTCCGCCATTGATGTGGTTGAGTTTGGCATAGTTGCTCTCAATCGAGAAGCCCACTGAAGTGAAACCTTGCATCTCTTTCACATATTTGTATAAGCACAATGTACACCTATTACATGTAGGTTAAACCAAGAAAGTATAGAATAAATATAAGATTATTAAACTATGATACAAAAGTAACAAGGAAGACAGTTAAAAGTTTAACATTTCTGATAATCACAATTAACATAAACATGCAATAAACATTTACTAATACATCAAATAGAACAAAGTATTATCTTTAGTATTCTGTCAGCACAGAAATACAACAATGTCTTTTTATTTTTGAATGCAGCTTTCATACTTTGAATTAGTTAATTATATCACTACGGCATCTCTGATACTCGTATAGGCCAATAGTTGATGGGTTATTTTAGTTTATTTGCAACAAACCTTTTTAAATGCTTCTCTGCTCTATCCTCTTGTACATGTTAAACAAAATAAAATAATTATTCTATGATATATTTTTGTTTTGTTATGGTTCTTTCCCTTAAAAAAATTTTATATTAAAAATAAATAAATATTTCTTGTTTCATTCTATTATTTTTCAAGGCATCTGTCCTACTCTCGAACCTTCTCTAACGATGCCCATCTGTGGCCATGCAATCGGTTGTACTGATTTAATCTCTTCTATGATAGGTATTCTTATGCTTGTAGTAGAGGGCATGGTTAAATCTTGTGGAACAATAAAAGGCTCTACTAATGGAGTAGATGCATAGCCATGGTAATATATATTTTCTGTGCAGCATATGCTTTCGTTATTATAATGTCCTCTGACATGAAGCAGTGTAGATATGAAAAGCACAACAAATAATACCATGCCCCCACAGCAAAAGACAGCAAGCCCTGCAAGTCGACATAGTTCAAGGCGATGATTGAATACGATGGCAGATCTATCTAGTATTTCCAAGTCACCCTGCTGACCCACGATTATTTCTCGCTGCGGAGTTAAATATCCTACTAGAAAAGTAATGACTCCAACTAGAATCAGGTTGATGCCTCCCCACAACCCGGCACGAAACCAAAATCCTTGGCAGCATTTACGACATCCTCTTGGCTTGACTGGATCTATTGCATACTCAAAATCATCTTCCTGTAAAGAAGAAAATTTCTTAATTCCTTTCATGGAAGTGTTGAAAACAGTGCTGTTGTAATAAATTAAATTTAAAGGAAGTCGATTAATGACACTAAGGTATTTGATATGTATTTATTTGTACAGTATCCATTACAAATTCATTACAATAAAATTTAACATAGAACATGCTATATTATACCTCCTGTACAAATACATAAAATTGCTGAATTTACTCGCTGACTCAGGTCCCCTGACTATAAGCCTTTGGTTTTCCTGAGCAGCTTCATACCATTTCTTCTTGACCTTTACTTCTTTTATCCTAATCCACTTTTCTCTTATCCTATATAAGAAATCTCCTATACATCTATTTTTCTTTTCTCCCATCCCTGTTAGCATGCGTACCGCCAATATCTCTTTACTTACACTGTCCCATTTCTTATCCCAAACTTTTCTCCTGTAAAAGTGAATCGAGAAGATATTGACACATTGCTTCACTCACACTGTTTATTCACAGGACATGTTTCAAGAGCTCTCGCTCCTATCATCAGCTGATACTCGACTAGTGCAAGTTGTAGTGGTTTCCTCTTTCTCCGTTTTGTCAATAGATAGCGTGATGTACTTGTCAAAGATGTCCGGTGGTGGAGTTTCAAAATTCATGACTCTATGACGATTTTTGTTGATGAAGATTTTTTCCCATTTGGAAAGGTCTATGGGGTGATTAACATATTTTATTAGAGATGTTTCCAAGTTGATGTCATGTCTAGTATTCAAAAAATGAAAAGCCACTGCTGATTTTTCTGTTTCACCATTTTTAATGTTTCTTAGATGTTCTTTAGTTCTGATGTTAATATTTCTTTTTGTTTTTCCTATATAAATTTTAGGGAAAGTTTCACATTTGATCTCATAGATTCCTGGTTTTTCTTTGGTAGTGATTGAATTCTTGGGAGGGCCTTTTAACAAATTTCTGATATTAAACCTATTTTGAGGTGCAAGAGTTATGTTGTGTTTTGAGAAGATTTTTTGGAATTTGTTATAGGCTGATGGGTGGAAGGTGAATTTTTTAAAAAGTTTTTTCTCTTTTTCTCCTGTAGGTTCTAGGGTGGTGGTTTCTTTTATTTTCTTAGCTTAGTTGAGTCTGTTAACTGTTTTGTCTACTAAATTTGGGTTGAAACCTTTGGATATAGCTACTTTTTTTATGTGTAGGTATTCTTCTTGATAATCTTCTCTGTTTAGTGGAAAGTTGATCATCCGAAAGATTAAACTGTTGAAAATGGCATGTTGGTGTTGTTTTGGGTTGAAACTGTTGTTCTTAATGTAATTATCTGTGTGTGTCGGTTTCCTGTAAATACCAAAGGTGAGTTTGTTGTTCATTTTTTTCATCTTGATGTCCAAAAAGGGGAGCACACCATCCTCTTCTGTTTCCAATGTAAATTTTATAGCTGGATTTTGTATATTCAAAAGTTTAAGACTATCTTGTATGAGTTTTTTAGGTACTATTGCAAAAATGTCGTCAACATAGCGATACCACACTTTGAAATAATTTGGAAAAGTTTTTGTGATATGTGTTTCAAAAGCACTCATAAATAAATCTGCCAAGAAGGGAGAAAATGGGTTGCCCATAGCTAGGCCTGTTTTTTGTTTATAGATCTGTCCATTAAAGCTGAAAAAATTTTGATTGATACAAATTTCTGTAAGTTGTGAAAGTTCTTCTATTTCTTCAGATGTTATTTGTAATGATTTCAGCCATTTTTTGAGAAGTGGAATAAGCTCATTGGTAGGTATACTTGGATATAAAGAAATTACGTCAAAGGAAACTAAAGCACCTGTAGAGTTGATCTTTGTGTCCTTCAGGAGATTTAACAATTCAAACGAGTTTTTGATACTTAAATTTTCAAATTTTGTGAAGGATCTGAAGATATGAACCAGCCATTTTGATAGTTGGTAAGTGGGTGCATCAATGTTATTAATTATTGGTCTGAGGAAACCACTACAACTTGCACTAGTCGAGTATCAGCTGATGATAGGAGCGAGAGCTCTTGAAACATGTCCTGTGAATAAACAGTGTGAGTGAAGCAATGTGTCAATATCTTCTCGATTCACTTTTGTATTAATTTGTGCTTCACTGTCCCTACGCTTCTTCCAAGTTTATACTTTTTCTCCTGTAATTTGTTAGCTCCTTACATTCTATCAGGTAATGAACAGTGCTTTCTTCATTTCCACAAAATTCACATATCCCTACCTCATTACTTCTCAACCCTTTTAAGTATAATATTCGTACTCTCATCCATGCTATGCCTTCTCTTCCAGTTTTGCCACATTGATTTATATATTTTTCCCTACCCCATTCTGTCTTTAATTGCTTATAAAATTTCAAAGATTTCTTTTCTTCTATACTTTCCCATATCTCTTGCCTATCTATGTCTTGTGGTCTAGTTCTCACTTCCTTCCAAAAACCGCTATGATTTGACTCCTCTGCTCTCTATAGATCTCCCATACCTATCTTCAATATCATTATTTCCAATTCCGAACACCAACTATTTGTATTTTTGATGCTTTTCTGTTGCTTCATGTACAGATTCAATAATTCCCCTTTCTGCCCTTTAATACACTTATACCAGAATTTCAATATTCTCTCTATTATTATTCCCCTCCTTTTTGTATTACCTAGCTCTAGTAGTGCCACCTCTCTTGGTGCTGATGACACTAGCTACAAAATAGGAATGAACATAAGGCAGAGCTAGGCGTGGTTGTTCAATGACTACTGGCCAATGCAGTGCATGCAACGTTGTACAGTTAAGCACGCATATTGGCTCGCTTTGCTGGAGCATGCGGCTAATTTCTTTGCACACTCTAAAGATACCATTTAAAGAATTATTTTGTTTTTCCCACATTAAAGAAGATTACTGTTCTCTGAGGATTACTGTCCAAACCCCATGTTTGTAGCACATCTGGTTTCGGAGATATGGAAAGATAAGCCAAGTGACTAGAAAGAAAGGAATCATTAACTGTCAGTAAAGAAAAGCTATGTTGAAGCTGCAGTTGCATTTTGTACCCTGCATTCAATAAAGTGGTGATCTTTTAAAAGTGCACATGTGCTTTTCAAAGTTAGTAAATATACCGCTAGCAAGCCTAGTACTGGTGCGCCTAGTAGTAACTGTGAAACAACGTGTACAATTTTAAATAAATAGACTACAAATATTCTTGTTAATGCGTATTCCTTTTCCAAACAGATGTCAATTAAAGACATTTTCGAAAGTACAAATTTTGCTCAGAATCGAGAATTAATGTTACAATGTTATCACATGAGTGCTCATTCTGTGATGAACATTGTTAAAGAAGGCAAACAGTTTACCAAATTAGAAGTTTTCATACTTAGATCTCCAGGGAAACGTCGGGCAGCTAAAAACGTGCCACCAACTTAGACAATTTTCAAAAGTGTGTTTCACATAGAACAATTTATGATTTATACGACGAGGGTAAATATCCAACTGCCAAAAGGCTGACCAATTTAATGAGGGGGGAAATAGAATATACGGATTCTGTATCTTCTATATATAATATTCTGAAATCTCTTAGGTTCCAATATAGTTGAACCAATGATGGTCGCAAATTTCTGCTTGAAAGAAGCAATATTGTTGCTGCAAGACTAAAATTTCTGCACACAATGCATAACATCAGTACATTAGATTCATGGTGCAAAAATGCTTCATAGATACACATTCATATCTTCCGAAGTATTTTAATGAAACAAAAATTGGTCTGAAGTCCATTACAGACAGTATACAAATATGGCATCATTAAAATAGTAACTATATTCACAAATTGTTGAAATGTCACCATTTTGATTCACTGTAGCAAACACATTATTTCGTAGAACGTATCTAATTTGAATTATTTTGCTTTGTGTGCATATGAACCATAGCTATGTAAGCGAACTGTTCTCCAGTCCAAGGTTTTAAGGTTCAGATTAGGCGATCATCATTGTGTATGTTCTCACACACATACTGAAATATTAAGCTAACTTCTCTGTCAGCATTTTATCACTGTACAACTCAGCATCTGTATGATACTTGCTAGGTTGAGACAAAGACAGATATATCTTCCATCTCTGTTGCGCGCTTGCCGTGGAACTGGCAACTATAGAATAACCGTATTGGCTCAACCGATGTTCCTTCTTATTTTGTAGCTACTCTATACAACAGGAGGGAAGCAGAAATATCTGCTTGTAGTGTGACCAGTCTTGCAATGCAAGAAGGGCCTGCATGTGACTGTACAATAGAAAGAGTACTGAAGAGTAGCCTTAGTTCTTTGAGTCATTATTCTATATTATTTTGATAAAAATTATTATTTAGACTTCCCTCACTTTGAAAGGCATGTCTTGCTACTGAATGAGGATTAAATATTAATTAGAAGTGGAAGAAGAACATCATTATGATATTGTTGAGGCATGCAGGTTTTCATACTACTAAGAATGTTTTGATAAGAAACCCTAAAAGAATTATTTTTATATTAAAAAGGTACTTACTTCAGTATATTCCTCGTACAACTGAGGATTCTTCACTGGAGTAGTGTCGTAAAAGTGGTGCAAATAGCTTCTCACACCAAAATAAATGGGACAACTGCTGCCTTGCATTCCACCACAGCCCAGACCTTTGTCATCCTCATAATCTTCATATTTCTTCTTTGCCAACTCGTTCAAATTTTCTTTCCTTTCTAGTGCATTCTCCTCACCTTTTCCTTCTGGCTTCTGTTGCTGTACCTTTTCATCTTTCTGTGCTGGTTGGTCAGATTGTGGTGATTGATGCTGCTGCATTAATTCTTCTTTGCAAAGTTGTTGATACTGTTTTCGGATATTGTGTATGACATCTTCACTTGAATCTTCTTTAGCTGAATTCTTGCTTACTGCATTCTGCATATTCCTGTTTGATTTTTCTTCTTCTTCTTGCTGTTGCCGCACTGCATTTGTTCCTCTGTGTTTTTGTGTTGATATCTGTACCTCTCTTGATTCTTTAGTTGTTTTTGGTGATTGTTTTCTTATGGCTGATGATACTCTTTTCTTTTCCGCCATTGGTGCCTTAATCCGATCAGATTTGTGTGGGATTTTGTTTCCATGTTCAGTTAACTGCGGGTTTTCTTTCTTAAGTTGCTTTAGTTGTTGTTTAGCCTCATGTTGTTGTTTTTGTTTCTTAATTTCATTTTTCTTTTCATGCTTTGCTTTTTTCTCTGTTAGTTTGTTTGTTTCTTGATTCTGGTCTTCCTTATATTCCTTTCTCACTTCTTTTCCACTTTCTTTTTCTGATTTGAGTAATGGACCAGAGCTTTCTTTTGACATAATTTTTTCTGTTTCCTGAAGTTCCAGTGGAGAATGCGATGTCGTACTTTGTGAAAGAGAAGTGTTATCCTGATTTTTTGCAATTAACGTACGATCTTCTGTAGGATGCTGCTGATCTATTCCTTTATATTCCTTTAATACGTCTTTTCCACTTTCTTTTTCTGATTTGAGTAATGGATCAGTGCTTTCCTTTGACACACCTTTTGCTGTTTCCTGAAGTTCCAATGAAGAACGAGATGTCGTACTTTGTGGAAGAGAAATGTTCTCCTGATTTTTTGCAATTAACACACTATCTTCTGTGGTTTGCTGTTTATCTATTCCTTTATATTCCTTTAATACTTCTTTTCCACTTTCTTTTTCTGATTTGAGTAATGGATCAGTGCTTTCTTTTGACACACTTCTTGCTATTTCCTGAAGTTCCAGTGAAGCATTGGGTGTCGTACTTTGTGGAAGAGGAGGAGTCTGCTGATCCTTTGCAGCTAATGCACAATCTTCTTTGAGTTGCTGTTGAGTTATTCCTTTTGATTCATTACTCTTTACTGTATTCACATTGCCTGCTTTTTGTCTCATTTTCTTCTGTCTTTCTTTTGGAAATGTTTGCGGAGATGAAACCCTTTTGAATAAGGGTGGGGCTTGTTCTTTTCTGTGAGCAAAGAGTTTTTTTGAAGGAGACTTCTGGACTTCTTTTTGCGCAGCAGGAAGTTTCTCCTCACTCTTCTCAGTCTTTTTTATTTCTCCTGGCTTTGTCGCAGGTCTTTGTTTTTCTTCAGTTTTCAATTTCTGATCAGATTGAGTTTTCTTTTGCTCGCTTCCTCCCTTCTTCTGCTGGATTTTGTTAGCTTCGGAAGTGCTTTTGGTCTTTTCTTTTCCTTCCTTTTGTTCATTTTCTTTTCCTGTTTGACTTGATTTCTGTCCTTTGCTGAGAAGACTTAGCCTCTGGCTCAGAGGTGGTGCACCTTCTTGTTTGCTCTCAGATGTGTGAATTTGTTTTTTTCTGTCTCCAAACATTATTTGTTTCAATGACCTTCTTGAACCATGTTTTAATTCTGCTTTTGGTACACTTTTTTTATCTTTCTCTTCTATCTGCACTTGAGGTTTTGTAGTTTCTCTTACTACACTTTCTTCTGAATCATGAGCTTGTGGATTTTGCGCTGGATAATTTACGTAAATTGGTTCTTTACGCTTAGGTTTAACTTGACAACTAGATCTCTCTTTGAAGCCTTCATTATTATTTATTTTGCCGATGTCTGTAGCTAATGATCTATTGTTGTTGGATTTATCTTCTGAAACTGCTCCTTCTGTGTGACTCAAAGGCTCTTGACGACTAGCACCAGTATTCGAGGATGATTCCCCTGCATTCGATGCACTGTCACCCTCTTGTGAGACACTTTCTTTAATTCCATTCACTCTATTTTCATTCTGAGCTTGCCCTTCTAGCACCTTAATTTCAGAGTTCATCTGGAAGACTTCTAAACCCTGATCTTGAGCTCCTTTATTGTCTGTGTCCTCAGAAGTTTCTGCTTGAGCCCTGGACGTTAAATTACTGCCTTCTGCACCTTCATGCTGCCTTTCCACTTCATCTTTCTTGCCATCTGTGTCCTCTTCTTCCTCCATTCTATCTTTTAGGTAATGCTCTGTACTTCACACCATTCTGTTGCAAAATTTGGATTTTACAGCAATACTGAAACAAAACAAACAAAGTTAAGCCATTTGAAATACATTATTCATCCTGCTTACACCTGTAACAATTTTTATTGGTGAATGAACTTCACATAAGTTCTCATAAAATTTGGCAGTGGCCAGGTAGAGTACAAGAAAGTTTACAAAAATTTGGGATGGGGAAGACCTGGAAAATGGGACAGTTAAATAGAATTGGATTTTGGAAAAACATTAGGCAAAGAGCTGAAGCTATAGAGAACAGGGGTTTAGGCTTGCTTTAAAGATGAAAGTTCTCTAAAACTATATAGAATAATTAAAAAAGATTGAGGGAGCGAGAAATAAATGGATTGATGGAAATAATAATTTCTTCCACACTAGCCATGTGTAGGCTAAGGTTTGGATGAGTAGCACCAGACTGAAAAATTCAATGTCATAGCCGGGATTTGAACCACGGATCTCCCGCTCTCTATGCGGTTGTTCCAAACCACTGAGTTACTATGGCCAACATGCCGACATGCTGTTAAATTTTCCAACTGACTCGATTGTTTCCCGGTAGACCACTAGGGGTTCTCATATGCTATTAGACACGCACCTTTTGTAACGACTTACTATGCTGTAAGTACTTAAGTCCCAGGCTTCATGGCCACGCCGTGGCTCAGTGGTTAGACCGCTTGGCTCTCACCAAGGAGGCCCAGGTTCGATCCCAGGCGACCGCAAAGTGAGATTTGTGGTGGACAACACGGCACTGGGGCGGGTTTTCTCCGAGATCTTCGGTTTCCCCCGCCATCTCATTCCACCGGTGCTCCATCTTCATCTCATGTATCATCAGTGTCACCACCTGTGGTGCCGTATGTAGTAAAAGCGGGCGTTAAATACTACACATTTCATTTCATTTCCCAAGCTTCATAGTTAAACCACTATGTTTTTATTTTAGGTAAATTGATGGAAGTAATCATTTCTTCCACACTAGCCGTGTGTAGGCTTAGGTTTGGATGAGTAGAGTCAGAATGAAAAATTCAATGCCACAGCCGGGATTTGAACCTAGGATCTCCCACTCTCCGTGCGGTTGCTCTAAACCACTGAGTTACAATGGCCAACATGCCGACATGACATTAAATTTTCGAACGACTTAGCTTACACGTAGCTAATGTGGAAGAAATGATTATTTCCACCAATTTACCTAAAATAATAACATAGTGGTGTAACTATGAAGCCTGGGACTTAAGTACTTACAGCATAGTAAGTCGCCACAAAAGATGTGTGTCTCATAGCATATGAGAACCCCTAGTGGTCTACCTGGAAGAACACGAGTCAGTTGGAGAATTTAATGTCATGTCGGCATGTTGGCCATAATAGCTCAGTGGTTTAGAGCAACCACACAGAGAGCGGAAGATCCGCGGTTCAAACCCTGTCTATGGCATTGAATATTTTAGTCTGGCTCTACTCATCCAATACATGGATTATTGTAATAGCTTTGAGAAGGAAAAGCTGGCTTTGTAGCTCAGTGGTTTAGAGCAACCGCACAGAGAGCGGAAGATCCGCAGTTCAAACCCCGGCTATGGCATTGAATTTTTCAGTCTGGCTCTACTCATCCAATACATGGATTATTATAATAACTTTGAGAGGGAAAAACTGGCTTGGATGCAATCAGGAGCACTGTTTCTAAAAGGTTTTAGATAAAATAATGAAAAGTTTGTTACGTGCAAGGAGGCAGATAGAAGTGAGTATATATGGAAAGAAGAATGTCACAAATTACACAACAGAACTATTGCAATTATGCAATATTGATTAATACAGGCCCAAAAAGGATTAAAATTATTGGAAAATATTCAGGGTAGACAAGCAAGACAAAGAAAAATACAACAAAAAATCCTAAAAGGTACACAAATAGCTATGCAGTTGAGTAAAATGGATTCCTATGTGGGTAGATGTAATCTCTTTAAGATTAGGTTTGAAAGAATTTTTGTATGTTATATAACTATGAAATAGGAATTCTTAAAAAAATTGAGGTGGTTGATGCAAATAAGGTACCTAGGTTTATGTACCCTTTTTATGCAGAATTTTATCCATCATTGTCAAATTTATTTTGGAGAAAGCTTCACTGACATGTAATAAAAAGATAACCTGTTTAAGGGAAGAAATTGGTGAAAATTCTAAATTGGTGTGGCAAATTCACTTATGTATTTTTCGTCAAAACAAGTGTACCAACCCTAATTTGTCTGTTACTAGAGTTTTAAGCTCCTAAGCCATTTGGAAGCTTAAGAAATGATGTAATTTTAGGAGATTCCCAATTCTCATTTCAAGATTCATCTACATATAATTGAAGGTGTTCTACACAGAGTAGAATTTCAAAGCTTGTGAAGCAATACTAAAAAGTGCCTGACTGTAATAATAAATTATGTTGACAAATAAGGTTTAAAAACTTGCCATATAATGCATACGTAAAATATGAAGCTATTAAAGTGAAGCAAACAAAAATATGAAACAATATGAAATCTATTGTTACTAAAATTAGGCAAGTGAGTCAACCTTGTAAATACTTCTTTTTATTCTATAATATGAAGTCTACTCATATTGATAATTACATAAAAACTAAAATTTTTAACCATTTTTCACATAAATTTGCTGTTTTCAATAGTTTAATAATATAGATTAATAAATATACCCCTAAATAAAGAAGAATTTAATAAAGAATATAAACATATTATTTATACTGCTTTAATTAATGGTTTTAATAAATACTTTATAAATAAAAAGAATTAAAAATTTAAATATCAAAAAATTGTTAATGATATAATAAAAGACGATTATAATTTAAAAAAATTTACTTACCATCCTTGGGTTAATAAACATTTTCAAAAAAAATGTTAGAGTTTGGTTTAACTTTAGTTCCTCAAAATAAATATAGTATTAAAAATGTATTGCATTTCTCTACAAAAGATAAAATTCCTAATAATATAAATGTCTGGTATTTATCAAATTAATTGTTTCGATTATGATAAAGTTTATATTGGAAAGACAAAATGTAATTTAGAAACC
Organism: Mantis religiosa; assembly: GCA_030765055.1. Lineage (NCBI taxonomy): Eukaryota > Metazoa > Arthropoda > Insecta > Mantodea > Mantidae > Mantis > Mantis religiosa. Next base: position 44,729,337 of record CM060960.1, read on the forward strand.
AGAACGAAAGAACATTTTTGTAACATTAAGTATAAACAGACCGATAAATCGGCCGTAGCAGATCATTTTGGTGATTTAACTATGAAATAAATCCAGAAGTTAAATTATTAAAACAATTAAATGATCCAATAGACTTGATGGTTTAGGAAAATATATTTATTTTAAAAAACAAACATCGCGTAATGAATCTTGAAATCCCGGCAGTCGATTCTGTTTTTTAATTTCTTTTATTTTCAGATTTTGATAGTACTAACAAGAACATATTAACATCTAGTGTTCGTAACGATGACGGCAGTTTTGTTGGTTCCGGCTGACGATGTGGAGGAATTTCCATGAAATGGCGATCCCAGAAAATTTATAAGAAAAGTGTCATCATTTCTTATAAGATAAGTGAAGTTTTAAGTTACAAATTGTTGTATATGTATATATCTGCCATATAATGGTTTAAATAATGTATGCCTATAAAATTACCTTCTGATAAAACAGAATAATAAAATGATAAGACTTGTCTGCCTGCATTTAAGTTAACAAACCATTCAAGAAGAAGCCTGAATAATCTTCAAGTACTAAATTAATTGCAAAGAAACAGAAAAAAATGTAGGGCCTATACACGCATGAAATGCTTTTTCACGAGCAAACAGTGAGAAAATATTATTTTAATGCATAAACTTTGGTAGCTGTTTTTGTCACACTGCATCTCTTAATTTTTAAGAGGCTGCTTTTCCGGAGTAGTTGCTTCATTATTCAACCTCAAAGGTCCGACTGTCATTGGTTGTAATTGCCTGCAATCTTCTTTTAGTAAAGAAGTTCATTGTTCCACCGTCAGAATGCAGGTAGTTATAACCAATTTCAACAAGGATGAAAATGGAAGCAACTGCTCCTGAAACTTGTCCCTCAAAAATGAAAAAGTAAGTGACACAGTGTGAAAAACCAACTACCAAAATTTATTTAACTGTATGTCACTGTTACTAAACTTCTTCAAATATTTGTTATTTTATTGTTAGAATTTTTAAGCTTTTCTTTCATGTGTCAGATATTCTCATTTTTAAATTATTTCATTTGGGATGCTTTTAAGTACAAATAATTCTATGAAATTTTGTATACCTCCATGTTAATCATGGATAAAAATATTAATTGGATGAATTGTTGTTAATATGCCTGATGTTATTAAACAATTATATTCACATTGTGTAAACGCTTAAGTGAAAAATAAAATGTCTCATATATAGCATTTCTTTTCTCCCAAATTAGTGGGATAGTTAATTGTAGTAGTGGCAGCAGCAGTAGTCATGCAACTAAATATTTTGGGCAATGTCTATTTCCCATTTTATAAAATATTTTAAATATTTTCTTGTGGTACCAGAATTTCATCCCATAGGAGCTCTTTTAACAAATTATTTATATATGCAAGTGTAAATTACCATTGCACCTGACTGTTAGTTGCTTAACACAAAGGTATTTTGATACCCCCTTCTTTCTTCTTATCGCAATATTCAATCACGTTATATATGACTTCTCGTGCCTGCCGAAGCATGACATGTTGCTGTGATTGTATCTGAACAGACTGTATATATACAGATTGTTTCAAAACGACACCGAACGATTATAGCCATTGCAGGGTTTATAACTTAACTAGTCCGAAATTCGGTGTCGCAGCTTCGAAGTTCTGTTGGGTATAATTTTATGCAGCATTAAATATTACATGATTTTGTGATTAGGCAGCGCAGGAACCACTGGTGTACGAACATGAAAAGTTGTTATTGGGGTGCACCAGCCACGACAACAAAAACATTACTCCTTGACCCTAGCCTACCTTTCAGGTAATGGGGCAAAGGGCAGTTACTTGTGAAAAAGTCGACTAATAACTCGGACAGTTGCAAGGTTGCTCTTCAGTGTAAAACTACACATTCCGTCCTTACAGGGAGGATTTTGCGGGTACTTAGATAACAAATCCAAGCAATATGGAGAGCTATACGAATGGCAAAATGACAGATATGGTTTTGATGGATGGAAGAGCTAAAGGGAGTTCAACGAACGCACAATTAATTTAGTTTCATTAAAAATATGAAAATGTTGAAAATGTAAAAATAGTTACATCAGTGATAATATTTATTTGTTTAACTTCAGAAAATTTTGTTATGATCTTAATTGTAAAATACTTTCAACCACTTACTGTAAATATCAACAGCTTCCTTTTCAGTTACAAATGCTTTATTTAGTATTATCAAACATGTGAAATAAAATGCTCGTCTTACTGCATAAGGCATTTAGTTTTGGTTCATTTATCTACAATTCTTTGATGTTTTCTGTTCTGTTTATCATTTATTGCTTCCATCCTCAACCTCACTAACACTAACTTCCCTCTAAAATGTATAAGTTGCATATGTCCACCAGCTTATTTGCCATCATGGACTGCTATAAAGGAATTTTGAAACACGTTAAACACTCATAAGTAATAATTAAGCAATGGCTTCTTTATTGCAGTTTCATAAGCCGAAGAAATTCTTAATAGTAGCAAGCTACTGCGGAGTATGCCGGTATGTTTACAAACAGCTACAGCACGCGGCATGACGTGTGACCTATACCTGCAAACTCCGACATCATGAGGCGTGCATTGTTCATGTCACTGCCTAATCCACAGTCATCCTGGAACACTTTTCATGCGCCTCTATTGGCGGTAAAACTATCTATATGTGTCACATAGAAGCTAAGCAACTACTTCTATACGTTCGTTCGGTGTCATTTTGAAAGAACCTGTATATATAATATAATATTTATTGAGGTACTAAGCTTTTTATAATTTTTGGACTGCTCTCTGTTTTGGCCCAGGCCACTGCTACACAGGACAGCCCATTAAGTATATTTACAGACATGTTACAATATGTGTTATTAGAGAATAGTCACCTATTATTCCTTCTCTCTTTTTACAATCCATACCTACTTGTTTTTTACCTTATTTAAAAACTGTCCTATGTTTTTATAATTTTTGCTTAAAACCTTGATTAAGCTGATTCTCGTATTCATTTTTTATATTTGACATTCTTTCCTACACATCTCTATTTCCTTACAATCAAACAGTATTTGTTCTATATCCTCTTTATCCCTACACAATGGGTACTCGTCTTGCGGATATCCGTTTCTTTGACCTCTTAATCTCCATATCCTTGCTCTTAACCATGCTAACCCCTTTCTTTCTTCACTGTTAGTGCTATCTATATACCTCTCTCTCCCCCAGCTATCTTTCAATGGAATATAGAAAATAAGTGATTTCTTCTCTACTAATTGAATAAACAGTTTCTGGATCTCCATGTCTTCAAATCTTATTCTAGCCCCTTTCCAAAAACCTTTATAATTAGTTTGTCTCTTATTCCAAATATCACCCATACCATTATCTTATAAATTATTTCGTAAATTACTTACCCATCCTTTATTTGGTAAACTTAGTTCTTGATACTTCAAGCATTATTTCAGTATATTCCCCTCCTCTAAATTCAATACTCTATACCAATATAGTGCCCTTTCTATAACTAACCCTTTTCTTGGAACTCTCCCTATTTCGATTATAGCTACATCATTTGCAGTTGATATTGGCAGCCCTAGAACTTCCTTACAAAACCCCCTGTGTACATAATCTAAAACTTCCCATCCCTTTTCCAGCCCCCACATCTCAATAGCATATAGCATTCCTGCCTCAACCACCGAATTATATACCCTTTCTAACCATTTCATTTCCATTTCAGGTGTTTTATACAAACATCCTCTTACAGCTGCCATTCCTGCTTTCCCTTTTGCCAGTGCGCATTTCTTTTGCTTCTCCCATTTCCCTCCTGCATCAATTTTCATTCCTAAGTAATTACATTCACGTACTACTTTTTATTCTATTCTCTCTTTCTGCCACTTCTCATATTTACTCAGTTTAGTACCTTTTTTTAAAAACTACAATTTGGGTTTTAGCTCTATTCACATTTATGCCCCAATCTGCACAATATTTATCTATTTCTTGTAAAGATATTTTTAACCCATTTATAGTAATAGCACCAATCACCAAGTCATCTGCAAACAACCCAAGGATTTGTAACTTGTATATATACTAATGCAAAGCAAGGACCCTACAACCATGAGAGTACACCTCAAATAGGCCATCCGACCCTTTGTGCTTCTACCGTGATCCTTGGGAAGGAGAGATGAGGCGAGACCAAAAAGGAGAAGCAGAACCGATTAACGATGGCGCAAGCATGGACGTGCCCATAAAGATTCCAATACAAGCCCATCTGCCGTTATTCGGGCCTACCCTCAAAGAGGCAGATACTGACTGGGCAGTCCTAGCAGACGCCCATCCGCATTCCACCAAAGAGCGTCGCCTGGTCCTGCAACCCTGAAACACTGACGCGAAGGAAATGAAGGATACAGGAAAGTCGAGCAAGCACCCCAGCATTTACCTAACGGCCCGGGAAAGTCAGGAAAAACCCATGGGCATAATGGGCGGTTTCCGGTGATCGAACTACGACGCACTTCCCTCGGTTGAAATTTGCTCTACATATTCATTAAATTATATTTACTGCTAAGCATTGTAAAAAAATCAACTTGAAATTGTCTATTTTTTAAAATGTTACAGCTTCCTTAAAAAAATGAAACTTCTTTCCGAATTACTCTCTCAAGTTTATGAGTTTCTTTACAGCACTCTGCGTACAGTGGCGGCTCGTGCCGAAAAATGACAGCGTGCTGCGGGAAACATTTTGGAAAAATGAAGTCCATGCACCGATTTTTCTTCATGGTGTTGTTAGCCAATCGTCGAGCATACGAGCAGCTCCAGAAAGAGATGGCCAATAGAGGGGGACTTATGACATCGAGCCCACTCCTACTCGTGTGACCGAATGGCTCTTGCTGTGGCAGTAAAGGAGTTGAATGGTGCTAGGCCACGACTACGCTAATGCGTAGCGCTAATGACCTGCGGAGTAGAGACGGGGTGTGGAGAGAAATAACCAGAAACTACTGGACCCCCTTCTCCTGCCGCCTTGGAGGACTGTGATGTTTCGTTAATAGGCGGATACTTCCAGTTACTGCGACTTGTCTATATAAGCGATGCATTGGACGAGTCAGTGAGTGTTTAGTTAGTAAGTTCTAGAGAGAGAGTTGTACGGCAAGGTGCCGAGCAGGGAGTGCAGTGTGGACTTGCGTCCTGCGAACTGGTGAATTGTAATTGAGAGTGTTACGTAATTGTGTGTGGTACGTAATCCTGCTGTGATTTGCAAATGTACCAACTGTAATTCGGTGGAAATAAAGAACATTTTGAGTTTGTGCAACTTGGCTTTTTAATTATTCGAACCCACAAAGTCACAGTATAAACAGAATTTCTACCTCCTTTCGCTGTTTGCCCAATTTTTAGATCGGGTATTGGCCACCCTAACAATTTTATACTAACTCTTTCTTCTAATTGATGCAAAGCTCTTTTCACATTAATTGCTTATATAGTGGAAAAGGTTGCTGCACGCAGTGGTCACTAGTTGCAGCTTATTCTTACGCTGTAAATTTTGAAGCAGTGTGGCCTATCCTCAGTTAGAGCAAGAGTTTCGTCTAAGGGTATGCGTGGATATGTATGGGAGTAAGGATGGTTCTAATGACACTGGAATGCAAGTTACAGACTGGTTTAATGACTGCTTCTTCTTTTTTTATCATCACATCAATCGCGAAGTTGCCGACCAAAGGTTACCAATATATCCCTGTTTAGAGTTACCGTATGTAAAATGCATACTACGCGATAACACTTAATTCATTATGTACGTAGGAACCGACAGATACCTTTTCTCCTCGGTTCTCGTCTGCCTTCACCGAAGATCGAATCAGTTGTGTCTTTCTTAATGGACCGCCAGCACAATTGTGTTCCTCACTGCAGCTGCGTTCGACTTTCACCTCTCGAAGCCTGTCTTTATTCACACCAAAATTCCTTGTGTGACTATTTTGTCCATTGTGATTATTAGTCTCGTTTTTTTTTTGTAATTTTACGTCCTCCAACATTAAGTCATATCGGACGGTGAATGAAATTGGTGAAATAATGCTCAAATGTGTCCAGGGTCCATGGAGCTTAGAGCTACTTGACATTTATCTTTCAGGATAAGGGAAAACCTCGGAAAAAACCGTATCCAGGCAACTCACCCTGACCGAGATTCGAACTCGGAACCTCTTGAACGTGAGGCAGGCATGCTGCCATCTATGCTACCGCGTATTAAGGGTCCGAACAATGCCTTTCCAAACGGAGTCAAGTGTTATCACTTAGAATCCCTGCTAAGAACCCGGTTTCTCCCAGAACTTTGTTAAACTCCAACTGCACCTGCTCGCGTTTTAACAAACATATCATGTTCCTTTGAAATCCATTACGGTTCTTTATTCATTGCATCCCTTAATTTCGGTATCATAATGCTTGCCTTGAAAAGGCAGTTTTCAAAGGTGCATTAACCGTGTTCATTAGTTATTGGTTAAGTTTTCGTACTATTAAATTACTCATACACTGAACAAACTGAAATTATAACACGTTTCACACTCACACACAAAATAAAGAAACTGATATCAGCCACTAAATAACGTTTCACAAAGGAATACTTGGATACAATGCGAGTATGCCAACCACATGCACTTGTTATGGGGGAATCTCGTTATGGTCGCGGGAATGGAGCATCCTGCCAACATGATAGGTGCATCACAAACAATCTGCCATGTGATACAATAACCATTAGGTATTGGATCTGTTTACGTAAGAAGGATAGAATTAGTTTCTAGAACTAAAATATAAAGCAATGATAGATTGTTGTGATTTTCAATGCATATTCAAGTTCTGCAGGTATAACTATGAGTGTTGGTGGCTCTGCTTCACCGTGCGCGAATGATCACCGCGCAACACCCAGCTGCAGCACGCATTTGTGCAAAAATCTAGGGAACTTAGGGCATCAGGGAGGCAAGAGGGGAAGATTGTACGCATGCGCAATAACTGATTACCGAGCTTGCTGGCTATCAGCACGTTGACGTCAAGGATGCGTTCCATTAGTTACGCAGGTGTTTTCCATGCTTCAAGAGTTATTATTGGTTGTACTCGATTTCTTATAATTACAGATGTATTATTTTATCTTGACAGGAATCCTGCGCGGTAGGAATGAGTAACAACTGTGGTGGGGATAGTGCACATATCGCCAAAATGCGTCACACGCGTAAGATTACGAGAGGGGAGGGCGGTGCATAAGGTGTCTAAAAACAAATTTCATTCTCAAAGCCAGTTTTGTAGCTCTTATAAACTAAGTTGTAATTCTTACTATGGTAGTAACCTCCACGCTTTTGTTGGATCTTAAATAGTACATAGGCATTTGGAACAAAACCCTGTTCTCCTCCAGCAGGCATGATATACAACTGTAGGCCTTTCAATATCGCTGCAGAGTCCCTGTAACGTATTTCACTCCAGGCATATGGTCCAGTATGTGCTGTATTTATATAAGTTTCATCCATATAAACTATATAAACGTCACTTCGATATCTCCGAATATTTCGTAAATACTTAAGCCTTTTTGCACGTACGGTGTGATGTTCGATTAAAATTTGTCTGTCACGCTTAGTGTTTTTTTTTATCAAATAATCCTAGCTTCAAAAGAACTCTTCTTAATGTTCGGACACTGCCTTGGAAGTCAGTAGAATTTTTAGCTTCATAAGCACTTTCTTCAAAGTTGGTCTTTGTTTTTCTGTGCTTTAAAAATTATTCATAGTTCACCTAACTACTTCTGAATTAAAACATTAGATTTTGTGCATGTTCTTAATCTTTTTTTACTGGGGCAAAGAGAAGGACGTTATTGCACTAGCACCAATGGCTTTTCTTTCCTTAATAACTCTCCTAAACTGCTTTCAGATACAACTGTTGCCTCAGATACCCTTCCCCAGATTTATATAGCTAACCCAGACCATTGTTCCTTCTTTTTATAAATCTATGGATATTGGTTATTACTTCTCGTGTTTTTAAATGTAGCACTTTATTTCCTAGTGTGCTGCTAGGAGGCGTCATTTATAAATGCTCTCTTGGAACCAGGAGACAAGCACATTTTGAAACAAGCTGTAGTGTTACCGAGTAGCTCTGCACGTGTTTAGTTGCTCGCAACTGATACGCAACTGACCTGCCCTCCCCTCCAGTTGCAACCGTTCTGAGGTGGACTCGTCCAGATACCACTGCACATCCCTCTGCACTTTTCAAGATAAAAAAATACATCTATACAATAATGCACTGTCTTTTACCATTTACATGGTCTTTTAAAATTTTTACATTGTAATTTATAAAACAGAAAAGAGTGTGCTGCAGCACTGCAGCACGTAAGGACGAGCCGCCCCTGTCTGCGTACGTATACACGTAGGCAGTTTATAGAAATTACATTATGTGAAGAAGAAAAATCTGATAAGCGACACTTACATAACTTTCTCTACTCTTGTACAAACGATTTTTACAAACGTTTATTCCTTTAATTAGTAAAGCCGTTGTGATATATTAATGCACAAAAAAGCCTTTTGTTTTTCGTTTGAATTATAATAGGACATTCGTTATATAGAAAATAACACAGGAAAGAAGATACAGCAGAGGGGAATGAAAGATCTACGACGAACAGAAGCGTATTGGCATTTACAAAATGAAAAACTGCTACTTTAATGAATGTCCAGTGATAATAACGGCAAAAAAGAACAGAGAGAAGACAAACAATAATTAATGACCGCCGTGTGTGCTCACACTCCCCTCTCCCTTAAAAACAGAGAATGCAGGATGTAAAGGGGGAGAACACACAACCACCGCCTACTATACCACCATTATCGACCTACAGCTACGTTATCAGTAAATCGCTTTGCTACGCAGTAAATTTGATACAGCGCCAGCTGTTTCTCCAGTAAAAACAAGTGATGGAAGGAAAATGTCGATGTATTGGATGTTGTCGATTCCTGAGTGCCTTATTCATTAATTCACTGGAATAGGTACAGGTACATACACTGAACTGATCTCGATTCGATATGGCCTTACTCTAAATCTGTTTGGTGCTCGTTTTTGTACGAGGATTGTATTCTTTAATTCATTATATTCTATCATTTAATTATGTATTATTGAGATATGTTGTTTCTTAATGTAGCTTTTTGTTCTTTCTGCTGATGTATCATGTACAGCAATTAGAGGATGAATAAATAAGCATGAACATAGAAAAATCAGTGAAACAACCAAAAATAAACATCTTATCAGATAAACACCTGGCCAGGAAAGAACTATAAGCAAAGTGATCAGTTATGACTAACCTTTGAGCACAACAGTTGTATTTGAACACATTGTTCGAGAACAACCATGGTATGACGAATTAGTGAATGATTGTAGTATTCGAGATCTATTTTGATTCTTAAAAGTATTCGAATGCAATATATTCGACTCTTATGAACATTTGATTCTAGTCATCAATAAAAACATTTGTCATGAATGACATTTCACGTAAGCGGCTTATAACACACGTACTTTGTACCATTAAACACTAATCTTAGCTTAAGCTGATTGTATCATACATCCGTACAGATCTTTACTTTCTTTGCAGAGCTAGGTTTATCCACGACAATGTGTGAACATGCATTCAAATGTTGCCTAATTCGATACATGGGTCGACCACTTTGACGATGTTCTTTTTTCCCCCTCATTCTTTTCTTTTTCCTCTCTACTGTTTATTTACAGTAAGTAGCGGAAATATTGTATTCTAACCAAACATTTTATTGGAAATAAACGTTTATAGACAAAGAAAAGCAATTTTATAAAAAGGTTTTTATGAAAAGCACAATTCAACAACAAAAATACGGTGAATCACTTTTGCAAAACTAATAAACCGTTAAGAGGTAGGCAAAATATTGTATTTCAAGAGTAAACACAGTTGTCTACGTTATCGAAACAAAGTAGCGACGATAACCAAGAATCAAATCTTAAACAAATGAATGAAATACGTAGCAGAAACAGGTTGCCCTTTCCTTTCACAGTGCATTACCCTTCGCCTACGAGACGTTATGGAGGGCAACCTCATTAATACATTCTGTGAAATGACTAGAGACCATTCAAATAAAATACTCTGTTATAAAGAAAATTTTATACCTTTGTATATGTGGGAAAAGCACAATAAAATGTTAAAGATGAATGGCTGACTAGGTTGCCAACAATCGGTGTACATTGGAATATTATGTTGCAAGTCGATATAGAACTAAATATTTTCGATAAAGATGGGGTGAAATAAAATAACGTTTTTTTTAATTAGTGAAGAAATTTCCTTCATAAATTTCCTCATATCTATACTGACACATCAAAAGTTTCCGAAGACTTCAGAAGAAGCAGTCATAATAATAAAACTAAATCAATATCTTTGTATATACTCAGATATTTGAACAGCTATTTTTATATATTAAGAACAATAAAATCAATAGTTATATCTTATGGTTCTTATAGTGTTTTGAGTAAATTAAAAGGAACCGGCTATGAAGCAAATTTTAGTATAATAGAAATGGAGATAACAGAAAATTACTAATTAGGAAGTATTAAATGTCAAATTAATTAGGATCTCTGAATTCAGTAATATCATTTGAAAGTGTAAAATGAATTTATTGGCAAAAGAGGCAAGAAATTCGGATAAATTTGTGGATATTCTAAAAATGTATGCCAAATTAAGCAAATATGTAAAAAGAGAATGGATGAATGAACACCCTGAAGATCTTTGGATAAATGAAATAATTAGAGCTCCATGGTTTAAAAGAATGCTTTCTGCAAGGAAAGATCTGCCAAACATTTTTAAGATTAGATTGCCAACAGCCTTAACTCCTTTACAAGTGTATAAAATGAAAAAAAAAAAAAAAAAAAAAAGATGATCCATATTGTAATAAAGAAATGGTACTTAGTGAAAACCCATTTTCATTTAAATAAAAATTTACAATCAGTAAACACTAAATTAAAGTGCTTTGTATTTTCAGAAGTGTCTATAAATAAAGAAGAAGCAACAGCGATCCTAAAATACGTTGCCGCGAAAGAGGAAGTTCTTTTTGCTGATGAACAAAGCTTTATGAATAAAGCTTCTGTTATTGGTCTGCCACAGACCAACAAGAGGTTTATGACAAACAACTTTAGACGTACGTGACATCTGTTTTTGTTATTTGTTGTTCTTATCTATTTCTTTGAGGATGAGATGAAAGTCAGCTGTTATCTGTGACAACCAGCGCCACGTGTAGAACTCCGTAGCTTCTGTGAACGAGGATGAATTCTTCCAATAAACAAGGCAGTATCGGCATTAAATAAGGGTGTCAACGTAATGCCGTATCACAACTTTTAGAACGACGAAACAGTGAAGCGTGAGTGGAAATAGTTCGTTACTACATTACACATATTATCACTTATTTGATTCATTCAAATAATGAACGGGGTGAGTAAATACCGTAATTCAACTTCCAAAACATTTAAACACGAGTTAAACATTTTACTTCCATTTTATTGTCACGTGGTACTTGGTACTTCCCCGATTGCGTTGTTTACTGCAGTGAAGCGATGCTCTTCCGCTCGTCCTATTAGCATTGCGTGTTACGTCAGTATGTCGAGTTACTCAGTTCCTCTGAGTAGTGTAATGAAACATAAGGGTGGAAACACTCTAAAAAGTGATGAAAAGATTATTGCATTAAATGTGTTTAACCTTTTCTTTCAACGTTATGACATCCTGGTTGTGAAAGACTTAACTGATGTCTGAAACAACTGAAGTATCTGTAAACACTGTTTCAAATGTAAGAAACGAAATTAAACAAACAGAAACTTCTAAAAAGAAAAGGGAAATGCCATTTAGTGTTTTAGGGAAAATTGATGATTTTGTTTATGTGCTATTCGCTTTTAAATGTCTAGTTTATTTTTGAACCAAGAGCCTCTTACTCTTACTATAGATACGGTACTTGCTTTAATAAGTTTTTACACACAATATCTTATTGCATAACTCTTATTTAGCAGGTTGTGTAATTAGTTTATTTAGTAAATATGAACCGAGTGCTTCTCTAACCCTACACTGCTGTCATAAAGTTTATGGCGGTTGCGATAAGAATCAGAAGTAAACAGCTGACGGCAAAGAACGCCAACACGTGTTTGCTGGCGGAGCGATACAAACCGCAATGTTTATGTGTTCCCACTTTAAGCCCGAAGGGAATTTAGATTCTCATACTGTCTGCCCTCCACAAGAAGGCAAGCGGGGAATGAATTGGGGCAGGATTTTCAAATGTTTTTCTGCTCTGACTGTGGATCTGTTTACTACGAAATGTGTATATGAGAGTGCATATTCCATGCTGCCAGATCTAATGCTCGTTTCAGTATGCATTATGTATGGGTGATTTATGTGACAACACTGTGAACCTAACATCCATACCATATCCGGAAGGCAAGCATTAACCTAGTAAATGTGATTACTTTACAGATTCCTCTGCCTTGCCTTCTTTTGGTGGGCAAACAGTGCATAAGGTCCAAACAAGATCTCCCAACTGCAATTCCCAAATGGGAATTCAGAATTAATTATATAATCATTATACAAAATTAAGTTTAATCATGCATAAACAATTATACACACATAATGCTTCATTTTTATGGATTTTGAAGAGCAATAACATCAAATAGCGAGGCATTAATTCTTTGTTTTAATTAAGACGCGTGCCCAACCAAACATTCAGTAATTTATTTTTTCTAAAACTGCTTTTTACCTTTTGCGTTTGTAGATGAGGAAGGCATGAATACGTCCTACCCAAAAATTAAAATCGAAATTTCACTTTAAATACATGTTTTGGTGTCCTCTGAATCAGAAAAACGTTTCTGAAACATTGCGCGTGTGAATAGTGTGACTCAAAAACGAAATGTCGTTTAAATACTAAACTTGGTATTTAGCTCACCTAGACACGAAGGTTTTCAACTCCCCTTCTCCCCCCCCCCAGATTACCCTTTACATGAAACATATTGCATGTAAAAAGTAAGATTCTTCCTGTGTTAGCTGCAATTCATAGGCTGAAATTCAAAAGATTCAGTGTAAATCATTTAAGAAGTATATACCATGCTTTAATTCAATCTCATTTTAACTACTTAAACATCTTATGGGCTAATTCTGCTAAATATTTAATTCATAATCTCAAAGTACTCCAAAATTGTGCCTTGAAAATAATCTACAATCGACCTTATAGAACAAAAAACAAACGCACTCTACCATGTAACTAATATTTTTGCATTACAAGTAAGCATAGAGTCGCCCACGATAATATATATTTCCATAAAATCAAAAAGAATCTTCTAAAGTCTAATCTAACATTTGAAAACTCCTCGCATATATAATACAAGATATAAAGGAAACTTAATAAAACTAACTGTGAACACTTCTACTTATGGCCTGTACACTTAACCTCAAATATTATCGACTATGCACTGCCACTGGAACTGAAAAGCTGCAGGAGCAAAAAAAGGTTTTAAAAGGAAACTTTTTGAAAATTTACTGAAGGCTTATTTTGATAGCTGACAAACTCAGCTATAGCTGGATTGATTTGATGGCCTTGTTAAAAATTAATATGTTCTAATGCCTTATAGAATATATAGTTTTATCTGTGTTCTCTGCTCTTATTACCTCTTCAGTGATTGTGAACGTATCTTGCTTTATATATGTTATTTATCTACGGTAATTAATTCCTACTATAATAATGTATTATAAATATTGTAAAGTGCTGTTTGCCCTCCTAAATAAACAAGTAAACAAATAAATTAAGAATGAGTGAGTAAATAATAAATAAATAAATGAATGAATGAATGAATAAATAAATAAATAAATAAATAAATAAATAAATAAATAAATAAATAAATAAATAAATAAATAAATAAATAAATAAATAAATAAATAAATAAATAAATAAATAAATAAATAAATAAATAAATAAATAAATAAATAAATAAATAAATAAATAAATAAATAAATAAATAAATAAATAAATAAATAAATAAATAAATAAATAAATAAATATGGAAAGATAGAGTCGGACTGAAAAATTCAATGCTATAGCTGGGATTTGAACCACGCATCTTCTGGTTGCCGTCCAGCCGCTCTAACCCTTGAGCTACTGTGGCCAACGTGCCGACATAACATTAAATTCGAGTCAGTTGCAGAATTTAATGTCATGTCGGCACGTTGGCCATAGTAGCTCAAGGGTTAGAGCGGCTGGACGGCGACCAGAAGATCCGTGGTTCAAATCCCGGCTGTGGAATTGGATTTTTCAGTCTGACTGTATCTTTCCATGCTTTAGCCTACATACGGCGAGTGTGAAAGAACAATTAATTTCCACGAATAAATGAATGTACGTATAGTGACCAGCTTTAAAACATTTGACTCACTTAAGGTCTACTGTACCATCGGATTTTTAGAAAAAATTCGTTTAGCTTGTATGGAACCCGAAAATTCACAAATATGTTAAAAAACCGTTTTTTGTGTGTAACTTACGTCTTCCAACGTTGTCATATCGGACGGTGAATGAACGGGTGGAATGATGCTCAAATGAGTTGAGGGTCCATGGAGCTTAGAGTTACCCGACATTAATCTTTCAGGAAGGAAAAAACCCGGAAAAACCTTATTCAGGTAACTCACCCTGACCGAGATTCGAACTGGGGACCTTTTGAACGTGAGACAGGCACGCTACCATCTACGCTACCGATGCGGGCACACCCGTCGTAACTACTCTTTAAGTAGCATAATTTACGAAATATTCGATTTCTTAAAAAATGACTAACGATGTTGATTAAAATAGCATATTGTTTTTAAGATTTATTTATACCTTTATTGTTTAGGAATAGCCTGTAATGTCTATTTCAATCGTAAAGAATATTGTATAATTTTGTATACTTTTAAAATGTTAATAGATAGGTAAAAACTTAGTATACAAAAATGTGTTGCTTTTTAAAACATAGAATTAATTTCAAATATAATTTTTGTGGTATTCATTTCCAAGCTATCTGATACATTTGATTCCAATTAATCGTAACTGTAAAGAGTTCTGTCTCAGTTCACTTAATTTACTGTGAAGTCGTGGAAAGACAAAGTAATTTGTATTCACAGCGAACTGCTATGATTTGGTTCCCTTTGTCCCTTTTGTATCTACGGTAAAATGTACCGGGCTTATCTTGAGCCCTGGAATCTATTAATAGTGCGGTTCGAGCTAGTGCTTTGTCAACGTAACAACTGAACATCGCTGTATGCGCATACTCCAGTGTTACCACTCGTGCATTTCACTGTATCGTGTAACCTTTGTTGCTATTTCTTGCGTTATCGTACCATTTATTACCTTTGTGTTTGACTCACACAGGAGCTTTAAGTTCCTTCGCTTGGTATATATGCTTTTCTTTGACGGGTATTCATGAACTATGCCATTTTGTGGAATAAAACAACTCTTGAAACCTCTCTAGCACAACAGCAAGTCGTCTACTGAGGTAGTTCGATAAAAGTCGAGATTGATCTACAAGAAGTGATGCTTTCTTTTGTTTTATGCACCCGACTTAGGTCGAAGCTGTTTTATGCATATAGAAGCAAAAAATACACTTGAAAATTAGCTTTTACTTGGCTATATGCATACCACCAATTGTCTTTTACACAATAGTACTTTCCGCGAGCTGTAGGTTCTTTTCAGGTTAGCCAACGGTTCAAGTAAATGACTTGTATGATTATGTTGATATAAATCGTATTCCATTGCAATATATACAGTTACTCCAAAAAGTATTCGTCTGATGCATAAGTTTGTCTTTAAGGATGTATGGATAGTGGAAAATCATCAGAATGAAGTACAGCAGGGACACTGTCTTATTTATTGATTAGTAAAACAGAGAATACAATAAAGGAACATACAGTATCTATTCACATAAACATAGTTAAACATTCAAAAGCAGAGATATACAATATAGGATGCAAAATAAGTATTCGTCTGCAAACTGAAAATAGTATAGAATGTTACGGTTAGTACTTAGTAGAGGAGATATCAAGTTGTAGGGTACATTAACCAGTTATTAGTAATAAAGAAATCCCGGGGCTACTGTTTGCAGATGACCTAGTAGTTGGGTCCATATCAAGTGGAGGGCTGAGAAGAGCAATCGAGGCAGCCAATTCTTATTGCAATAAATGGGGTTTGAAAGTGAATGAAAACAAAACAAAGATTATGGTCTTCAAAAAAGGATACAGGTTGCGTAAGGATAAGAAATGGGAGGTTAATAGAAGAGAAATAGAGGTAGTAAGGAGATTTGATTATTTGAGTACAAGGTTGAGTTCAGATGGTAGCTGGAAAGAACAAAAAAGATGTCTGTGGCAGAAGGTAAAATGGCCATGAGAGTGATAAGATCATGCTACAGTAAACTGCCAGATATAAATGTCAAATGGTTGGAGAGGATTTATACGGCAGTAGTAGAAAATAGAATGTTACATGAATCAGAGGTATGGGGAATAGATGAGGCTTGGAGAGAGACTGATAGAGTGCATAGATCCTTTTGTAAATACATATTGGGATTACCAATAGCATCACCTAATGGGGCAGCACAATTAGAACTAGGCAGGCATTCTACTAAAATCAAAATCTTGTCACTAACTTGGAAGATGGCAATATAATTAAAGAATGTTTTCATATTCAAAAGAGAAGTAACTGGGGAGGGTCTTGGGCACATAAAATGTATGACTTGTTGAAACAGATAGGTATGGGTCATTCTTGGATAAATGTAGAGTATGGGTACAGAGGCTTCTGGAAAGAAGTTAAGCTAAGATTAGAAGATATTGACAGACAAGACATTTTTGCCAATACAAGTGACAAAAACTCACTGAGATTATATAGAGAAATAAAACCAACCTGGGGGAGGGAAGGATATATAGATATATGTAGTAAGTTAGGGCGAGAAGGTTTTGCTTGGGCGAGAACAGGAGTGAGAAACTTGAAAGGTATAGGTCAAGAGAGGGAGGTAGATAAATGTCCATTGTGTGGAGAAGAGAATGCAGATTTCCATTGTATATTAAATTGTAGTCAAACAAAGATATGGAGAGAGCAGGCTTGGCTACGTAAATGGGACAGTTTGGGGGGTGGAGTAGTAATTAGAAAAATGTTGTCAGTAAAAGAAGAAAAGAACAGGAGAAATATAGGGAATTATTTAGGGAACGTTAAAGAGAGATGGCTAAGAACAATTAAGAGAAAAATATAGAGTGGGATAGATGAAATGGCAAAAAGTGTAAAAAGGAGTATAGGGCCTCCAATACACAAAAACCTAGGGTTAGGTGTATTGGGACCGAATTATTATTCAATGGTGGGTAACATGATAGGATTTTCAGGATTTAGGAATACATGACATATTTCAGTATGGATTTTATAATTGTAATCTTGATTTTGTATTTCCATTTGTTGATGTAAAAGGAAATAAATTACATTGCAAATGTAAAATGTAGTAGGCCTTCCATTCCTCTTTATAATCTCTTGCATTCTCCTTGGCATGCACTTTACCAAAGATTGTGTTGTTTCCACTGTAATTTTACGCCATACCTCTAGTAGAGCGTTCTTTAAATCCTTTATATTATATATTTGATGATTCCTAATATTTTTGTCCAGTATACTCCACAAATTCTCTATTGGATTCATGTCTGGGGATTGCGGTGGTGTCGGCATCCGTCGTGGAGTATTATACAACAACCATAGCCTTGCATCTAGAGCTGTGTGTTTTGGATCATTATCTTGTATGAGAATATAATCCTCAGAAAGACCTTATTCAGACTTTTGGACAGATGCCTTTTTAGGATGTTTATAAAAAACCTTATGGTTCATAATTGCATCAATAAAACAAAAATTCCCCACACCATTTGCACTCATGCAGCCCCAGACAAGTACTGAACCATCTCAATGTTTAACCGAAGCTCAGAATTCTTTTTTCTCCACACTATTACTCGCCCGTTTGACTTAGAAAGCTCAAATTGACTCTCGTCAGTAAATACAACCTTCTTCCAGAAATCAAACCCATCTATTTATGTTGTTTTGCAAAAGCAACTCGCTTCTTTCTGTTGATTTTACTGATGTATGGTTTTCTACGGATGTTCGGCCTCCATACTCACCTTCATAAAGCACGCTTCTTATAGTTTGTGCTGAAACTGACTTTCCTATGTGTGTTTGAACTGCAATATCAAGTTTTGGAGCACTTAGTTTAGGATTTTTCTTGACTTCTAAGTAACTGTCGTTTCTCCGTCTCGGATAGAACTGCAGGACGACAGCTTCTTTATCGATTTTCGTAAGTTTTGTTCTGAACAAACCTGTATATAATAGTCTTCGCTGTACTGGTAGGTCTTCCAATGGTTTCTCCAACTTCTTGTAAAGATTTTCCTTTCTTAAATAACCTGATGCAAATTTCTCTCTCTTCTTTTGTAGTTTCACGACGTTTTCGGCCCATATTACTTGAATAGCAGTGAATGGCTTTGAAAACAGAGATGGAACTGTCAAAGACAGTGGATGAAACACAATTGCATAAGAAAAGGGAAGAGGTGTGTGTCAGCGAGACACCATGCCTGGGATCTTGTTTACTTGTTAGACATCAAATGGGACATGATTTCTAATAACGTAGAGCTGTTCACTAACTAAACAATAATATATGAACCCAAATTGTGTTTTATTTTTAAATCTAGATATCAACCAATGTAAGGAAATAGTTATTGTTCATCTCTTATCTATATTTTTTCTAATGGTGCTTGTTATATTCTATGTGCTATGATTACACGAATACTTGCTGGAGATTCTGTAAGTACATTTTTAAGTGTGAAAAAGTGAAATTCCTTGTGATTCAATTAAAATATTGTTGTACTGTGAAAAACTTAAAAAATCTCATAATGCTATAAGAGCATAGTTAAGTAAATATGATTTATTTACTTTCACATGATCTTTTCTACTCACTCTTGTACAAACTCTTCCTACAAATGTCTGTTCCTTCAAATGTCCCTTGTCAATCAAGATAAGCATTTGCAGAAATCATCTTATTGCATATTTACGAGGGCTGGTTTTTTTTCAACCTCCGATCGCTCCATGCCGACGCTACGCGGGCAGCAGAAAGCGGGTATGCGCTGTCGGCGACTGCGCAGCTCTCGCACTACACACTCCGCCATTGTTGACATTCAGTCGTCAGTCGGCGTTGTGCTACAGCCACGTAAACATGGCCGCCATTATTGATGCTCCCGCCAAGTGCGAATTGCGAAGTGTAATTCGTTTTCTACAGGCTGAAGGCCATGGTGCTGCAGAAATCCATCGGAGGATGAGTCGTGTGTATGGCGAAAACTTCATGAGTGGTGGTGTTGTTCGTGAATGGTGTCGAAAGTTTAAAGATGGTCGTAATGATGTGCATGATGAAGGGGGTCAATTTGGATGGGACATTTTCGATCATCCGCCATACAGTCCTGACTTAGCACCCAGTGACTTTCACCTTTTTCCTCAACTGAAGACGTGGCTTGGTGGGAAGCGATTTTAAACCAATGAGGACCTTCAAACGAACGTGAAGGACTATTTGAATTCACTGGCGACAACTTTCTTTGAAGAGGGAATTGAAAAGCTTGTCCACAGATATGACAAATGTCTCAATCTCTTCGGTGATTATGTCGAAAAGTAACCATAAGTGTACTATTCTTTTGGTAATAAAATTATTGTTTTATATGAACTTGTGTTTTATTTATAGCCTATCGGAGGTTGAAAAAAAACGGCCCTCGTATTTTAATGAGAATGCAGCAGGCTTTAGACGATGCAATGACTTTGAAATTCCGTTCCCTTTGCATGGCCAATGTGTGTAGTGTTTAACGCCCGCTTTTACTACATACGGCACCGCAGGCGGTGACACTGATGATGCATGAGATGAAGATGGAGCACCGGTGGAATGAGACAACGCCGTGTTGTCCACCACAAATCTCACTTTGCGGTCGCCTGGGATCGAACCCGGGCCACCTTGGTGAGAGCCAAGTGGTCTAACCACTGAGCCACGGCGTGGCCTTTGCATGGCCAAGAGATTAAAAAAATGAATAACGAGTTCCCGTTTGAAAAAGTTTAAGTTTGTGACAATTTAAACAAATAACAACGAATATCTCCAACACGGTTCACTCCTGGATGAGGAGCTGTTTCTTACAGTGGCGGCTGGTGGATTAAATTATTGGTGGTGCACAAATGAAAAATAAAATACAGAGTAGTAATGACTCACCTATTTATACAGATTCTCTGCTGTACTCTCCTTAGACCTGGCGAATCTATCGATAACTTTTGCGTTGAAGTCGCTCTCAATTGAAAGCATTGCTAATGCTGACAATCGGTCCTGTGACATTGTGTTCCTAAGGAAAGTTTTTATTCTTTTAAAAGTTGAGAAACAGCATTCTGCTTCAGCGGTAGAAACAGCATTGGCATAGTTAACAGTACTCGGAGGAGTTTGACATATTCGCTGAATGTAGCACATAAATTGTTTTCCTTAATGAAGTCCATCAAGCACAAAGCGCCGGACATTCCACGAAATTCCTTTCGGCTGTAAATTACAGTCAGTTCTGTACGAATTTTTGTTCCAATGATAAAAGAATACAACCTTATTTTTTCTCTAAGGGAATCCTCTGGAAATGTGTTATCATAGTCGGAGAAATTTTCTTGGTGAAATAAAGTCACGGCTACCAGATGCCCCGTGAAGCTAAATCTGTCCTTTGCTTCTCTAAGAATGTCACATACTTCAAGAGCTTCTCTTCTTTTCACATCATGATCTTCTATTCTTCTCCTCTTAATTGCAGTTCCTTCGTGTTCCTCAATATCCACGCTATTTCTTACTTTTTGCACTTCCCTTTCAAATGCGTTTAGCTGGGCAAGGGCAAATGTTGCATTGCAGTTTCGTTTCAGTAGCTGATTATACATAATGTCCACATGGGGCATGATCTTGTAGAAGAAAGACAGCCAGAATACAAAATTATCATATTGCAAATTGGCCATAAACCCAGAAGCCTGAACAAGTGTGGTGTTGTTGTTTAATAGAGCTCTCTTCTGAATGACCTCCATGCATTTAATTAAATTCTCCCTTTGTTCGAAAATGGTATTGACGGTCCGTGAATGAAAATTCCATTGTGTCGGAACAGCACGTGGCAATCGTTTCTGCACAGCTTCATCAAGCACAGCTGTGCTTTGAGGAGAATTTGAAAAAAAAAATGTACATATTCCTTGTAAATTGGCAAAAATATCCTCAAACTGGTGTTTACTGAGGCTGCATTCAGCATTATTAAATTAAGTTTATGTACATGGCAGTGCATATAAGAGGCACAAGAATACTTCTCTTTCACAACTGCCTGAATACCGTATTTCCTACCTCCCATGACGGATGCACCATCATAGGTCTGTGCTATAAGTTTATTCGGGCACCCTGATGGTTGCAGATCGAGTTCAGATTTAATGACTGTGGCAAGAGAGTCTGTATCATGAGCAACAGGTCGAACAAAATTCCAAAATCGTTCTACGGGTTTGTCATTCACAAGATATCTGTAGATAATAACCATCTGATACACTGAGGAAACATCAGTGGTTTCATCTGCTATGACAGCAAGGAATTCTGCATCCTTAATCTCCTTCATTATTTCCTCTTGGCATACCTCTAACATACACTGAAGAATTTCGTTTTGTATAGTTTTTGAAGTGCCCTTAAAAACAGTTGCTTTATCCATATGGCCCTTCAGGACACTATCGAGATCAGCGCTGAAATCTATTAGACCTCGAAACATACAAGGGTTTTGTGATATATCAGATTCATCATGACCTCTCAAAGCCAGCTCAAATGAGCCGCAAAACCGTATACAGTTTATTATGATATTTAGGACATATCTATTCTGCGTAACTTTATCGTTATGCAGCTGTATGTTCCTTCTGTATGCACTGTCCATTTGAGCAGCAATATTAATATTGCCATACATTGCTAAACTTAATGCATTTTTTACATGAGACGAAGAGGACTCATGCTTTTTAACACGGTCGTGCATGTGTTGTATGTCTTTCATTCCTTGCTTCCCTCAGGAATCTTCTCCTCCAAAGAGCAGGCATGGGAAACAGTATAAAGAGTTATTAACTTCACATCCACATAACCAGTCTTGCTTCTTGTACATGTCAGGGTTGAACTTCCTATTGAATGTTCTAGCTTTTGACTTAATCATTTGAGTTATAGAAATGTTTGGCGTGGGCCTACCCATTCGTTTCACTTCAGATTTTTCTTCAGCACTCCGTTGCGAAAAGGGCTTTTCCAGTAAAGATTGCACGGTATTCATTCTATCAGAATTTTAAAAACGTACAAAAACAACACCTCACAATAAGCACTACAAATGAAATGTTAGAATACTCAGTTTAACCTTGCGAGCACGAAATCACACTACAAAACAAGTAGACACACAGAAGCTAAGCCTGAATATCACGCTATAGCCGTTGCTAAGAGTAGGAGGAGCTAGGTTTATAAACCTCCATTTAAGCAATGCATAAGAAGCCCCTCCCATCTCTTCACCTTCCCGCAACCCCCTCAAAGGGCCAACATTTGAGCGAAATCTTAGGTTAACACTTCGCTGCAAACCTGGCGGCTCCTACAGCTAACCTCTGTTTATTTCGACTTCTGTGGTCATAGACAGCTACAGACGATAAGCGTAATTGAAACATGTTTGTATTTAAAACAATGCAAACAAGTACAGCTTTAATGTGCAAAATGCACCTGTTGTACATTCAAAATCAGTGGGTGTAGCGCAAAAATGCAACCTTATGGAGCAGGGGCGGCTGGTGGCTCTGAAAATCGGTGGTTCACAAATTTATCCATGCAATTTAATTTTTTTAAAGTAACAAATGGTTGTTTAAGCCTACCACTATAGACTGCTGTATACACAAGTTAACGGTAATTCACAGCGTATAACACAACATGCGTATTTCAGAAACACTCTAGAGCATAACACTCTTCTATTTATGCAGCTAAAAATGGACTTGATATCTCTTCATGGCAGACTTCAAGTGTGCATTGCAAGATTTCGTTCTGGATTGTCTTGGAGGTCCCCTTAAACACTGTAGCATTCTCCAGATAGGTTTTTCAGAACACAGTCTAGTTCTGCACTGAAGTTTATCAGTCCTCGAAAAATACCAGGATTGCTTGACGTAGCTGAATCATTGTGTCCTCGTAGAGCTAACTCAAAGGTTCCACAAAACCTAATGCAGTTAACAATAATGTTTAAAACATACCTATTTTGAGCCACTTTCTGGTTGTGTTCTTCAATTGTTCTCCGATATGCACTCTCCATCTGCTTTGCAAAGTGAGATTTGTGGTGGACAACATGGCGCTGGGGCGGGTTTACTCCGGGATCTCCGGTTTCCCCCGCCATCTCATTCCACCGGTGCTCCATCTTCATCTCATGTATCATCAGTGCCATCGCCTGCGGTGTCGTATGTAGTAAAAGCGGGCGTTAAACACTACACATTTCATCTGCTTTGCTATATTTACATTGCCAAACATAGCAAAACTGTGTTTTTCATGTGCAGTTTTTAAGTTACGTGCTTTTAGCGCGATCATGAAGATGCTGCAAAGCAATATACTTGTATTTAAATAAATCACTCTTATTCACTACTCAAAGCACGACACAGCTAACGAAACATGGCACAAAACATGTGGCTATGCTGTGGTAAGTACCTAATAGTAATCTGTGGTAATATTTGACCGATGCGAACATTTAATATGAGAATAATAGGTGGCGCTGAAAACAGAAGGAGAAGGCTTGACATTCACTATTCTCTGGCTGCTAGGTTAACCAACCTTATGCAGCCATAAGCCCCGCCCTTCCACCCTACTTGCCTCGGCACGCCATAGGTTCATCCTGCCCTATACTCCCCATTGTATACCAGTGGTTTGCAACTGAGAGTGAACTACTTAGCACCTGCAAACAATACAGATCGCTGAGGGCCACTGCACTAGACAAGGTCGAACTGAACGCCAAATGGAACATGCCCTTGCATTAAAGGGAGACCCAGCATTTTGGTTGTAGCGCAAACATGCTACCCCATTGAGAAGCCGCCCCTGTTGTGGAGGAACCGCCCCTGGTTTCTTAAACATATTTGCTCCATTTTGGATCAATTTGATGACGTTTAGTTAAACGTTGTCTCGTTGGGACGCCGATTTTATGAAAACGTTTCTTACCTTTGCTTTGGGATGTCAATTTGGGGTAAATTTTTTTGTATTTTGTGGTCTTTTATTTACCTTTCCTAGAACTAGTTGCAATTGGCGAAATGTCGTCTAGGTTCAATTTCTGTAGATTACCTTCATTTGTTAAATGACACTTCCTGTATTTTAATGAAGATTGTACTTCATTTAAAAACAACTTAATTCGTTTAATGTACAATTATATATTCATCATCTACAGAAATTCTCCATCAATGAAACCTTTCTGCCATTATTTATTTATTTATTTATTTATTTATTTATTTATTTATTTATTTATTTATTTATTTATTTATTTATTTATTTATTTATTTATTTATTTATTTATTTATTTATTTATTTATTTATTTATTTATTTATTTATTTATTTATTTATTTATTTATTTATTTATTTATTTATTTATTTATTTATTTATTTATTTATTTATTTATTTATTTATTTATTTATTTATTTATTTATTTATTTATTTATTTATTTATTTATTTATTTATTTATTTATTTATTTATTTATTTATTTATTTATTTATTTATTTATTTATTTATTTATTTATTTATTTATTTATTTATTTATTTATTTATTTATTTATTTATTTATTTATTTATTTATTTATTTATTTATTTATTTATTTATTTATTTATTTATTTATTTATTTATTTATTTATTTATTTATTTATTTATTTATTTATTTATTTATTTATTTATTTATTTATTTATTTATTTATTTATTTATTTATTTATTTATTTATTTATTTATTTATTTATTTATTTATTTATTTATTTATTTATTTATTTATTTATTTATTTATTTATTTATTTATTTATTTATTTATTTATTTATTTATTTATTTATTTATTTATTTATTTATTTATTTATTTATTTATTTATTTATTTATTTATTTATTTATTTATTTATTTATTTATTTATTTATTTATTTATTTATTTATTTATTTATTTATTTATTTATTTATTTATTTATTTATTTATTTATTTATTTATTTATTTATTTATTTATTTATTTATTTATTTATTTATTTATTTATTTATTTATTTATTTATTTATTTATTTATTTATTTATTTATTTATTTATTTATTTATTTATTTATTTGTTATTTATTTATTTATTTAAGTATTTATTTATTATTTATTTATTTATTTATTTATTTATTTATTTATTTATTTATTTATTTATTTATTTATTTATTTATTTATTTATTATTCATTCATTCATTTATTTATTTATTATCCAATTTTTTGATTCCTATTTTACCCAGAGGTATATTAGGAATATAGTTTACAAATTTATGAATATAATACAATTTACAAAAACATAACAAATTCAATATCAAGCTGACAAACAGTATAAATCAAGATGAATCATATAGCTTAAGAACTATATTGTTAAAGAAATAAGTTTTGTAATTCATCAGAATATGTGTAAGTGGTTTTGAGAAAGTGTAACCTAAGGAGTGAAGCAATAATTCAAGTTCGTATCTTTCTAAACAGAAAAACGGGCAATCAAATAACATGTGAGGGACATCTTGAAGATGATTTCCACAAATACAATAACCTGTGGATTTGATTTTGAATCGAAATAAGTAAGCTGAAAATTTGCCATGTCCATTTAAGAATTGGGTGAGAACATAGTTAGGATTAACGAATTTACATTTATGTCTGTCAGAAACTGTTGGGAAATATAAATCCTTAGTCAAAGCACCACAATCACTTTTTAACCAGTATTCATTCCAGTCGTTGATGATAATGTCCTTTAATGTTTGCCTCACATAAGAAATGGGGCATAGAGTGTAAGTCTCTGGAAGATCTGAAGTCGCAGCTCTCTTTGCTAGCTCATCTGCACGTTCATTTCCGGCAATCTCTACGTGTCCTCTGACCCATTTAATACACAGATGAGAACTTCATAATAATTGACTTCTTATTTCAGCTGCAATAGGACTGCTGTTTTTGGTATCTTTCAAAGCTGCAATTGCTACTTGTGAGTCACTGTAAAGGCGAGCGGTACATTGTAAGTTGTTGCACCATTTCACTGCTCCACGGATTGCTAATAATTCACCTTGAAAAACTGAACACTCCTTGGCAAGTTTGAACATGAAAGAATAGCATTCTATGGAGCGAGAGAGCATTTTTACTAAGCCCTTCAGCTACCCTAGAGCCATCTGTGTAAATCTGTTCTTATTGCAAAAGGTTGTTTTTTTTCTGTCACCATGGTTATTCGATTTTTCACAAAACTTTCCATACCATTTCTGTGATCTATTCCATTACTTTCACTGCGCGTTTCTTTTGTTTTATCGCTTATCATATTAATATTTCATTAAATAGCCATTCTAATATACTTCAGACTTAACTAACATTTAAAACAGATAAGCAACTTTCGTTGGGAGATAAATTTATATAAGTGCTTCATTCATATCACCCCACACACATACACACACAAAATGTATTTGACATAAATTGTGTATTTAACCAGATCTAGATAAGAGTCAGAGGCGAAGCGTGCATGAAGCGCTGAAAGTGCAGCTTCCCCAAGAATTTCAAGAGAAAAAGAAGAAACAAAAAATTCATTGCAAACAATGTTTTATTTGCTCTGCATGCATTTTAAAAACTTGTTCGTCAACATCCATGGTGCTGCGGACAATTTGACAGCTTAAATATTAAAAGCAGAAGCATTATTAACAGTGAAGTATTCTTCATATTTGAGTTTGATTTATGAGTCACTATGTTTACACTCAAACTTCACTTACTTGTTGTTGTATAATTGAAACGTTTTCAAGATCATTCGATCTCATCCTCAGCTGTTTGGTGACTAAATGAACCTTCCTCTTCTTCCACTACTACGGAGCTCCGATCACTCTGCCATCTGGTGTTAGGGGCACTAAGTTTTAATACTTCATTTAATGCCGGGATTTCAAAATTTATAACTTTATCACGGTTTTTGGTTATGAATATTTTTTCCCAAATATCCAATTCTATGGGTGTACTTAAAGATTTTAACAGTTTAATGTTGTGGCCAATGTTGTGGTTTTCTGTCCAAAAATGGTGTGAAACTGCAGATTTTTCTGTTTGTTTCAACTTAATGTTCCTCTGGTGTTCTTTTTGCCTGGTTAACAAGTTTCTCTTAGTTTTTCCTATGTAGCTTTTTTCACAGGTTTCACAATTAATCTGATAAATTCCTGATTTCAAATTGTTGGGGATTGTATTTTTCAGTGGTTTATTTAGCAGGTTCCTCAGACTGAATTTGTTTTGGAGTGCTAGTTTTAAGTTTAGTCTTTTGAAGATTCGTTCAAATTTTCTAAAAGCCCATGGATGGTAGGTGAATTTTCTATATTGCCAATTTGTAT
The DNA here is from genome assembly GCA_030765055.1 of Mantis religiosa. Classification (NCBI taxonomy): domain Eukaryota; kingdom Metazoa; phylum Arthropoda; class Insecta; order Mantodea; family Mantidae; genus Mantis; species Mantis religiosa. The sequence continues at coordinate 44,756,945 of CM060960.1, forward strand.
TTTTAAGTGGTGTGAGAGTGGTATTTTTTGATATTATCTTCAGTTTTTCTTTTCTCTTCATCATGTTCCTTATGATGGCTGGGTTGAATCCATTTAATACCGCTATGTCTTTTATGTGTTGTTGTTCTTTCAAAAATTCATCCTTACTCAGTGGGATGTTGTATAGCCGGTGAATTAGACTTCTAAAGGCAGCTAGTTGATGTGAAACTGGGTTGTATTCATTTTTCTTTATGTAATTATCTATGTGTGTGGGCTTCTTGTATATTCCAAAATCTGCACCATGACGATTTCTAGTTATCTTGGGGTCCAAAAAGGTTAGGGTGTTGTCTCTTTCTACTTCCATAGTAAATTGGATGTGATTATCTTGCAGGTTTAGTAATTTTAGAGAATCTTCTCTAAGTTTTTCCGGAATGATAGCAAAAACATCATCAACATATCTCTGCCAAAATTTATAAATCTGTGGGAAGGCCTTTACTATGTGTGTTTCAAAATAGCTCATGTATAGGTCTGCTAAAATAGGCGAAAGTGGGCTCCCCATAGCTAATCCTTTTGATTGTCTGTAGAATTTTTGGTTAAACATGAAGTAATTATTCCTTATGCATAAATGTGTAAGATTGATAATGTCATCTATTTCTCTGGGGTCCGTTATAGTGAAAAAAGCTACATAGGAAAAACTAAGAGAAACTTGTTAACCAGGCAAAAAGAACACCAGAGGAACATTAAGTTGAAACAAACAGAAAAATCTGCAGATTCACACCATTTTTGGACAGAAAACCACAACATTGGCCACAACATTAAACTGTTAAAATCTTTAAGTACACCCATAGAATTGGATATTTGGGAAAAAATATTCATAACCAAAAACAGTGATAAAGTTATAAATTTTGAAATCCCGGCATTAAATGAAGTATTAAAACTTAGTGCCCCTAACACCAGATGGCAGAGTGATCGGAGCTCCGTAGTAGTGGAAGAAGAGGGAGGTTCATTTAGTCACCAAACAGCTGATGATGAGATCGAATGATCTTGAAAACGTTTCAATTATACAACAACAAGTAAGTGAAGTTGAGTGTAAACATAGTGACTCATAAATCAAACTCAAATTTGACAGCTGCTTAAGCTCCAGTGACCGGTTCGGCGAGTTCATTCAATACCGAATATTTGTGTATTTAAGCATTCGTAATCTTGAATACCATGCTTCGTAGGTTTTCGGAACCAATCGAGATCACCAGGCGGCCCCACCGAGGTTTTCGGTAGTTTTCCTTGCGGGGTTGCCGCGCGTAAGTTGCGTATCCACTTCCTTCCCGTCTTGAAGTTGTGCTCAGCGCGGGGGGGGGGGCGACTTTTTAAGAAATCAGGCATTGCACTATGGGAAGAGCCCCGGAGTATCCATCGCTCCCGGGTTGAAGCAGACCAGAGTCTTAGATCCTATTGGTCCTAGACTGTTTGGGTAGAACTTCGGTAGTTAGGAAGCTCTTGACATATTTTGTCAGTGAAGTCTGTGTAACGTGTGAAGAAAATTTTATTTTTTGTTTTATGTAGCGGTTTTAAATACAACTCTAAGTATATTTCAATAGCTTTACCAATAGTACTTTACGTAGATTGGTATTTAGTGGTAACAAATAGGAAATTCTTAAAAAGTTTTAAGTTATTAGCAATGCCATGCCATGACCGGGATTTGAACCACGGATCTGCTGGTTTCGTCCAGTCGCTCTAACCCATTGAGCTACCTTGGCCAACGTGCCGTTTTGAGATTAAATTCTCCATTTGACTCATATTTTCCCGGTAAACCACTAGGGGTTCTCGCATCTGAGATACACCGTTTGTGGTGACTTACTATAGTAAGTACTTGAGTCCCAGGCTTCATCATTTAACTCTTATTATTTTAGTTAATTGATGGAAACTAATAATTTCTTCACACTAGCCGTATATAGGCTAAGGGTTTTTTTATAGATAGAGTCAACATGAAAAATTCAATGCCATGGCCGGGATTTGTTTCACGGATCTCCTGATTTCCGTCCAGTCGCTCTAACCCATTGAGCTGCCATGACCAACGTGCCGTCCTGACATTAAACTCTCCAATTGACTTGTATATTTCCTCGGTAGACCACTAGGGGCTCTCGCATCCGAGATAAACCGTTTGTGGCGACTTACTATCGTAAGTACTTCAGTCCCAGGCTTCATCATTTAACTTTTATTATTTAAGTTAATTGATGGAAATTAATCATTTCTTAACACTAGCCGTATATAGGCCAAGGTTTTTTTATGGATAGAGTCAACATGAAAAATTCAATGCCATGGCTGGGATTTGAACCACGGGTCTCCTGGTTTCCGTCCAGTCGCTCTAACCCATTGAGCTACCTTAGCCAACGTGCCGTTCTGAGATTAAATTCTCCATTTGACTCATATATTTTCCCGGTAAACCACTAGGGGCTCTCGCATCCGAGATACACAGTTTGTGGTGACTTACTATTGTAAGTACTTGAGTCCCAGGCTTCATCATTTAACTCTTATTATTTTAGTCAATTGATGGAAATTAATCATTTCTCCACACTAGCCGTTTATAGGCTAAGGTTTTTAACGGATAGAGTCGACATGAAAAATTCAATGCCATGGCTGGGACTTGAACCACGGATCTCCTGGTTTCCGTCCAGTCGTTCTAAACCATTGAGCTACCAACGTGTCGTCCTGACATTACAATAGTAAGTCGCCACAAACGACGTATCTCGAATGCGAGAGCCCCTAGTGGTTTACCGGGAAAATATATGAGTCAAATGGAGAATTTAATGTCAGGACGGCACGTTGGCCATGATAGCTCAATGGGTTAGAGCGACTGGACGGAAACCAGGAGATCCGTGGTTCAAATCCCGGCCACGACATTGCATTTTTCATGTTGACTCTATCTATCCAAACCTTAGCCTATATATGGATAGTGTGAAGAAATGATTAATTTCCATCAATTAACTTAAATTATTAGCAAAGGTTTGCGAAATGCATACTTTCTCAATGTTAGATTCACAGTTCACGCGGTGTGGGTCAGCTGTAGGAAACACTGGAACGTCTGAGTGGAGAGGGGAAGCAGGAATATGTGTACTTGTAGTATGAGCAGTCTTGCAGTGCAAGAAGGTCCTAGTGTGACTGTACAATAGAAAGAGAACTGAAGAGTAGTCTTAATTCTTTGAGTCATTACTCTCTTATTTTAATAAGATTATTACTTGGAGCTTCCCTCGCTTTGAAAGTCCCACCTCGCTACTGATAAAACTTTGCCTCTTGCGCTTTACTCAACAATCATCCAGAGGGGGGAAAACTTCTCAGGATGTTCTCAGAAAATTCAAGATATATACATTTCTTTTCAAGATATAGACGGTTTTCTAACTAAAATCGATATGGTCATTTCTGAGATAGTCAAAATTTTCGTAAAATACTCCCATAAGGAGTAGTTTGTGGTGGGAAGATTTTATTGAAAATATTCCTGCCACATCCTTGGAAAATGTAAGGTAAGCGCGGGTAAATTATTTGGGTTAGTTTTATGAAATCTGTTCCGTAGGGGACGATAGTGTATTGTTTGTGCTGGAACGACCTTTGTGGGTGAAGAAGCTAACTACCTGAGACAGCTGACTGTGTAATACGATTGTGTTTCTTCCAAGTGAGAAATGGAGCTTCTTTTCCGGAAAGGAGGTATGTAATTGCTCCATTTGTGGCTTGTACAATAAGAAGATACAGATTTTCTTACATCCATAATCTTCCTTATTGTTATAAGTTACTTAATCAGTGCTGCCAATGGGTAAAAATAAATACCGCTACAAGAATTAAAGGATTAAGCTAAGGTGGGGGATTTAGTTTTTAATTTTTTATTCATGTCCTTCGACGTTAAATCATATGGAACGATGAATGAAATAGCTGAAATGAGACTTAAATAAGCCCGGAAAAATGGAGAATGGTACGACGACATCTGTGTGGGGCTGTGGGAAAGAAGCAATTCATATGTGGAAAATGTGTTTGAGATACATAAAGATATGAATATCCAAGTGTAGAAATGTGTTATTTTGTTCTCATCACTACATTATCTACTGAAGTTTAAAGTTCCTCGTTTTTCTTTTCATTCCGATTCGTCCCTTATGCCAATCCTATTCATCCTCCAATTATGGGTGATTAGGATTTGATTTGATTTATTGATTCATCCATTAAAACATGTACATGTTATAGGACACGTCAAATTAAAAACTAAGTACAACATTTACTATTAAGGTAGCTAACTAAATATTTACAAATTTAAAAATTCATCCACACTGCAGAAGCTATTGGCTCTAAGGAAGTTTAATAACAATTTCTTAAATTGATGTTGTGATTCAATCTTTTTACAGATTCAGGTAGCTTATTGTCAAGATGTAAGCCAGCATATGTGAAACTATTTTCATACATTTTTGTTTTGCGTGACTTCACAAATAAATTATTATTTGTTCTAGTGTTGTGTATATGAATTTCAGAATTTGTTTTGAATAAACTTAGGCTTGCTTTCATATGTACAAGAGTTTCATATATGTATATACTTGGCAGAGGTAAGATACCTAATTTACTGAAGTATGGCTTACAACTAGTTGTGCTTGAGAGATCTGCTATGATTCTAATTATTTTCTTTTGGTATCGGAATACTTTTATACTGTCTTTAGAATTTCCCCAAAAAATTATAACATATGCCAACAGACTGTGTATATATGAAAAGTACACTACTCTCCGAACTTTTAAGCTCAAAATGCCTGTAATTGCCCTGATTTTGCCGGCCCTCGTAGCCATGGTCGTTAGAACGTATGTCTCTAGCGTTCCACCGCGTAGAGAGTCGCGGGGTCGAGTCCCGCCCTGGGCATGGGTGTTTATGTGTATAGTGTATGTGTGTGAAACTACAGAAAACGGATAGGTAATTAAACGGAAACAATAAAAGAAAGAAACACATTTTACTTAGTTTTCGCTGGGAATAAAAATGAAAATGTAAGTACACAGAAAATTCTTCATTGAAAAACATAGCAATTAACATAATCTAGAATTTCCAGGCTTCAGGATAAGTAAATGCATTCATATTTACGTGAGAAATAGCATTTTTGTGAAAGATTTCCATAATATTGATTCAGTTCTCCAAGCTTACCTTACTCAAACACCAACTTTGGTACTTAAAATTGTCGATATTCATTTTTTTCTATACATTGTAGACACTTTCCTAACATCCAGGTGTTTAAAAATGCAGAATCGCTGTAAATTTCATGCTTAGTGACTGGTCTGCAATGTAATTCCCAACTAAACATGTTTTTCCGGCGTGCATAATGTTTGTACGTGTTCTGGTTCGTTTATCTCTGGAGTATAAAGACTGTCCTAACACGGCAAAGCAATTACATTGCGGTTATCCCATGCGCGATATATCAGACTACTGGCAGCTGGAAAGCACTTCGTTAAATTAACATCTGTTGGTGCGGAAGGAGTGTGATGGTTTTGTAGCATGTTTCTCTTTATTGCCATGTTGTTGCAACATTCCAAAACATTTGCGAATAGAAATCGCGGAAACAAAACAAAACCGTAAGGTGATTAGCATATTAGCTTCCAAATTTAGAGGTTATGATTCAATATATAGCTGGATGATAATAGCCAGCATTATTACCATGCTACCTAGAGTTTATAGGCGTGAATGAAAGTGTAAGGTAATATTTATAGATAAAATCCGACGTAAACAAATCATTCTTTGAATATAACATTCTCGTCGGATCGATTTGGGTTCAGAAATGGAATGTCACAAATAAAGCATCTTACAAACATACAAATGAAGTGTTAACTGTCCTAAACAAAAAGGAAAAAGAAGTCACATGAGTAGAATTTTCTACAACCTAGCAAAGGCATTTGATTGTTTTCATCATGACATTCTCGTAGTCAATTGGAATTCTGTGTACTAAAAAAATCAAAGTGTAAGTTGACCCGTGTTATATATAAGTGAAAGAAAACAGTGTTGACGTAAAAAATGAAATTGGTTTTGAAAAATAAATATTAATTTAGAAAACAGTCACACACAGAGCACCGCAAGGTTCAGTAATAGGGCCTTTACTATTTCTGACTACCTTTCGCTAAGAATATTGTGAATACTATTCTGTTCGTTGATGACAATAGTGTGCTGTAACTAGTAAGAATTAGCAAGTGCATTATTAAATTGAATTATGGTTTGGACTGTGTATCATATTGGTTTAAAACTAGCAAATTATCTAAATACCTAGACAGAACAAAGGTTGTTCTCATCGAAGATCATAATTACGATAGAAATTGGGATGAATGCTATGCTATTAAAAGATATTGACAACATATAACTTCTGCTTCTTCAAGTTAACAGATATTCAGACTGGAAAGCTCTTGTTAAGTATATATCTTACTCAAATTTATCTTTGCCTACTATGATATCCAAGCCATGGTAAATATAAGTTTATTTAAATAATTTGAATATCATTTTGGGGCAAATTAGTAGAAAGTGAACAATTATTCCTCATAGAAAACAAGGGTTTAAGAATTATTTCGAACACCTAAGATAACACTTATGCAGAGATGTGTTTAGAAGATTCAAATTATTAATCTTACCATACATGTATATTCTTGAACTCAAAATTTATTGTATGCAATCGAGCCAAATTATTACAAATGAGATAAACATTAGTAGCATTGATCGGATTGTACGTTCCTAGTTCTAAAGATTTCGTATACCATTTCATGCTTATTTCATTCATTGAATATTTTCTCCATTTACAATAAAGAGGTAGAGGTAGTTAAAATAAAGGAGAGGGACACCTAGCAGCTCGACGTGCAGTTGGATCTTTGGTGCACACACTGCCAGGAAATGCGGATGAGACACAAGGGCTACATAAACATATATAAACTCCAGGGTATCTACCAGAGCACATCCTCACAGAGCAAAGAGTGACCCCCCAACGACCAGAGAGTTACCGTAATAAGCACCCCCCATGTGGTCCTGTGGACTCAAGACGGGATGGAAGTGGATACGCCCCTAACGCGCGCCAACTCCAAAATGGGAAGGCTACCGATATGACCTCGGTGGGGCCGCCTGGTGATCCAGCACACCTTCCACTAGCTTTGCTGGCTAGTACGCAGGAATATTATGGCTTCCCTCAACCCCGTCCGGAGACGTACCCGATCTCCCACGGGTATCGGGAACCACTGCCCCCTCGAGTCCAACCAAATCCGAACAACTACCAAACAGGGAGGGGCTTGAATGTTCGGCCTGAAGTTCTTCTAGTAACGTCAGATATACCACGAGTACTAGGGATCCGCAGCGCCCGCACCACGGCAGCTAAAGGGAACGGATCCCCTCTCCTACTGGGACAAAAGAGCTACAAGAATGGACAACGTACTTGGCAAAGATGCTACATTTATCTGCTGCCTTGTACCACACGACTTGGAGACGCAGTAGAACTACATTTGCCGTAAAACAGACATCACTATAATTAAGAATGATGCAGATGAATACCTCTGACGGTAACAATAACAATGTGTAATAAATTTACACAAACTTAAAACTAACCAATACAGAACCTATATTGTAAATTATGTAAATGCAACCTGAGAATATTTAGCAGCAACGACAAACCCAAGTAATGATACATCAGTCATAAAAGCCAAAGTTCTCACTGCAATAAAAGTTTGTCAGGTCATACGAGGACTGTTCAATAAAGAATGATCATAATTTTTATAGTCATAATTTTTCACACTAAAATTCAATCTTATTATATTCTGTTAGCATAATGTGAAACAAACACGCCGTAGTAGTTTCATTGTTGGTAGTCCTGGTTCCCACCTGTGAGAACCAGGCAAGTTCAGACATGTTCAGTATCGCCTACCGCTGCAATGGAGATAACATGCAGTTAAAGTTGATGTTAGAGGAAAATCCGGAGTTTCTTTCAAACGTAATCACTGCTGATGAAGCTTGGCTACATCATTTTGATCCTGAGAGCAAACGGCAGAGCTCAGTGTGGAAATCTCCTTCGTCACCAACCCCCAAAAAGCAAAAGTGGTTGCTTCTGCTGGGAAAGTTATGGTCATCTCATTCTTTGATATTCATGGAATGGTTTATCAGCATGTTGTACCTGCATACACATCAGTAACTGGACAATACTACAGGGATGTCCTGAAAACATTATAAGTCCATATCAGGCGCAAAAGACTGCGTTTCCGTGAAGCAGGCTGGATGCTGCACCATGATAATGCGCGGCCGCATATTGCTAAAGTTGTTGCTGAATATCTTGCAAAAATCCACGTGAAGTGCATCCCTCACCCTCCCTATAGCCCGGATTTAGCCCCATGTGACTTTTTTCTATTCCCTAACTTGAAGAAATGCCTTCGTGGGAGGCATTATCCATCATCAGGAACAGTGGTGAAGGCTGCGGAGGCTATTTTGAAGGATCTCTCACAAAATGTTTTCCAGCATGTCTTTGAGGACTGACAAAAACGCTGGGAGAAGTACATCGCATTCAGGGGAGACTATTTTGAGAAGAACCATCAAAATTATGAGGATGAGTAAAGGTACGTTGTCAAAAAAAAAAGTTGTGATCATTCTTTATTGAACAGCCCTCGTAAAACTAACACTGGCTCAAAGAGTTGGCTGAAGGCACTGCCAAAATCCAACTCACTAGACAATAGGAAACACATCGCGAACCAAGGGCAGCAGGTAGTCGCAAAAGCAATGCGAAAATATCCCCAAGAAAAGAATAAGCTAAAACAATGCGTCAATGGTAGAGAAAAATAATAAACATGCACTCAGCACATAAAAGAAGGTGGGAGAATTCTTTTGTTCAAATATGTCTCTCAGGGTGACGTACAGTAGCTTTTATCACCTGACAGAGCTTGTTTGTCTTGACCGCTATTCAGAGATGCCATTACCCACTAATGGACGCAAGATTATAAGAAGCAAAGCTCTCACGGTGACAATGCTACTCGTATCTGGACAACATAAAGATGACAAATCAAATGGGATGAGAGAAAAGCAGAACGCTAGTTTCTCTGTTTTTGACGCTTTTGCCAGGTGATGATCAATGGTTTATTAATCTCACACTGTGTTCCACGTATAACCAATAAAAGAGAGAGCAGAATGGATAAAGATGGTTGTTTACCTATCGGTTTCCATTGCAACGCCACTTTCTTCATTGAAGCGACCAGAACGTGTGTTTGGTTTACGGTGGGTAAACAAAACTAACAAAACACATCCGCGGCTGTGCAGTTCATTTTAATCCAGAGAGAAACCAATATCTGAACACTTCTCAACAGACGGTCGTGGCTATGGTTGATCTGTGTAAACCAAGCTCTACCTTTGACATACGATAGAAAATGTTCCACATCATAATCGTTTAATCAACAGTTAGAAAGTTGGGGATCTTTTGTAACATTTGTAATACATTACTAAATTCATTTTGTATAGATATTACGAAAGACCGTCTGTAATTTTGCAGACATCTTTAAAAACTGTGAGTGGTTTATGTGAGATACGTAAACTTAACTGAATTGTTTTAAATTTTACAAATGCATTAATATACTGATATTTTGTTTTCGATTTATTAATTTTTTCACACTTAGAAACATATTTCGTAGATAGATTAGACCTGGAACCTTGAAATTATTTAAAAGTATTTACACAATTTTTTACATTTCACGAAAGATTTTCTTCCAAATTAAATTTAGAATTTTCACAATGAGCCTTTAGAAAAATTGTACCCGGCGCCTCCACCATCATGTGACGAACTAACCATGGATTGTACTGTACTGGATAGGTAAGGAACACATGGCCAAATCGTACATGGGTATTACTCAGGGTAGGAAAATACCAGCTTGGCGAGAGGTTGGGATTTTCTAGTAGATTTCATTTCTACAAAAGGTATGGTAATGCTAATTAAAGGTAGAATTTACTTAATAAGAATATTTATTACAAATAAGCAGATTACAAAGGTGGCCATAGCGGTCCTTTACCTGACCTCAAGAGGTTGCTTACAAATCCATCTATTCGAGCCAAAAGCTAGTCCAAGAGAGAGCGAGCAACCGGCTTATTAACCAACAAGTGATGGAGTGGGGGAGTGACGTCACACGTACTACTGAAGTTACATAAACTATTATTACTATTAATTAATACAGTCCCTTGTGAGAGGATCATACTTATACTCAACTGATAGAGAGTTTATCGATGTATATTAAAAATTGCTATCCTTTTTTTCAAAACGCTATCAAATTTTGAATAACAAGAAATACGTTTAGCTTATAAATGTGATACCGGACTTATCGGTGGTTCATATTAACACTTTCATAAATAAACCATAGGGATGTAAATAAATACGAGAGCTGTTCAATAAAGAAAGATTACTTTTCTTTTTTTTTTACAACGTACCTTTACTCATCCTCATAATTTTGATGGTTCTTCTCAAAATAGTCTTCCCTTAATGCGATTCACTTGTCCCAGCGTTTCTGATAGTCTTCAAAGACATGCTGAAAACCATTTCTTGAGAGATCCTTCAAAATCACCTCCGCAGCCTTCACCACTGCTTCTGATGATGGATAATGCCTCCCACGAAGGCGTTTCTTCAAGTTAGGGAATAGAAAACGTCACATGGGGCTAAATCCGGACTATAGGCAGGGTGAGGGATGCACTTCACGTTGATTTTTGCAAAAAATTCAGCAACAACATTGGCAACATGCGGCCGCGTATTATCGTGGTGCAGCATCCAGCCTGCTTCATGGACATATGGTCATTTGCGCCTGATATGAACTTGCAATGTTTTCAGGACATCCTTGCAGTATTACCCAGTTACTGATGTGTGTGCAGGTACAACATGCTGATAAACCATTCCATGAATATCAAAGAATGAGATAACCATAACTTTCTTAGCAGAAGCAACCACTTTTGCTTTTTGGGGGTTGGTGATGAAGGAGATTTCCACATTGAGCTTTGCTGTTTGCTCTCAGGATCAAAATGATGTAGACAAGTTTCATCAGCAGTGATTACGTTTGAAAGAAACTCCGGATCTTCCTCTAAAATCAACTTTAACTGCATGTTACCTCCATTGCAGCGGTAGGCGATACTGAACATGTCTGAACTTGCCTGGTTCTCCCAGGCGGGAACCAGGAGTACCAACAATGAAACTACTACGACGTGTTTGTTTCACGTTAAGCTAACAGAATGTAATAAGATTGAATTTTAGTGCGAAAAATTGTGACCGTAAAAAATTATGATCAATCTTTATTGAACAGCACTCGTATATTACATAAAGTATTTATTTCTCCTTTCCCTCTGGTTTGAGATACGAGTTTATTTTTTAATACCCGATTTCACCAACAGATGTTAAAATGGACGTTAACAAATGTGACGTAACAATTGTCACAACGCTAACGCTACTGTTAAATTTCTTGCATTTCACCAATCTGTTTTCTGAAAAAGTTAACAAACACGCGTTAACGTCAAGAGACTTGTAAATATTACAGCTATAGAAGGCTATGGATGAGCCGTATTATTTTCTGAACGTACTGCAATGCGCTTTTGTTTTCATTTTCATCTGCACACAACTGAAAAAATTGGCGGGCGAACAAAATCGTAAACAAAAGCCGTGAGACAAATTTCTCATCCGTGGAGAAAGAATAGTTAATTAAATTGGTGACGAAGTGTAAGGATATCGTGAAAAATAAGAAGATGGATGCGGTGAATGCAAAAGAGAAAGATGTCACGTTGGAAAATATTGGAAACGAATTTAATTCAAATGCATGTGTCACTACTATAAGTACCAAACAACTTGTCAGTATTACGTAAATTTAAAATGAGAAGCGAAGGCCAAATGACGAGTGGCTTGAACGTTTCAAGACGGGGAGGTGGACAATGTATTATCCACATAATTTAGTGAATTATAAAATCGCAAAGTTATTAATACTTGAAGCAAAGGCGAGATCGCCATATTCCTTTCGATGCATGTTCTAACCTCTCTCGTACTTCCGCAGTAACCTTCACAGCGACTTGTTTCGACAGTCTATATCTCTGTAGAAAATTTTCTTCTGATAGTTCCTCGAAGCCATTTCTCCTCATAGGCCGTACTCTATTGCGATCTTAAATATAGCAAATCGACATCAACATGTAATCGCAGTATCAGGCAGCGATTAGGAGGCGGTGAATTAATTGAAATCAGATAATTAAAAAAAGAAGACAAATTAATAAAAATGCTGTGCTAAACTAATATAAAAAGCTTGTTATAATAGTATGAAATTAGAATGGATAGAGTAATGATTAAAATAGCAGTTGACTTAAAGAATAAGGGAAAAATATACTTTAATATAACATACATACAAGCATCCAGGCAAGGAAAAAAAAATATTCTTGTAAAAATCTGTACATTTGGGAGAGACAGGAAGGGAGGACCGTTATCTTCTTTGTGCTAGTAAAAGCTCAATGTCTGAGAACTATAGAATACTTCCAGCCAGGAATGTGCTGGGACAAAGGGACTTTCAAAATGCAGTTGAGCATGAACGCTAAAGGGATTTACTTCGCTGATGTATACCGTATACCGTTACAAACAACTCAGGGTAGGCGTTCCCCAACTTAGGGTGGGCTGAACGTCAATGATTTAGATGAGTTTTGCAAACCAATGCGAAAATTCGAAATAAATAAGAAACCAATAATAATGTAAGATTTGAGAAGGGTGAGCTAGTTTGGTCATGCGATAAAGTTAGAGAGGGGATCAGAATAAGGTTCGAACTGAATCGTGAAGTTAAAAGTTTAGTTAAAAGGTGATACTACGACAGGAAGGACGTGTTCATGCGCATTAAGAAGAGAAGCGAAGATTTATAAGTCTGAAATGTAGGGAAGTTAAGAATAGCGCAACCAGCGTAAGTGGAAGCAGCATTAGAAGTTTTATTAGAGCAAAGTAGTCGCCGTATAAAGAAGAAATAGAAACCGCGCGGAAGTAACTTTAAACAAGTAATCCAGGGTTTCAAGTAAAATTGAATTGATGTTAGGAATTTTACTAACAAGTGGTCACCGATCCAAGTCGATAAGCAAACTTAGTAGGAATTAAACCAAATAATTCTGCAACAAACAGTGTTATTAATACGACTGAGTAGCCAACAACAACCAAAATCCATTTCCTACAACTATTCACCTGAGGATAAGAGAACACATAGCTCCAATTAGAACCCAATAAATTTAACACTGGTATGCGGGTTTGCCGCAAACAGCTGAGTTCACGTCCGCCATCTTGACTATTTACAATTACACTAGGGAACACGTTTTTTGTACCCGAAACAAAATAGGCTAATTCTTATGCAAAATGACTCACTGATTCCAAAAATGCCTCTGAAAATGCTGTATCACGTAACGTTTTTGAGATATTCTTATTCTTTTATATAAAATTACAGAAATGAGGTATGATACCAACTCATATTGACTTAATTTAAAATAATAGCCATTGATTCCTCTAAATTAAGCTTAAAGGCAGTGTTGCTTCATAATGGCAATTTACTACCTTCAATACCTTTATTTCATGCCATAGGAATGAAGGAGACATACGATTCCATGTCCATCATTTTAGATGCTATTAGTTATCAAAACCATGGCTGGGAAATTTGTAGTGACCTCAAGGTAGTTGCATTGCTAACAGGACTGCAGGGAGGTTTCACAAAATATTGCTGTTTTTTGTGCTTATGGGACAGTAGGGCAACTGACAAGCATTTTATAGTGAAAGAATGGGGGAAAAGGGAAGACTACACCCCTGGAGCAAGCAGTGTTAAGTATGTGCCTCTAGTAGACCCAAACAAAGTTCTTCTCTCCCAACTTCACATAAAGCTCGGGTTAATGAAGAATTTTGTTAAAGGTTTGGACAAAAGTGGAAGTGCATTTGAGTATTTAAGAAGTATCTTTCCCAAAATAAGTGAATCTAAATTGAAGGAAGGTATATTTGTCGGTCCTCAAATAAGACTACTTCATAAAGACAGTGTTTTTGAATCAAAGCTTAAACGTGTTGAACTGGCAGCGTGGAAATCATTTAAATCAGTGGTGGAAGGCTTCCTGGGCAATAACAAAGAAGAAAATTATGAAACTTTAGTCTCAAAACTATTAAGGAGCTACAAAGAAATGGGTTGCCGTATGTCACTTAAAATCCACTTTTTGCACTCTCACCTTGATAGTTTCCCTACAAACCTAGGAGCTGTAAGTGATGAGCAAGGTGAGCGTTTTCACCAGGACATTTCTGAGATGGAAAGACGTTACCAGGGTATCGCTGGGATTCAGCCATGTTCGGAGACTATTGTTGGTTCCTCAAACGGGAGAGTAAATACAAAAAAAAAAAAAAAAAAAAAAAAAAAAAAAAAAAAATCAACAGTGAAACACTTCTGAGATAATTCAGGTATGTGGTTTTCATCATTATCTTGTGTTTATTTATTTTAATAATAATGAATAATAATTATTATTATCTTCAATGTTATTTGGCAATAAAATACCTATTATTTTCAATTAATCAAACATGAGTTATCACATCACATTTCTGTAAGTTTTCATAAAAAATTAGGAATACCTAAAAAGCGTTATGTGATACAGCATTTTGAGCGGCATTTTTTGAATCAGCTGATCAGTTTACATAAGAATTTGATTATTTTGTTTCGGGTATATAAATATATAAATATATAAATATATATATATATATATATATATTTTTTTTTGTTCCCCAGTGGTATTAAGGACTTAACAACAGAAATTTGGCTTGTTAGTTTAATAAGAGATTTAACACGAGTGTTAAGCTAACACTTGTTGGTGAAATGCAATTTTTGTTTTAACTATTGCTAAACTCGTGTTAAGTCTTAACATCGGTTGGTGAAATCAGGCATTAAACTAGAACAGCGGGCAACTGTAGACCTTCAGAAACCTAATTTCTACATAACTGAACAACGAGTTACTAGTTTGAATGATTTTTAAAAATGCCTTTCCTGGTAAGGTTTTATTTACGGTAACAACAGGCGCGCCAATGGCTGCCGTGTACAGAACGTACCCTGATGCACACAACTGGTATAAGCTTACCACGATTAAACAAAAGCGTCCAGCGTGCGCCCAGCAGAGCAATTGGACAGCGTTCCTTTAGTACCAGCAGACATAAATCAAAAGAGCAATTCTATATACAACAAATCATACAAGTATAGAGTTGTCAACTTACCCTGTGGAGAATATTTTATGGATAGCAATAACGGTGACGTCTGCAAGCAACTGTTTCACATACAACACTGGTCCAGTAGCGTTGCATGCGACTACAATTCCATGACAACGCGTGGAATGTGGAATGGTATGGCCCGCTGCATTCCAGTGTCTAATCACGTGTCATATTCAACAGATTCCTGATTATTCCACATAACCTCACCGTTATTAAAGGCCGCGGTTAATATCTGTTGGAATGCAACGTTGGTTTAATTTCAGCTCTATGTAGCAGCAATGTAGATCCGCCATGTTTGCGTAGTCTAGTGGAGGCACTAAGAGATATAAATAAATAACTTTTTAATATAATTTTGAGTCGAAATAATACTCAATGCTCCACTTATTGCTAGTATTTACCTAGAACGCGTTTTGTTAGGATCTTCCTAACATCATCAGCTGTTGTCGACCGATGGACGAAGGTTCGGTGAACTCATTGGAGACGACAGGTGCGTCTCTGTCGGTATCTTGATGAACTTGAAGTTTGGGTTTTCTTCAAAGGTAGTGTCGAAATTAAACAATTTTCTTTCATATTTCTTTATGAAGATTTTTTCTCACGTGGTTAATGCAGCTGGACCTTGGACACTTTTTAATAAGTGGATTTCTCGTTCTATATCATGATTCTCTTTCCAAAAATGATACGCTACCTCCGATTTATCTATTTCTTTGTTCCTGATGTTCCTAAAATGCCCTTTAAGCCTAATGTTCAAGTTCCTTTTTGTTTCTCCAATGTAAAAGTTGTCACAGCCTTTGCAGTTTATCCGGTACACACCTGATTTTTTGTCTGTGGGTATCTCCATTGTATTATGTGATTTCAAAAGGTGTTGTACACTACATTTGTTCTGTGGGGCCAAAGTAATATTGTGCTCTTTGAAGACTTTTTGGAAAATATGTGTAGCTCTGGGATGATATATAAATGTTCTGTATGAAGTTTCATTGCTGATTGGGGAAAGTAGTTACTTGTTTGCATCTTTGTTGTCTTTTGAATTTATCAATTTTCTTTTTGACCAATTCAGCACTGAATCCATTGTATTCTGCAATGTGAATGATATTGTATTATGATATTATTGTACTCTACAAAGATGCAAACAAGTAACTACTTTTTCCCCAATCAGCAATGAAACGTCATACAGAAATTTTACATATCATCCCAGAGCTACACACCTTTTCCAAAAAGTCTTCAAAGAGCACAATATTACTTTGGCCCCACATAACAAATTTAGTGCACAACACCTTTAGAAATCACGTAATACAAAGGAGATACCCACAGACAAAAAATCAGGTGTGTACCGAATAAACTGCAAAGGCTGTGACAACTTTTACATTGGAAAAAGGAACTTGAACATTAGGCTTAAACAGCATTTTAGGAACATCAGGAACAAAGAAATAGATAAATCGGCGGTAGTGTACCATTTTTGGAAGGAGAACCATGATATAAGGCGAGAAAGCCACTTATTAAAAAGTGTCCAAGGTCCAGCTGCATTAACCACGTAGGAAAAAGTCTTCATAAAGAAATATGAAAGAAAATTGTTTAATTTCGACACTATCTTTGAAGAAGACCAAAACTTCAAGTTCATCTAGATACTGACAGAGACACACCTGACGCCTCCAATGAGTTCACCAAACCAACATCAATTAGTCGACAACAGCTGATGATGTTAGGAAGATCCTAACAAAACGCGTTCTAGGTAAATACTAGCAATAAGTGGAGCATTGAGTATTAGTTCGACTCAAAATTATATTAATTTTGTGCTTCATTGTATCGAAGTCCTTACACAGTTACAATTTCTAAGCAATTATGTAAGTAAAAAAGCTTGGAAGTCAGAAATTATAGAAGTAAGAAGACCTGAATAATTATCAATTGAAAGACAAGAATTAAGAAGATCAGATAGAATAAAAGAAATAATTATAATAGAAAATTTTAATGCAAATGGATCCTTAAACATAATAATAGAAGAAGAGGAAATCGAACAAATTGGACAAGATATAGAAGAGGAAGAGAATTTATTAGATGAGGAACGAGAGTAGTTAAATAGAAAATATTATGTGGTTTCGACCGGCAGATAAGAATGGGCAGAAAGAAGAAGAATTAGGCCAAAGAAACAATTAGTGAAATTTTATATTATTTATACGGATTTAGTGTATATTTGTAAAAATAAATATTAATTATTGTGTTTAGTTTCAGAATTTGGTAAAAAGTATCTTAATAGTTAATATTAAAAGAATGTATTGTTGTTTAAATTATATTTAATCATCATCTAAATTAGAGATGTAATATATACATTTCTTTTTGAATTACATGTTTAATTAAGAAGATTAAAATAAGAAAAGAACAAATAAATTTATTATTCTTGTGTTTAATTTAAAAATAGGTGCTGGTTACCAGTACTTCTAGATAGATAGATAGTTTTATTCACCTTAGGAATATACAATATTCATGGCTTCGTCAAATTTGTACCCATAAGAATAACACATTTCTTATGAGTAATACAATTATGAATAATACAATAGTAGTTAAATAATACAATAGTGATTAAAATAATGCAGTAGTAATTAACAGAATAATAATACAAATAGTAATTAAGAATAATGCAACTTAGGTCACATAATAGTTTAATGTATTACATTTTTAAGAACTAGGCTGAAAGAGACATAATTTTTAGCAAAAAAAAATCAATATTTACTTTATTATTTAATTTTACTTCTTAGAAACTCATCTGTTGTCTGTGACATTACTTTTAGTAGGATATTTTTTACAGCTTTTCTGAATATTACAAGTATCACCTCCGAAGTTGCACAGGTATTTATTCACAAACATCATTTTAGGAAGCATTGATATGTTGATCCTGTTTTAAGTATTCTTCCACTGAATAATAGCAACCTTCTCTTAAAAATGATTTTACAGTCAGTTTAAACCTTTTTTCCGATGTTATACTTTTAATGCCATCGGGTAGTTTGTTATATAATAATACTGCTTTATGTTCGAAGCTATGTGTGAATAAAGTTGTATTGTGGCTTATAATGCGTAGATCTGATTTACTTCTTGTATTATGTGTATGTATCTGCGAATTTGTTTCAAATTGAGCAAGTACAATTCTTGTCCTAACTAGAGCTTCATATATATACACACAGGGTAATGGAAGTATTTTTAGTAGTTTAAAATATGGTTTACTGCTGGTGGTGAAAGGAATATTTACTATATAACGAATAGCCCTTTTCTGCAGTCTAAATATTTTTGATACATCTTTAGCATTTCCCCAGCTAAGTATACCATAAGACATTACAGAATGAAAATAAGCAAAATAAATAATTCTCAACACATTTGTGTTTACAGACTCCCTCATTGATTTAATAGCGAATGTAATTCTGCTTAGTTTCAATTCTAATTGCTGAATTTGTTTTTCCCATTTTAAATGTTCATCTAACCATATTCCTAGAAATTTGGTATTTGATTCATAGAGTAGTGATTTATTCCCTAAATATATACTTGGGAATTGAGCAGTGTTGTTTAGTTTGTGGTGAAAGCCTATAGCTGTTATAAATTTAGCTGATATTTTTCTCAGTTTAAATTAGAATTGCTGGCTTCCAAGAATTATCAGTAGTTTTTTTGTAGTTTTGTTAGTTTTTGTTATTTAAATTTATCTGTAATGTTTGGTTAAGTGTTTAAAAGAATATTAGTATTGTGTTCAGTAGAGATTTGCTGGTTACCAGTAAATTTTGTTGTATTATAGGTAGTAGTAGTTTTTGTTTTTGTTTTGTGTTTTATCAATTTTGTTTTTTGTAGTTTTTGTAGTCGTAGAAGTCTGAAACAATTACGTACTATTAAAAATGTAATTTTTACTAAGAAATAATAAATGTAAAATTTGACTGTGTGCCCCGGTATAGTTTCAAGGAGCCGGGGTATGATATTCAGATTTTATTTTATTTTATTTAATCCTTACACATTGAAATAATTTTCTATTAACAACGTTGTCAATTGCTTCGCTTTGACACCACATGGGATGCAATGAACGCGGCTACTATAACCACCTCTTCCCGAACCTCAAAGAATATCTTGGAGGACGAAGATCTCACAGCAACGAGGATGTCGATGCGGTAAACAGTTATTTTGAGGATCATGATAAATCACACTACAGAGATGGTTTAATTAAATTACAACATATTATGACAAATGCATTAGCCTTTCTGGAGATTATGTTAAGATACGAGGGTGGGTGAGAAAGTAATGCCTCCTATTTTTCCCCCTTAAATAAGTAAGTTATGTGAATACTTTGAATTTGGCGCAATTCCTCAAACCTTCTTCTCCAATCCTCTGCAGTAGTAACTTCCTAAGTCAACAGGTGGCAGCACTGCATCATCTTGCAAAATGGCCGACATCGACATTCGTATAAGACAGCCTTCTGTGATTGAATTTTTGACTGCAGAAGGTGAAACGCCAATTCGCATTCACGAAAGGCTAAAAAATGTGTATGGTGATGCAACGGTGGATGTCAGCACTGTTCGTCGCTGTAACGAAGCTAAAGGGCAAACACCATTGGCAGATGAAAAGCGAAGCGGCAGGCCGGTGACTGCAGTGACTCCATGCAACATTCAGCGAGTCGATGACATCATTCGTGGTGATCGCCGGGTAACAACAGGTGAATTGTGTCGCATTACCTCCCTCAGTAAGTGTAGTGTGATGACGATTATTCAACAACTGGGTTACTCGAAAGTTTGTTCACGTTTGTTACCAAGAATGTTAACCGCCCAAAACAAAGAAACAAGCAAAACAATAGCCTCCGAACACGTTTAGAATTCAATTTGGAGGGAGAAGAGTTTATGCAAAAAATTGTTACTGGTTCATTTTTTTGAACCTGAATCAAAGAGGCAGTCAATGGAATGGCATCACACAACGTCACCGAAGGAAAAAAAAAAAAATCAAAACACAGCGGTCGGCAGGGAAAGTTATGGCGACAGTGTTTTGGGATACAGAGGGTGTGCTTATGATTAAATTTTTGGAGCAGGGATGAATAATAAATTCTGTCCAATACGTCAGAACTCTCAAAAATATGAAGCACGTCTTCGCCGAGTTCGCCCAACAAAAACTATGGCGGATGTTCTTCTGCATGACAATGCAAGACCACACACCAGCCGTTACCCCACTGCAGAAATTGAGAAATTGGGATGGCAAGTCTTACAGCCCTGACCTGGCACCATCAGACTTCCATCTGTTTGGGCCACTAAAGGAAGCTCATCGTGGGATTCATTTTGAAGATGAGGAGGCTGTGAAAATGTCCTTGCGTCAGTGGCTTAGGAAGCAAGACCGTGTGTTTTACCACACTGGAATACATGCCCTAGTTAAAAGGTGGACCAAAACTGTGGAAAAGGACGGAGATTATATTGAATAGTGACAAATTAATCGTCAATGTTGTAGTTTTCAAGCTGTATAAATTGGATTCAATTTTCTTTGCAATTAAAAGAGAAAAAAAGTAGGTGCATTACTTTTTGACCCAACATCGTATAACGAAAACAAAATTGTTTATTGTGAGGGACGTATCAGCCGTCCCTCGTACACGAGCCGCCACTGACTAACGAGTCCATATCCAAGGCATCCATTAGAATTCTTTTGAGAGCTTCCGAAGTTGGAGCTAGGAAGTTCTAAATGCAATAAAGTATATCGGAATGCTCAGAGCAATATAAGCGGATAAAGTCGACCTACTTCAGTAGGAGCAGGCAGGATTCACTCTTGTTAAGACTTGAAGCCGCTGAAGGAAAAAGTTTGGACGTTGCGTCTAAGCCTTTCTGAATAGACAACCCCACCCCGCTATGATGGAAATGAATACCAAATAAGCTCGCCTCGGACGTCAAGAGAGAGAGAGGTCGGAGGATGAACTTGTGTTTTTGTTTGTCTGCTTACAAGGGTGAGGCTCATGAATCATGTAAAAAATCAATACCAGACAAATATCTCTATTCTCCGGAGAGAGAAAAATACAATTCAGTTATTGCTGGCACTAATTTCGGACGTGACACTCTTTCAGCGAAAACCCTTTTGTCGTAAACATTACACTGGGGAACAATATATATATATATATATATATATATATATATATATATATATATATACCCGAAACAAAATAGGCAAATTCTTATGTAAAGTGATCTGCTGATTGCAAAAATGCCCCTCAAAATGCTGTATCACGTAACGTTTTTTAGGTATTCATAATTTTTTTATGAAAACTTACAGAAATGTCATGTGATAACTCATATTTGATTAATTGAAAATAATAGGTATTTTATTGCCAAATAACATTGAAAATAATAATGATTATTGTTAATTATTATTAAAATAAATAAACACAAGATAATGATGAAAACCAATACCTGAATTATCTCAGAAGTGTTTCACTGTTGATTTTTTTTTTTTTTTTTTTTTTTTTTTTTTTTTGTATTGACATGTACTCTCCCGTTTGAGGAAGCAACAATAGTCTCCGAACATGGCTGAATCCCAGCGATACCCTGGTAACGTCTTTCCATCTCAGAAATGTCCTGCTCATCACTTACAGCTCCTAGGTTTGTAGGGAAACTATCAAGGTGAGAGTGCAAAAAGTGGATTTTAAGTGACATGCGGCAACCCATTTCTTTGTAGCTCCCTAATAGTTCTGAGACTAAAGTTTCATAATTTTCTTCTTTGTTATTGCCCAGGAAGCCTTCCACCACTGATTTAAATGATTTCCATGCTGCCAGTTCAACACGTTTAAGCTTTGATTCAAAAACACTGTCTTTAAGAAGTAGTCTTATTTGAGGACCGATAAATATACCTTCCTTCAATTTAGATTCACTTATTTTGGGAAAGATACTTCTTAAATACTCAAATGCACTTCCACTTTTGTCCAAACCTTTAAGAAAATTCTTCATTAACCCGAGCTTTATGTGAAGTGGGGGGAGAACTTTGTTTGGGTCTACTAGAGGCACATACTTAACATTGCTTGCTCCAGGGGAATAGTCTTCCCTTTCCCCCCCACTCTTTCACTATAAAATGCTTGTCAGTTGCCCTACTGTCCCATAAGCACAAAAAACAGCAATATTTTGTGAAACCTCCCTGCAGTCCCGTTAGCAATGCAACTACCTCGAGGTCACTACAAATTTCCCAGCCATGGTTTTGATAACTAATAGCATCTAAAATGATGGACATGGAATCGTATGTCTCCTTCATTCCTATGGCATGAAATAAAGGTATTGAAGGTAGTAAATTGTCATTATGAAGCAACACTGCCTTTAAGCTTAATTTAGAAGAGTCAATGGCTATTATTCTAAATTAAGGCAATATGAATTAATATCATACCTCATTTCTGTAATTTTATATAAAAGAATAAGAATATCTCAAAAACGTTACTGATACAGCATTTTCAGAGGCATTTTTGGAATCAGTGAGTCATTTTGCATAAGAATTGGCTTATTTTGTTTCGGGTAAAAAAACGAGTTCGCTAGTGTTATTAATTCATCCAGATTCATTTTATGGACGTCCTATCCGTTATATATGGATTTTCATTTATTTACTGCTGGTATTGTTACCTATATTTCAACATAAATTGTTTAAACTAGGTACAACAGCAAACTACTCTTTCGCCAAATAAGATGGCGCTGCAGTAACGTGTACGACACGCTCTCGGAAGCTCGGTCGACCGTGCACTCTAATTTTGGTTTCCCCTTGTCATTAGGCTGAATTTTGGGCTGCATAGTTTCTTAACACGACTTCATTTCCATCCATTTCAATTCCTTAATATATTTTAAATGTTCAGGTGTATTTTTTTTAATTAACGTCCTCCAATGTTAAGTCATATCGGTCAATGAATGGAATGATGTTCTACTGAGTACAGGGTCCATAGAACTTAAAGTTACCACTCATCTTTTAGGATAAAGGAAAACCTTCAACGTTAATTCATGTCGGATGATAAATAAATGAGTTTAGAGTACATAGAGCTTACAGTTACCAAACATTAATCTTTCTGGGTAACACAGAACTTCCAGTGTTAAGTCATATCAGACGATGAATAAATGCTGCTCAAATGAGTACAGGGTACATAAATCTTACAGTTACCAGGCATTCAACTTTTAGGAAAAGGGAAAACCTCCAACGTTAAGTCATATCGCACGATAAATAAATACTGTTCAAATGAGTACAGGATACATAAAGTTTAGAGTTACCAGACATTCATCTTTCAAGATAAGGGAAAACCTTCAACGTTAAGTCATATCGAACGATGAAGGAAATGATGTTCAAATGAGTCCAGCATACATAGAGCTTAGAGTTACCACACATTCATTTTTCAGGATAAGGGAAAACCTCCAATGTTCAGTCATATCGGACGATGAATGAAACGATGTTCAAATGAGTACAGGGTACATCGAGCTTAGGGTTGCTAAACATTCATCTTTTAGGATACGGGAAAACTCCAGCGTTAAGTCAGATCGGACGATGAATGAAGTGATGCTCAAATGAGTACAGGGTACATAGAGCTTAGAGTTACGAGGCATTCATCTTTCAGGATAAGGGAAAACCTCCAACGTTAAGTAATATCGGACGATGAATGAAATGCTGTTCAAATGAGTCCAGGCTACATAGAGTTTAGAGTTACCAGACAATCATCTTTCAAGATAAGGGAAAAATTCCAACTTTAAGTCATATCGGACGATGAATGAAATGATGTTCAGATGAGTACTGGGTACATAGAGCGTAGAATTACCAGAGATTTATCTTTCAGGATAAGGTAAAATCTCCAACGTTAAGTCATATCGGGCGATGAATGAAATTATGTTCAAATTAGTCCAGAGTACTTAGAGCTTAGAGTTGTCAAACATTCATCTTTCAGGACAAGAGAAAACCTCCAACGTTGTCATATCGGACGATGAATGCATGATGCTCAAATGAGTACAGGATACCTAAAGCTTAGAGTTGCCAAACTTTCATCTTTCAGGACAAGAGAAACCTCCAACGTTAAGTCATATCGGACGATGAATGAAATGATCTACAAATGAGTACAGGCTCCATAGAGTTTAGAGTTACCAGACAATCATCTTTCAAGATAAGGGAAAACTTTCAACTTTAAGTCATATCGGACGATGAATGAAATGATGTTCAGATGGATACAGGGTACATAGAGCTTAGAGTTACCCGACATTCGCCTTTTAGGATAAGGGAAAACTTCCATGGTTAAGTCATATCGCACGATAAATAAATACTGTTCAAATGAGTACAGGATACATAGAGTTTAGAGTTACCAAACATTCATCTTTCAGAGTAATGGAAAACCTCCAATACGCAGTCATATCGGACGATGAATGAAATGATGTTCAAATGAGTCCAGCATACATAGAGCTTAGAGTTACCAGACATTCATGTTCTATGATAAGGGAAACCTCCAACGTTAAGTCATATCGGACGGTGAATGAAGTGATGTTGAAATGAATCCAGGGTCCATAGAGCTTAGAGTAACCAGACATTCATCTTTCAGGATAAGGGAAAATCTCCAACGTTAAGTCATATCAGGCGATGAATGAAATTATGTTCAAATGAGTCAAGAGTACATAGAGCTTAGAGTTGCCAAACATTTATCTTTCAGAGTACATAGAGCTTAGAGTTACCAAACATTCATCTTTCAGGATAAGGCAAAACCTCCAACGTTAAGTCATATCGAAAGATGAATGGAATTATATTCAAATCAGTACAGGGTCCATAGAGCTTAGAGTAACCAAAAATTCATCTTTCAGGATAAGACAAAACCTACAACGTTAAGTCATATCGAAAGATGAATGGAATTATATTCAAATCAGTACAGGGTCCATAGAGCTTAGAGTTACCAAAAATTCATCTTTCAGGATAAGACAAAACCTCCAACGTTAAGTCATATCGAAAGATGAATGGAATTATATTCAAATCAGTACAGGGTCCATAGAGCTTAGAGTTACCAAAAATTCATCTTTCAGGATAAGACAAAACCTCCAACGTTAAGTCATATCGAAAGATGAATGGAATTATATTCAAATCAGTACAGGGTCCATAGAGCTTAGAGTAACCAGACATTCATCTTTCAGGATAAGGCAAAACCTCCAACGTTAAGTCATATCGAAAGATGAATGGAATTATATTCAAATCAGTACAGGGTCCATAGAGCTTAGAGTTACCAAAAATTCATCTTTCAGGATAAGACAAAACCTCCAACGTTAAGTCATATCGAAAGATGAATGGAATTATATTCAAATCAGTACAGGGTCCATAGAGCTTAGAGTTACCAAAAATTCATCTTTCAGGATAAGACAAAACCTCCAACGTTAAGTCATATCGAAAGATGAATGGAATTATATTCAAATCAGTACAGGGTCCATAGAGCTTAGAGTAACCAGACATTCATCTTTCAGGATAAGGCAAAACCTCCAACGTTAAGTCATATCGAAAGATGAATGGAATTATATTCAAATCAGTACAGGGTCCATAGAGCTTAGAGTTACCAAAAATTCATCTTTCAGGATAAGACAAAACCTCCAACGTTAAGTCATATCGAAAGATGAATGGAATTATATTCAAATCAGTACAGGGTCCATAGAGCTTAGAGTAACCAGAAATTCATCTTTCAGGATAAGGCAAAACCTCCAACGTTAAGTCATATCGAAAGATGAATGGAATTATATTCAAATCAGTACAGGGTCCATAGAGCTTAGAGTTACCAAAAATTCATCTTTCAGGATAAGACAAAACCTCCAACGTTAAGTCATATCGAAAGATGAATGGAATTATATTCAAATCAGTACAGGGTCCATAGAGCTTAGAGTAACCCGACATTCATCTTTCAGGATAAGGCAAAACCTCCAACGTTAAGTCATATAGAAAGATGAATGGAATTATATTCAAATCAGTCCAGGGTCCATAGAGCTTAGAGTTACCAAAAATTCATCTTTCAGGATAAGACAAAACCTCCAACGTTAAGTCATATCGAAAGATGAATGGAATTATATTCAAATCAGTACAGGGTCCATAGAGCTTAGAGTAACCAGACATTCATCTTTCAGGATAAGGCAAAACCTCCAACGTTAAGTCATATCGAAAGATGAATGGAATTATATTCAAATCAGTACAGGGTCCATAGAGCTTAGAGTTACCAAAAATTCATCTTTCAGGATAAGACAAAACCTCCAACGTTAAGTCATATCGAAAGATGAATGGAATTATATTCAAATCAGTACAGGGTCCATAGAGCTTAGAGTAACCAGACATTCATCTTTCAGGATAAGGCAAAACCTCCAACGTTAAGTCATATCGAAAGATGAATGGAATTATATTCAAATCAGTACAGGGTCCATAGAGCTTAGAGTTACCAGACATTCATCTTTCAGGATAAGGCAAAACCTCCAACGTTAAGTCATATCGAAAGATGAATGGAATTATATTCAAATCAGTACAGGGTCCATAGAGCTTAGAGTTACCAAAAATTCATCTTTCAGGATAAGACAAAACCTCCAACGTTAAGTCATATCGAAAGATGAATGGAATTATATTCAAATCAGTACAGGGTCCATAGAGCTTAGAGTAACCAGACATTCATCTTTCAGGATAAGGCAAAACCTCCAACGTTAAGTCATATCGAAAGATGAATGGAATTATATTCAAATCAGTACAGGGTCCATAGAGCTTAGAGTAACCAGACATTCATCTTTCAGGATAAGGCAAAACCTCCAACGTTAAGTCATATCGAAAGATGAATGGAATTATATTCAAATCAGTACAGGGTCCATAGAGCTTAGAGTTACCAGACATTCATCTTTCAGGATAAGGCAAAACCTCCAACGTTAAGTCATATCGAAAGATGAATGGAATTATATTCAAATCAGTACAGGGTCCATAGAGCTTAGAGTAACCAGACATTCATCTTTCAGGATAAGGCAAAACCTCCAACGTTAAGTCATATCGAAAGATGAATGGAATTATATTCAAATCAGTACAGGGTCCATAGAGCTTAGAGTTACCAGACATTCATCTTTCAGGATAAGGCAAAACCTCCAACGTTAAGTCATATCGAAAGATGAATGGAATTATATTCAAATCAGTACAGGGTCCATAGAGCTTAGAGTTACCAAAAATTCATCTTTCAGGATAAGACAGAACCTCCAGCGTTGTCATATCGGACCACGAATGAAATGATGTTCACATGAGCCCAGGATCCATAGAGCTTAGAGTTATCAGACATTCATGTTTCAGGATAAGGGAAAACCTCCAGCGTAAAGTCATATCGGACGACGAAAGAAATGATGTTCAAATGATTACAGGGTACATAGAGCTTAGAGATACCAGACATTCATGTTTTAGATAAGGAAAAACCCTGAGAAGAACTTTATCCAGGTAACTGAGCGGCACACAGAGTGAGATGGCTCGGGCGGTTTCTTCTGGGGCCCACATTCAGACGGTCCGGGTTCGATTCCCGTAGAGGACCTACCCGACCTTCCCGGGTCACGAGGAGAATGCTGGGTATGTTAATTACATCCTCCGAATTTGTTGTCCCTCCATTTCATTTCTATTATCGTTTCACATCATCTCTCATCTGATGATGTCTATTAGAGTAGGTGTCGGCAGGAGTCTCGGCGCTGCATGGCAGGATGCTATGCTCCTGGTAAACACTTCCTCTCCCGGTAAGACGGTTTCTGGACTCTGGGCTTATTGGGTCGTTTCAGGTTCACGGTGGTGGGATGTCGGGTGTGCTGATGTGTCGGGGAGCTTCTAATTGGCTAATGGTAATAAATCTGCCCACTGCACTGTCGTGACTCCTTGGGGCGGCCGTCCTCTGTCTACTCTTACCTCATCCTTCCTCCCGGGATGCTCCACTTGGTGCACGATAGTTCAAGTCGACGTACCTCAGTATGCTAACTTACCCTGACCGAGATTCGAACTAGGGATCTGTTGAACGAGAGGCAGACACGCTACCACCGCACCACAGTGGCGGTCATGTGCAGCTGTGGTCTCTTTCCCCAGAAGGAGGGAGAGAGGCACAGTGTTGGTGAATTCGCAAAGCGTCCTGGCGCCAGGATGAAGAACTCCCAGCACTGGTTAGGGACCTCCGCGTGTTTGTGAACTTGCACCTTCTGTGGTTCCCTTCACTTCATGACTTCCTCCTGGAGAAACATCTGAGTAGAGGTCACATTGCGCGAGGAGCCTCCCTCAATATCCAAAATATGAATTCATTTACTTTATAATTTTGACAGGGACTTATCTAAAATATCGCCAGTCTACTAGAGTTAGTGGTAAAAAGAATATGGAGAAGGAAATAAAAACAAACAAAGGAAAGTTCAGAAGGGCTTTCTTAAGAAAGCTGAGAGGCATTATGGTAACTATTGATCCTGTACCTTGTGGTTTGTATATTCAAACTTATCTTTCCCTTGATCGGCAGAGCAGAAAATGAGGAAGCTGTTTTTAATCTACAAGTGACAGGTGGAAATAATGTAATGCAGCTGTTTTAGACTTTGGACCCCACTTACTTTCTCTATAGCAATTACATTTGAAGACGAACAATGTAGTGCTCTTTTGTATCGCCAAATTGTGACGATTTTTGACGTTTTAAGGAGAGCTTCTGCCCTAAAAGCCTACCCTCGACATAACCAAATGTACTTTACTGAGTGATGACTGCCAGCGACCTTATTGCGATCTAATCGACACAATGTTTCTGAAGCTGCAAACCTATTTTTGAAACATTCTATAGGGCTGCCTTTTACGTCAATGGAAGGAGCAAACCTTCTTTCTAACGGTGCGTTTCCTGGTCATTAAAAGGGGATCGTTTGTTATTTGAAGAACCTTATTTCCAACTCTTACCATTATAGTTTGACAATAAGCAGCTTAGCTCTGTTTATTACTTGTAAAACGGAACATGGCAAAGTATTTTCGCAATTTTATTGTGGCAGGGAGAGCTGATGAAAAAGCTACTTCATGTTAGGACGAACTGATAACGACACAAGTACAATGACAGTGAGCAAAGTGGCTAGGAATTCTAACCTTTGCGAAGTAAGGTTTATTTTTCTAATGGAAACGTAGAGTCAGACTGAAAAATTCAGTGCCATAGCCGGGATTTGAACCACGGATCTTCCGGTTTCCGTCCAGCCGCTCTAACCATTGAGCTACTATGGCCAACGTGCCGATATGACTTTAAATTCTCCAACTGACACGTAATTTTCCCAGTAAACCACTTAGGAGTTCTCATAAACACATGAGACAACTATCTTAATGGCGACTTACAACATGTAAGTACTTTAAGGCCTGGGCTTTATAGTTAACCACTATTTAGGCCAATTAATGGAAATTAATTGTTCTTTCACACTAGGCATGTGTAGGCTAAAGTGTGGAAACGTAGAGTCAGACTGCAAAAATTCAATGCCATAACCGGGATTTCTCGACGCAAACATCACACGACTTGGGTCATTCAAAAATTAGTGGCAACACGGTCTGCATTTTACGCTATCAGTGATAAATCATGTAAGCTGATAACAGTGAAAAATAAGAGTATCTAATGTTTGTTAGCTGTGAGTTTGAAGATAATAATTTTATTTAATAAGACATTTTAGTCTGTTTAATTGTAGTGTTGTAAATAAGTTTAGGAAATACTAACAAAGATGCTTCATTAAAATTCAGGTTGTAGGACGTATCAATGCTCGACGATGCCATGCAGAATTACTGGAAGCTTGTGGTAGACAGACTTTACCGTATCGTATTGTGGCTAGGTGGCCGAATGCATTTCGTAGAGGAAGGGAAGACGTTCACAAAACGTGGAGCTGGCAGACCGCAATCAGCAAGTGATGATGTGCATGTGAATGCTGTTAGAACACTGCTGAAAGAACATCGCTGTTGGACTTGTATTGAACTAGCAAGGGAAAATTAGATACGCCTTGCAGGAGTTCACTTTAGAACCAGACAATTACAGCAGCAGTGGAGTAGTCTGTTAGAATATTAGGACAAGACGCAGTGTATGGCATCCGTCGGCTCCCTGATGTTTGGAGGCGAGTTCTTCATGGCTTTTTTTTTTTTCAATTTACGTCCTCCAACGTTAAGTCATATCGGACGACGAATGGAATGGGTGAAATGCTCAAATGAGTCCGGGGTCCATGGAGCTTAGAGTTACCCGACATTCGTCTATCAGGATAAGGGAAAACCCCGGAAAAACCTTATCCAGGTAACTCACCCTGACCGAGATTCGAACTCGGGACTTCTTGAACGTGAGGCAGACAAGCTACCACCACGCTACAGAGGCGGGCTCTTCATGTTGGGGGAGATAACTTCTAAGCACTGTAAAATGTGACTGCTCAAAAATATTTTATTTGTTGTTAATTCAAATGTGGCCACTTATTATTGAGTGGCCTAAGTATAAATCCGAAGTTATATATAAAAAAATTAAAAAATGACCACCTTGGTAGCGTGGTGGTAGCGTTCAAGAGGTCCCGAGTTCGAATATCGGTCAGGGTAAGTTACCTGGATAAGGTTTTTCCAGGGTTTTCCCTTTACTGAAAGACGAATGTCGGGTAACTCTAAGCTCTATGGACCCTGGGCTCATTTGAGTATCATTTCACCCATTCCATTGATCGTCCGATATGACTTAACGTTGGAGGACATGAACTACAATATATACAGGGCTGTTCAATAAAGAATGATCAAAATATTTTTTGACAAAGTACCTTTACTCATCCTCATAATTTTGATGATTCTTCTCAAAATAGTCTCCCCTGAATGCGATGCACTTGTCCCAGCGTTTCTGCCAGTCTTCAAAGACATGCTGGAAACATTTTTGAGAGATCCTTCAAAATCACCTCCACAGCCTTCACCACTGCTTCAGATGATGGATAATGCCTCCCACGAAGGCGTTTCTTCAAGTTAGGGAATAGAAAATGTCACATGGGGCTAAATCCGGACTATAGAGAGGGTGAAGCATACACTTCACGTTGATTTTTGCAAGATATTCAGCAACAGCATTTGCAATATGCGGCCGCGCATTATCGTGGTGCAGCATCCAGCCTGCTTCACGGAAATGTGATCTTTTGTGCCTGATATGGACTTGCAATGTTTTCAGAACATCCCTGTAGTATTGTCCAGTTACTGATGTGTGTGCAGGTACAACATGCTGATAAACCATTCCATGAATATCAAAGAATGAGATGACCATAACTTTCCCAGCAAAAGCAGCCACTTTTGCTTTTTGGGGGGTTGGTGATGAAGGAGATTTCCACACTGAGCTTTGCTGTTTGCTCTCAGGATCAAAATGATGTAGCCAAGTTTCATCAGCAGTGATTACGTTCGAAAGAAACTCCGGATCTTCCTCTAACATCAACTTTAACTGCATGTTACTTCCATTGCAGCGGTAGGCGATACTGAACATGTCTGAACTTGCCTGGTACTCACAGGCGGAAACCAGGAGTACCAACAATGAAACTACTACGGCGTGTTTGTTTCACATTAAGCTAACATAATATAATACGATTGAATTTTAGTGCGAAAAATTATGAGCGTAAAAAATTATGATCATTCTTTATTGAACAGTCCTCATATATATAAACTTTTATATCTCTTGCCACACAATTCCATTAGCAATAAGATAATGTTTATCTTGAATAACATGAAGTGGATTGAGTAATAAATGTAAGAATACTTTCTACAAGAGTAGAGAAACTCATTTGATTGCAACATACTACACGTTTTTGCGTCGAATGTAAATGCTTCTACTTAACTACAGCTAGGGGAATAATGGAACTAGTACTACTTTATGTTTTAAGCAAGTGATTTAGAATTTATTCCATGCGCCATTGTTGCAGGTCCACCACTGCTGTTCCTTCAGGCGCTCTTCTCCAAATGTGGATCTTCATTTGTGCTTTGTCCTGGAAGTGATTATCTCCGCTTATTTCCTAAGTCATCTCATCTTAAATCATCTATGTAGAAGGGATTCAAAACGTCTGTCATTCCATGAAGTACAATTTCCTCAGAAAGTATAATAATATTCGTCGAGCTTGCGTGCCCGATTTCACGAACAGATGTTAAGACTTAACATGGGTTTAACAAAAGATATAATAAGAATTGCATTTCACCAACAAGTGTTAGCTTAAAACTCGTGTTAACACCCTTGTTAAACTTACCAGTCAAATTTCTGATGTTAAGTTTTTAACAATTGTAGATAGTCAAGATGGCAAGCGTAATGCAGCTGTTGTTGTCGATTTACTATATTTAAGACTGTCTAAATGGCATTCGTAATAGAGTACGGCCTATGAGGAGAAATGATTTTGAGGAACTATCCGAAGAGAACTGTTTTACGGAGGTATAGACTGTCGAAACATGTTGCTATGAAGGTTACTGCGGAAGTACAAGAGAGGTTAGAACATACATCGAAAGGAATATGCCGATCTCGCCTTTAGATCAAGTATTAATAACTTTGCGATTTTATAATTCACTGAATTATGTAGATAATACACTGAACACCTCCCGTCTTGAAACGTTCAAGTCACTCGTCACTTGTCCTTCTTTGCACCTCGTTTTAAATTTACGTAATACTGAGTTAAGATAAGATAAGATAAGATGCTTTATTGTCACATACGCTTACAGATAGTGAGTAAAAACTCAGTAAACAGGTGACTCGTCAACAGTAGAAAATTTAAAATAATAATAATAATTACACAAAATAACAATAACACTAATAATATAAATACTAATAATACAAATAATATAATTACTAATAATATCAATACAACTATATACAAATATTGTTATAATTATGACATGCCCTTGGAATAATATTGTCAGAATATTAGAATTACAAAATGACAAAAAATTTCATTATAATTCAATTTTATCATCCATATATTCAATAATCGAGTAGTAGGCTTTGTCCATTAGTAGGTTATTTATTGCTTTATTAAAGCATTTGAGGTTTTTCATTTCACGGATTCTTACAGGTAATTTATTATATATTTTTATTCCTGCATATTGTGGGCTTTTTTCATACAGTGCTAATCTGTGCATGGGTGGTTTTAGATTATTTTTATTTCTCGTTCCATGATTATGTTGCATTTGTGAATTATAAATTGTGTTAGAACATGTTAGAACATGCATCGAAAGGAATATGCCGATCTCGCCTTTGTTTCAAGTATTAAATAACTTTGCGATTTTATAATTCACTGAATTATGTAGATAATACACTGAACACCTCCCGTCTTGAAACGTTCAAGTCACTCGTCACTTGTCCTTCTTTGCACCTCGTTTTAAATTTACGTAATACTGAGTTAGAACATGCATCGAAAGGAATATACCGATATCGCGTTTGCTTGAAGTATTAACTTTGCGATTTCATAATTCATTGACCACCTTCCGTCTTGAAACGTTCAAGTCACACGTCACTTGCCCTTCTTCGCACCTCGTTTTAAATTTACGTAATACTAAAGATGTTTCGTGTTTCCAGTAATGGCACATGCATTTGAATTAAATTCGTTTCCGATTTTCGTTTCCACGTGACATCTTTCTCTTTTACATTCACCGCACCCGTCCTCCTATTTTTCACGATATGCTTATACTTCGTCACCAATTCACTTAACAATTCTTTCTCCATTGCTGAGAAATTTTTCTCGCGCCTTTTGTTTACGATTTTGTTTATCCGCCATTTTTTTAGTTGTATGCAGACCAAAATGAAAACAAAAACGCATCGCAGTACATTCAGAAAATAATACGACTCATCCATAGCCTTCTATAGCTGTAATATTTACAAGTTTCTTGTCGTTAACACGTGTTTGTTAACATTTTCAGAAAACA
Source organism: Mantis religiosa (assembly GCA_030765055.1). Classification (NCBI taxonomy): domain Eukaryota; kingdom Metazoa; phylum Arthropoda; class Insecta; order Mantodea; family Mantidae; genus Mantis; species Mantis religiosa. Next base: position 44,790,973 of record CM060960.1, read on the forward strand.
GGTTGGTGAAATGCAAGTAATTTAACAGCTTTGTTAGCGCTGTGACAATTGTTACGTCACATTTGTTAACGTCGATTTTAACATCTGTTGGTGAAATCGGGCATGAAAGTAGTATAAAAATGTGCATTCTAGCATATTTTATATAAAATTATAAGCTCCACCCCCTTCTGGGTGACAATGTGGAGGTGGATGTACTGTTGAATTTGTGCTAATATTGATGTTATTTCTGTGGATGATAAAAGTATTATTATTATTGTTGTTATTATTATTATTATTATTAATATTATTATTATTATTATTATTATTATTATTATTATTATTATTATTATTATTATTATTATTATTATTATTATTATTATTATTATTATTATTATTATTATTATTATTATTATTATTATTATTATTATTATTATTATTATTATTATTATTATTATTATTATTATTATTATTATTATTATTATTATTATTATTATTATTATTATTATTATTATTATTATTATTATTATTATTATTATTATTATTATTATTATTATTATTATTATTATTATTATTATTATTATTATTATTATTATTATTATTATTATTATTATTATTATTATTATTATTATTATTATTATTATTATTATTATTATTATTATTATTATTATTATTATTATTATTATTATTATTATTATTATTATTATTATTATTATTATTATTATTATTATTATTATTATTATTATTATTATTATTATTATTATTATTATTATTATTATTATTATTATTATTATTATTATTATTATTATTATTATTATTATTATTATTATTATTATTATTATTATTATTATTATTATTATTATTATTATTATTATTATTATTATTATTATTATTATAGTGCACTAACACCAAATTCCCTCGTTTTTAAGAATTCTCAAAGGAAGAATTATTGCAGTAAACAATACTTTGAAGCTGTAAATGAAAAAGCAAGATTTTGAAACAGTTATAAACTCCCCAATAAGGACAAATGTCCATTGCATCAGCGTTACCATCAATCAATGGTGGAGTGGCAACATATGCATGACTGTGTTTTGTTCATTTTCCCCTTTCCCGGACCTGCTTTGTTTGTTAACTCGGGCTTCAAATACAGCGGTACCAGATTTACGAGGAAATTCAGCGTATTACAGAGAGCGAACCACATTGAAGAGTCATTCACACGGCTTACGTACGGGGATCATCACAGATCCTACCATCAGATGGGAAGCAGGCGAAAACCAGCCGACTCAAATTCACAGAGAAAAAGTGTGATCCCATGATATTTTATTACACGTTGCCGAAAATATAAGTTAGATAATCCACATAGGCCCGGTTGCATAAAAGTCGCTAACTGTAGTTCATTTATAATCGAAGATCAAAACTGAACTAAGTTTAGGAACCCGCGTGGGTTGTAAAATGCTGATATTAGATCAGATGAACGCCGTTCAGTACTGATCCGAGATCACAAAAATAAATGTGGCAACATCGTCAAACATGTTGCAACTTTCGTGTTGTATCGAAAGAATTCGAGAATTATCGACTCTGTTTAATTCAAGTGCACAGAATAGCCAATCTAGACATAACAAAAACTAAATAAATCTTTCGCTTTATGCTTATTTGTCCTAGAAATAATGTTATTTTAAATAAATAGTGTAAGCATTTACTCCATATTGAAACAGTATTTATCAAAAGTTAATCATTTCGCTTACTTTATCTCCATTATATGTCCAATGTACATCTTTTTCATTTTCGTCTATTTACAATACTGTGAGCTGGAAAATATAAACAAAAAATGGAAGATGAGTGAAGTTTTAAGCTACAAATTATTATATCTGTATATAAAAAAGGAAATTCAAGCAAAAGAGAAGATGCATTCCGCTAACTTTAAATCTCACATAACCCTTCTTATTTAACTCTTTTCTATAGTCATTCTGATGAAATGAGGTCTTAAGGGTATGTATGACTGAAATTTTCAAATTCTGAACTAATAATACTAGCTTTTTCAAATTTACACCATAGGTGTAGTATATTGTAAACATGTTACAACCTAAATTTAAACAATTTTTCTCCAGCAGTTTAGAAATTATGATAAATTTTGTATGTTTTTTGTTACGTCACTAAAAAAGTCCCTTGCGACAAAATATTTTGAATTTTGGTCTAATATTTTAACCCTATGTTCATAATACACATACTTTTTGAAATTGCTCTGGGTTTTTCTGTGTCTCCTTTAGTTTAGGTCACAAAAATTTTTTAATTTACAAATATTCTTTTTTTGTCTAAAAACTGTACGTTTTGTGTTTGAAAATTAAAAATATATGCTTATATACATTTCACAATAAAACCTAGGGCAATTTCCATTGCTCATGATATTCTGAAACTGTGTAGGAAATTTCATGAATGTAGTACAAAGACTGCATAGCAAGGAGCATTTTACAGGAAGATAAACGCTGAAAATATGAACATTGAGAAAACAGCGATTAAAGATTTGATTGCATAACTCACATTAAATTCCACCAGGCTGATAGGTTGGACCCTCAGATTTCTTTTTCCTCTCCTCTGTTGCTGCTTTTTCCACCTTTTTCTTCTTTAGATGTTGCTTTTCTTCTGCACAACTTCGCTTCTTGCTCTGCAGGATACGAGTCTGATCTCGCTGCACTGAAGTTTTCCTTGCTGAGTCTACTACACTTTCACCTCTGATATTTTGCTGCAGCTCCAATGACTTAAGACTACCCATGTTAAACTCACTGATTCTTTTAATAACAGCAAGATCCAATTTTTGTTTTGATAGGAAAACTTCCTTTGGGCACTTATTCCATATGACATGATGCAAAGATTCATTGGCATTGTGTGTTTTTCCTGTTTTGCGCCTCTCTAGTAATGTTGTAGAAGCCAGCCTCTGATATATTGGCAACATTTTAGGAACTATTTTGTCTGAAAGCCTTAATTTTCTTTTCTTGAATTGAAAATTTAAGAACGGAAAACAGACAAAGAATGTGGATGTAGGCAAAATAGGGCGTGACTCTGACAGAGTTTAAAGGCCACTGACATTAAAATAAGCATTTAAAAATGGCGTCCGGAGGCAAATTATGCATTTTTCACATTCGGGAATGTCTAAATTATTTTACAGAATTAAAATAAAAAAGTCGTTATTTTCACGATTTTCATGAAATTTCAGTCATACATACCCTTAAAGCTGCAATCTTCCTTGTAACTTGTGTATTGTTCTAAACGCAGTCCTTTTATTTATATTAAATATATCCCCAATCACCATCTGGAAGATTTCATTGCATAGAACCGTAATGTGAACAGGATCATAAATATTGGATCAAGTGCATAATTCCTCAGGGTTTGTGTTCTTAACTGTGCATGTAGTCTATGCACCAGTTCAACTAAATTCTTTGATAGTCGAAATCTTATTTTGAATCTTCTGTCATTTAGTTCTGAGATGGGATTTCCTCTATGTTGGAAAACACGAGGAGACCTTTCAAATTGAAAATTCTATTCATCAGAGATATCAGAGTAATCTGAATTCTGAAAATAATAAAAATGTATAGGTTATGAGCACAAACAATGTTTCAACATACATTCGCAAAATAAAGATGCTAATTATTAATACAAGTAACCACAAAAATGCTTTATTTACTATTTATTTAAAGCTGCACTGCATATTTCTTTTCAGAAACTATTGTGTAAATTCTGAAGTTCTGCTGATCTAAGTTCAATCAAGTTAACTGGAGAAAATTCGCCAGTTAGATTGGATCTTAGATCAAGAAGCCATGAACTTAGATCAATGTTTATATAACCAAAATTCTAAGTTCAGCTCGTTTGAAGATCATTTCCATATGCTTGAACTCAGATTATCTTTTATGCAACCGGGCCATACTAAACTAAAGTCTATCTGTGTTATTAAATATTAATTATTTGTAATGCAAAACATAATCATATGAATATTGCAGTAAATCAGAAACATTCATGTCGACCATATTAAAAAAGCTGAACATCTTATCACTCCCAAGCAAAAACTAAATTGTTTCAAGATCGAATCGTATACTACGGCTCCAAATTTTACAAGAGGTTATCAGAAAAAATAAAAAATATAAAGAAAGCAGCATCTTTCAGGTCAAAACTACTGTCCTATTTGATTGTTCACTGCTGTTACTCCACTGAGGAACTTATAAATCAATAAGGCAGTTAATTTACCTGAAATTATAATGGATGAAAATGAAATTAAATATACAGGAAAGACAAAATTTTTAGGAGTTTGGATGGACGACAGTCTAAATTGGAATATACATATTGAAAGTCTAATGAAGAAATTAAGTAGCATTTGTTTCCAAACATCAATTTTGAAGCACAGTGTATATTTGAATACATTAAGAATAGCGTATTTTGCAAATTTTCATTCATTAATTTCTTATGGTATAGCAGTAGCATTATCAAAGTATTTAGAATCCAAAAAAGGGTAATTAGAATTATGATGAAATAAACAGAACAGATAGTTGTAAGCAATGGTTCAAAAAATTAGGCATATTGTCATTACCAAGCATTTACCTTTTAGAAATAATAGTACAGGTTAGAACGAACTTAGATAAATTTCAAAAAAGCAATGATATTCATGACCATAACACGAGAAATAGTTCAAACTTACATGTCACCTATCATAAAAAGAAAATGTATGAGCACAGTTTTAAATTCAACGGAATTCATATCTACAATAAACTGCCAACTGAAATAAAAAACATTGAGTCCTTCACAAAGTTTAAAACCACATCAAAGAAGTATTTGTTACAAAAGTGTTACTACTCAGTAGAAGAGTATTTAAATGACAAAAGGTAGGAATAAAAGGAATGTAAATTTTAATTATTTATTTGGTTATTATGCTTAACAACTTATTGTAATTCTGGTTTTTTGTTACTATTTTTTGTGTAGTTAGTAATTTGACAATTCCACATGATGAATGTATTGTAACTCTGTGGGCTCGTGAAATGAAAAGTCCAATTTCACCACTCAAAAGTGTTCTTTATTTCTTTCCACTTACAGTTAAACACTTGCCAATTACACAGAATTACGTAATGCACACAATTACGATTCACCAGTTCGTCCGTTACAATTTCACTTGCATTCGTAATTACATACAATACTCCGATGCACGTACAAAGTCTTCTCGTCGTAAACTGCACTCTTACACTGCTCGCCAAGAACTCTAACTGACTGACATACTTACTGCCCGGCGTGTTGCTTATATAGGGTCAGCTGGGGGATCGAGAATGTTCTAGATTAGATGAAATATCCCGTAAGTTCGAGAACACAGGTGGAACAGAAAGAGACGGCGCAGTGATGTTTTTTCTCCCAGCCGCCCCTTGTCACCACTATAAGACACGAGGGGGGGCGTGGCTAACGCCGACCTCCCCTGCTTGCCTGCTCTCAGCCGGTTCTATAGGGTGTTCCAACGATCGCGTGACAGTATGATTTACGGATGCAATAAATGAATATGAATATTAGGTGTAGTTTCATCATCTGTACAGCATGTAATAGAAGGTATTACATGTTAACCTGTAATAATTAAAGCACAAAATAATAATCTCACTCTTGTGTAAACTTATATATGTACATATGTATATAATTAAAATGCACTATAGTTATAAACAATTGCACCATATGAACAATTGAATCGTTTAGTTAGTAACTAAAAGTTAACTGACTTGACCAATATTATTTGCCCACAAGTATACTGTAAGATTTACTAGATCGATATATTACTTTATTTTATATATATATATTGAATAATATATACAAACCGTTTTATATCATTTTCACATACCTAGAATTGTGGGTTACACGAGGGTCGGCTATTAAGTGCCAGGCCTCACATAGAAATGGCGCCACTGGGCCAGTTTGACGGATAGCATCATATAGTTTAACTGTAGACTAGCTTGTATCCATAGTTACAGGTCAATAGCTTGTTTAGTTTTTGAACGACAAGTGTAAGTTTCACGAAAATGGAGGATTTGGAAAAAAAAGCAGTGATTAAATACTTCCATTTGAAAGACAACGTCTAAAGAAATCAAGGAAAAGTGGACAGTACATTACAAGACTCTGCCCCTTCATTTACAATGATTAAAAGCAGGGATACAGAATTTAAAATGGGACGTACGAGCACTAGTGATAAGCCTCACTCTGGAGGCCTTGTGGAAATCAACTCTAGAGATCTTGGAAAAAAATTATGGTTTAGTATTGGAAGACCGCAGATTAAAGTTTTATGAGACAGCAGAGGTTATAAACATATCAAAAGAATGTTCAGGAACTATTTTAGTAATGTTTTGGACTTTCACAAGAACTGTGCAAGATGGTTGGCGCGTTTGTTGACACATCAAAAGTTGCAAAGAAAAACTGTATCTGTTAAGAAACAGAGCTCTGCCGTAAAAATCCCAGTGAATTTTTGAAATGGCTTATTACAATGGATGAAACTTGGATACACCACTACACTCCAAAGAATAAATCACAGTTAAAACAGTAGATAGCGCCAGGTGAACAAACTTCAAAAAAAGGCAAGTCAATTTTGTCAGCTAACAAGGTTAAGGCGAGTGTTTTCTGGGATATACAGGGAATTATTTTTACTGATTTCCTGGAAAAGGCTAAAAGTATCACTGGTGACTACTACAGAAGCTTACTGTAACGTTTGAGTGATGAGGTCAAAAGAAAATGACCTCACTTGGCAAAGAAAATATCTTGTTCCTTCACGACAATACTCCGGCCAATCGTCCAGTCATTGTAACGGGAAAAATGTGCGAATTAAAATTCGAATTGCTTGAACATCCATCCTATTCGCAAGATATAGAACCTAGTGACTGCCACCTGTTCTCGAAACTCAAAAAATTTCTTAGAGTATGAAGATTTCCCAGCAACGAGTTCATAGATGTGTTAAACAGCTATTTTGAGGACCATTATAAATTACACTACAGAGATGGTTTAATTAAATTACAACACCGATATAACAGATGTATTAGCCTTTCTTGAGATAATGTTGAAAAATAGAGTAAAAAACGTTAATGTGAGGCCCGGGACTTATCAGCAGACCCTCGTATTAATTTTCACCTATTTTTACATAGTAACATCAAACTTATTTGTGTACATTTACATTGAGTACCAAAAAAAAAAATGTTCTTAAGACCCTAAGATGCCATGGAGAGCTAAGTAAACCAATATGTATATAAATTCTGATTACGTAGCTGCTATTGGTGAATGGTAACCAAATTTGTGGTTATACTTTGTCTTTCTACAAGTAACAAATGTAAGTAATAAGCTAATGCTAAGAAAAGCTCCACAAAAGTGCTGTAAGTGGCTCAAAATGTGTAACTCAGATTTAACATACCCCTTTCCCCCTGTTTTTCTTTTTATTTACTTTTTTTACCTTTATAATGTACTACAATAGTTTTAATCAAGTCTTTGTTTAAGTGTACCTATTAAATAATAATATGTAAATCTCTCCAAATAAATGCCAGGCCGTAGGGCAAGTGCAACCTAAGTCTAGTTGATGTAGGTGGGTCAAAAAGCAATGCCTCCTATTTTTTTCTTAAATAAGTAAGTTATGTGAAAACTTTGAATTTGTAGCAATTCCTCCTACCTTCTTCTCTAATCCGCTGTAATAGTAACTTCCTAAGTCAACAGGTGGCAGCACTGCATCCTCTTGCAAAATGGCTCACATCGACATTCGTATTAGACAGCGTTCTGTGATTGAATTTTTGACTGCGGAAGATGAAACGCCAATTCGCATTCACAAAAGGCTAAAAAATGTGTATGGTGATGCAATGGTAGATGTCAGCACTGTTAGACGATCGGTTCGTCGCTGTAACGAAGCTGAAGGGCAAACACCATTGACAGATGAAAAGCGAAGTGGCTGCAGTGACTGCAGTGACTCCATGACACATTCAGCGAGTCGATGACATCATTCGTGGTGATCGCCGGGTTACAACAGGTGAATTGTGTCGCATTACCTCTTGGGCCGCGCCGTGGCTCAGTGGTTAGACCGCTTGGCTCTCACTAAGGCGGCCCGGGTTCGCAAAGTGCGATTTGTGTTGGACCACACAGCGCTGGGACGGGTTTTCTCCAGAACCTCCGGTTTCCCCCGCCATCTCATTCCACCGGTGCTCCATCTTCATCTCATGTTTCATCAGTGTCACTGCCTGCGGTGCCGTATGTAGTAAAAGTTGGCGTTAAACAAACACTACACATTTCATTTCGCATTACTTCCCTCAGTAAAGGCAGTGTGATGACGATTATTCAACAACTGGGTTACTCAAAAGTTTGTTCACGTTGGGTACCAAGAATGTTAACCGCCCAAAACGAAGAAACAAGGAAAACAATAGCCTCCGAACACTTGCAGCGCTTCAATTTGGAGAGAGAGAAGTTTCTGGAAAAAATTGTTACTGGAGACGAAACGTGGGTTCATTTTTTTGAACCTGAATCAAAGAGGCAGTCAATGGAATGGCATCACACAACGTCATCGAAGAAAAAAGTTCAAAACTCAGCGGTGGGCAGGGAAAGTTATGGCGACAGTGTTTCGGGATGCAGAGGGTGTGCTTATGATAGATTTTTTGAAGCAGGGATGCACAATAAATTCTGTTCAATAGGTCTGAACTTTCAAACAGCTGAAAGCACGTCTTCGCCGAGTTCGCCCAACAAAAGCTCTGGCGGATGTTCTTCTTTTGCATGACAATGCAAGACCACACACCAGCCGTTACACCACTGCAGATATTGAGAAATTGGGATGGCAAGTCTTACAGCCCTGACCTGGCACCATCAGACTTCCATCTGTTCGGGCCACTAAAGGAAGCTCATCGTGGGATTCATTTTGAAGATGAGGAGGCTGTGAAAACGTCTGTGCGTCAATGGCTTAGGAAGCAAGACCGTGTGTTTTACCACACTGGAATACATGCTCTAGCTAAAAGGTGGACCAAAACTGTGGAAAAGGACGGAGATTATATTGAATAGTGAAAAATTAATCGTCAATGTTGTAGTTTTCAAGCTGTGTAAATTGGATTCAATTTCCTTGGCAATTAAAAGAGAAAAAAAGTAGGAGGCATTACTTTTTGACCCACCCTCATATAAACTGTCAAACTACGGATATTACACGTGGTACGTAGTATATGAAAATCGGGACGGTGCTAGATTAGTAAGTCAAGTTTAAATTCCCTGTAGACTTGCAAGGAATACTGTCCTCTACAACTAGTTGCTAGCAAAGAGGTAAATCCAATAATGTGGCTGTATCACCTTGGCAACGGCAGCGTAGGTTGAATCTTATTACAGCATGATGAAACAGAATTACCGCCAGTAGAATGAAGTCTATCGGTCCAGCACAGACTAGATGTGTTCAAATTATTACAATAAATCTGGTAATCGCGTACATTGTTCATAAGTCAGTACATTCTAAACTGAACACTCTTATTGTTGCCAAATTTAGCTGTTTAATCTTTGGATAAAATTCAACATTGGTAAGCATAATATAGCTTTCTACTGTAAGACATATAATTATGCAAATGTTTGCATTATTCATTCATGAGAACGTTATGACCAGCCAACAGTTACGCACTTATATCAAAAGTTCCTAAACACCCACATTTGTTAAAACCCTGCAGAACACCGTGGCCATGAAAACATTAGAAAATATTTAGCAAGGATATAACTGTAGCTTAGGATATTTCCAAAATATTTATTAAAATATCTGACGTGTTGCACTCACAAGATTTTCTCTACTCTCGTACAAACTATTCTTACAAACACTTATTCCTATATCTATGTAATTATTGGAACTGAACAACTTCCTAAAGACTAGACATGAATAGTTGACCTTGGCTAGCCTCTCTAATTTGTCGGTCCAACCTGCCGTTCTCTACTCTTGTAAAACTATTCTTACAAACACTTATTCCTCTATCTATGTAATTAATCGAACTGAATAACTTCCTAAAGACTAGACATGAATAGTTGACCTTGGCTAGCCTCTCTAATTTGTCGGTCCAACCTGCCGTTCTCTACTCTTGTAAAACTATTCTTACAAACACTTATTCCTCTATCTATGTAATTAATCGAACTGAATAACTTCCTAAAGGCTAGACATGAATAGTTGACCTTGGCTAGCCTCTCTAATTTGTCGGTCCAACCTGCCGTTCTCTACTCTTGTAAAACTATTCTTACAAACACTTATTCCTATATCTATGTAATTATTGGAACTGAACAACTTCCTAAAGACTAGACATGAATAGTTGACCTTGGCTAGCCTCTCTAATTTGTCGGTCCAACCTGCCGTTCTCTACTCTTGTAAAACTATTCTTACAAACACTTATTCCTCTATCTATGTAATTAATCGAACTGAATAACTTCCTAAAGACTAGACATGAATAGTTGACCTTGGCTAGCCTCTCTAATTTGTCGGTCCAACCTGCCGTTCTCTACTCTTGTACAAACTATTCTTACAAACACTTAGCTGCCGTTCTCTACTCTTGTACAAACTATTCTTACAAACACTTATTCCTCTATCTATGTAATTAATCGAACTGAATAACTTCCTAAAGGCTAGACATGAATAGTTGGCCTTGGCTAACCTCTCTAATTTGTCGGTCCAGCCTGCCGTTCTCTACTCTTGTACAAACTATTCTTACAAACACTTATTCCTCTATCTATGTAATTAATCGAACCGAATAACTTCCTAAAGGCTAGACATGAATAGTTGGCCTTGGCTAACCTCTCTAATTTGTCGGTCCAGCCTGCCGTTCTCTACTCTTGTACAAACTATTCTTACAAACACTTATTCCTCTATCTATGTAATTAATCGAACTGAATAACTTCCTAAAGTCTAGACATGAATAGTTGGACTTGACTAGCCTCTCTAATTTGTCAGTCTAACCTGTCGTTCTTTACTCTTGTACAAACTATTCTTACAAACACTTATTCCTCTATGTAATTAATCGAACTGAATAACTTCCTAAAGGCTAGACATGAATAGTTGGCCTTCGCTAGCCTCTCTAATTTGTCAGTCCAACCTGCCGTTCTCTACTCTTGTACAAACTATTCTTACAAACACTTATTCCTCTATGTACTTCATGTTAATCGACATAAACGCTATCTTATTGCTATTTTCTTTGTTGGTAGAGGGGAATATGGGAGTATAGTACACTAAGTGATAGTCAAATGTTTAAAATCTAGTTGCTATGTGAGGTTTTGCATTGTATTCTGTTTTAATGGCCGAAGGGTTAAAAATGAATGATCTCCCTTTTGATAAAATTATTGAAAATCTCTCACAAATAACAAAAAAAAAAAATATAAGCATACATGTGGTGTTTTAAGGATCTCTACATTTTTTATGCAATATGATTTTGAGTAACTCTTACGCTTACTAGTTATGCAAACGTAGTCCTGATTGAAGATGATACTTCTGAGGTCATTCCCAGAATGTTCAAGATATAATTTTCATTTGTCAGAAACAATTTTGAGAAAATCATAGTTTTCGAAAAATAAATGTTGCATATAAAGGATAATTTGAAATTGGAGGAATGTTCTTGTAGATCTTCTTGTTGCAAGAGTGGTATATAGCCGTATTTTCATTTTTGGATAGCTGTTCAGATATCACCAAAGTACACACCTCTTTTTTAAACTTATATTTGGTTATGGAACCTCGAAAGGTGTGTTCTACTGTAATATCGGTATATGAATTTTGGTATGGATCATACCCACTTTACCTGCTACATAGAATAGAAAATTCAGAGAAAGTAAAAATGTCACAAACAGTTGAATATTGTTACTAGGTTGACAGCAATGCGTGTTAAGCACAGGGAAATATGGACATTATCTCGTATATAATAATGTTTTAACTATAATAATTGATTATTTATGTTTTATGAGACCATTTTAAAGAATTAAATAAAGTAGAATGCTTATTTTAACAATTTGAGCACGTTTGTAAGTGGGACCATTAATAAAGTGAATGCATCCTACAAGAACTAGAAATGTAACCTGAAGGATGGGAGAAATTCAGACGAAGAAAGAAAAAAGAAAAGAAAACAGTTCAAAAATTTAGTAACAGGCAAAATAAGCTTTTCAACGTAAGAATTACGTTTTATTTTTACGGTAAGAATTTGAATTTTGAAAACTAACTTTGCAGGCAATGTAGATGATTTTTTTTTTTTTTTTTTTTTTTTTTCGTAATGTAAAGCATTGCTACCACACATAGAGACTTCCAAATCCGCTTTAGGCGCTGAAATACACATCAAACGTCGTCAATCCTTGTTTGATTCAAATCTAAACTTTTATGTTACTTGCAATTTTTGCGATTAAACAAGTATCTACTAATATATGATCCATATATTTCTAATAGTGCTGCGTGATTTAATCGATTAAACGAAACGATTAATCGATTAATTCTTTATTTTAGATTAAATATTAAAATGTTTTAATCGATTAATCGAGTCGATTAAAATTAATCTAAGCTCTTTTAGCCAAATTTGGCCCTCTTTGTTTTGATGTATTGCTTCCAACCTAAACAGCCTTTCCAACGCATTAAGCTTTCACTAGACACATAATGTTCTTTGAACTCTGAGATAATATAACTTCTGGTAGATAAAAGAAATAACTGTGAACCCCGAGAGAGCCTAAATAACACTTCTGTTGTGAAATATTCTAAGAGATACATAACTACCTACAGATGCTTTCCTTACAGCTTGTGTGTGTGTCAACATATCGTATACAACTGATTTATTTATCGCTTGCTAGCATAAACTGAGCTGTACAACCTTGAACCTAACACTTCGATTACGCAGCTATGGAAACAATAGCTGATCCCTCTTCTCAGGACTGGTGGTGGTGTAACTTTGCTGTAAACTGCAGTAAGTCAGTAACGTTTCTGAGTTCATGACAGTGAGCGAACGTTTCGTGTTAAGATAGTTAAAATAAGGAAAAGCGTTATAAAAACAACTGCCTCACAATTCTTAGTAAATATTGATATAATACGTTACTAAATAATTACTTACAAAAATATTGTAGATCTAACTCAATACATATATAAAGCATGTGCACTTGATGCAAATACAAATTTTGAATATCAATATTTAAAAGTTTCACCTCATTTTTGAACAGATAATATCTAGATTAATCGATAGACTAATCGATTAAAGTAACACGGTTAATCGATTAAAATTTGTGATCTATCTGCAGCACTAATTTCTAAAAACAGTTTGTGCGCTGTGCTTTATATATTAGTTTTACCTTTATGTTACCTAGCGTGACGTAACCCATGGCCTAACAGCCCGCTAGCGGGTCATAGTCTGCCAAAGGGACATTCCGTGGCAAAGAACCAAAGCACAGCACTCTAGCCGACTAAGCCACGGCACAGGACTTTATGTTACCTATTAGTTGTACATTTTGATTTGTATTTACATTTTGTTCTATTTTAAATGTTGTTTTAAGTTTGTAAAGTAAATAAAGATAAATTGCTTCTATTCTTTTGCTAAGCAAAATCACAATTTTATAACTATTATAGTTTTGTGATTACAATAGTAAAATCTGCATTTAAGTGTGCATGTACTAGTTCAAAATGATAATAAGTAAGCTTGATAAATACGTAAAATATGAATCTATTAATATTGAAGCAAACAAATATATACAAATATAATAATTTGTAACTTAAAACTTCACTTATCTTATAAGAAATGATACTTTTCTCATAAATTATCCGGGATCGCGATTTCATGTAAAACTTTTACACATCTTCAACCGGAAACAAAGCTGTCGTCATCGTTACGAACTCTAGATGTTAATATGTTCTTGTTAGTACTACCAAAATCTGAAAATAAAGCAAATTTAAAAACAGAATCGTCTGCCGGTATTTCAAAATTCAGTACGCGATGTTTGTGCGCGCCGTGGCTCAGTGGTTAGACCGCTTGGCTCTCACCAAGGCGGCCCGGGTTCAATCCCAAGCGACCGCAAAGTGAGATTTGTGGTGGAAAACACGGCGCTGGGGCGGCTTTTCTCCGGGATCTCCGGGTTCCCCCGCCATCTCATTCCACCGGTGCTCCATCTTCATCTCATGCATCATCAGTGTCATCGCCTGCGGTGCCGTATGTAGTAAAAGCAGGCGTTAAACACTACACACACACGTTTTTTTTAAATAAACATCTTTTTCCAAATCATTAAATCTATCAGACCATTTAATTGTTTTAATAATTTAACTTCTGGATTTATTACATGGTTAAATGACCAAAAAGTGTGTGAGTGTGTGGTGTTTTAGGGCCCGTCGACAGCAAGGTCATTTGGGCCTGACCAAAAATGATCTGCCAAGGCCGATTTATCAGTTTGTTTATACTTAATGTTACGAAAATGTTCTTTCGTTCTGGTTTCTAAATTACGTTTTGTCTTTCCAATATAAACGTTAATACATTCTAAACAATTAAATTGATAAATGCCAGATTTATTATTATTAGGAATTTTATCTTTTTAGAGAAATGCAATATATTTTAATACTATATTTATTTTGAGGAACTAAAGTTATACCAAACTATTTAAAAAAAATTTGAAAATGTTTATTAACCCAAGGATGGTAAGTAAATTTATTTTTCTAAGGGTAGAAATGTCATTAACAGTTTTTTTTATATTTGAAATTTTCCATTTTTTATTTATAAAGTCTTTATTAAACACATTAATTGAAGCAGTATTAATAATATGCTTATATTCTGTATTAAATTCATATTTATTCAGGGTTATATTTATTAATCTATACATCAAACTATAGTTAGTTAGTTAGTTACTAACACTCCCCACATGGCAACCTTGGCCTTCGGGGTAACCTCACCCCACCAAGTGATGACCGGACCCATTTCTCAGGTGGAGGCACCCAGAGGGCGGTGTCCATTACCTCCGATGATAGGGTGATAGTGAAGATGGCGGTGAGGTGAGAGGACCTACAGTTTTTACCGTGGACTCCGAACCACGTTGGGTATAGGGGATACTTCACGTGTGCTAGACAGAGGTGAAGGCGTGGATAGGGCCGACTTAAAATCGCCAACCCCAGAGCCGGGAATCGAACTCGGGACCCTTACAACGGGAGCCGCGAACGAAACCACCGCGCTACCCCGGCGCCCTACATCAAACTATTGAAAACAGCAAATTTATGTGAAAATGGTTAAAATCTTTATTTTTTATGTAAGCTTGAATTTATAGAATATAATGATTGGTAGTAACTGAAAAAGTAGAGAGGATCTGTAATCTGGATCTGGGTGTATTCAACAATATGAAAATAATTGGCTCCTGCACGGCAAGCGTGGGCCCAAAAGCGAGATCCACCGAGTGATACTAAACTACAGACCATGAAGAAAACATCACTGTGAACAGATGGCGAGAGAAATGTGTGTAGACCGAAACCGACCTTCTAATTGTATCACCTGTTAATAAAGTAATCGATTGTTAAACTAAATAAATGATTAAATCACTTATTTTTGCAACTGATTTCTCCAGTATATTATCTGTATCCATCCTACACGTTGGTACAACGTTTGTGGTCAGCTAAGCAGACTGGATTGGACTATGCTATGTGGGGATTCGGCACGGAGATCCAAACTTGGTCTTTGTACCTATGTCCTCAAGTGGGACATTCCCAGGAGGAAGAATGAGGTGACTGGAGACGGAGAACGGTCACCCCCCAGGGAGGCACGACAGTGTAGAGGGCAGGTTACCTTCAATTGACCAGTTGGGAACTCCCTGTCAGGCCAATACAACCAGCATCCCACACACCGTAGTCCTGAAGCATATACATACATACATACATACATACATACATACATACATACATACATACATACATACATACATACATACATACATACATACATACATACATACATACATACATACATACATACATACATACATACATACATACATACATACATACATACATACATACATACATACATACATACATACATACATACATAACGTGTTTGCCCGCCTCGGTAGTGTGGTGGTAGCATGTCTGCCTCACGTTCAAAAGGTCCCGAGTTCGAATCTCGGTCAGGGTGAGTTACCTGGATAAGGCTTTTTCCGGGGTTGTTCCTTATCCCGAAAGACCAATGTCGGGTAACTCTGGGCTCCCTGGACCCTGGGCTCATTTGAGCATCATTTCACCCATTTCATTCATCGTCCGATATGACTTAAGTTTGAGGACGTAAATTACAAGAAAAAAATGATGCATTCATTGGGAAAGAGCCAATTAGAACAAAAATAGTTATAAATAATCGTTGCGTTGAACAGGTAAGCCATTTTAACTACTTGGGAACTGATGTTAGTTATGACAAGGAATATGATGTCTACAATAAAATATACAAATTTCAAAGAGTGTGTGGAACAATAAATAGAACAGTTAGAAACAAAATACGTAGAGAAACAAAATTAAAGTTCTACAAAGTTATGGCTGTACCTATACTGACATACGGAAGTGAGACTTGGACGTTAACTAAAAAGCAACAGAGTAAAATGCAGGCTTCAGAAATGAAATTCTTGAGAAGTGTGAAAGGATGCACGAAGAGGGACTTAATAAGAAGTGAAAATATAAGAGAAGAGCTGGACGTTTTTAGTATGAATGATAGGTTAAAAGATGTCAAACAAAAATGGAAGGAACATGTTGACAGAATGCCAGATAATAGACTTACAAAACAAATATTACAGTATCATCCTAAAGGTAGGAGATCGGTGGGCAGACCCAGGAAACGATGGCTGGAGGACTTCGAAGGCGGAACAGGCACTTGATTGCCTATGCCATGAAGTGAAGAAAGTAGGTTAAAATGGTAGGTTTCAGCGCAGACCCAAATGAGCAAGATGGCGGCCATGCGCAATCGGTATGTTTAGTGGATTTAGACAGTGTTTAGGTAGGCAGTCAATCCTCTTAATTTGGTGTACCTTATAATGCTGTGTCCTGAGGTATGATCAGAGCTTGTCTTGAGCTATGATCTGAGGCTCTAGGGTTAAGGGCTGCAGGGTTTCTTAGGTAAAGTCTGTTGGTATGGGATGTTAATATCTGAAGGATTTAATGGTTAGGTCCTGAGGTATGATCTGGGACTCTAGGGTTAAGGGCTGCAGGGTTTCTTAGGTAAAGTCTGTTGGTCTGGAGCTTGAAAGCTGTGGGATTTAGAGGTTACGTCTTGAGGTATGATCTGGGGCTCTAGGGTTAAGGGTTGCAGGTTTTCTTAAGGTAAAGTCTGTTGGTCTGGAGCTTGAAAGCTGTAGGATTTAGAGACTAGGCCCTGAGGTATGATCTGGGACTCTAGGGTTAAGGGTTGCAGGTTTTCTTAAGGTAAAGTCTGTTGGTCTGGAGCTTGAAAGCTGTAGGATTTAGAGACTAGGTCCTGAGGCATGATCTGGGACTCTAGGGTTAAGGGCGGCAGGGTTTCTTAGGTAAAGTCTGCTGGTCTGGAGCTTGAAAGCTGTGGGATTTAGAGGTTAGGTCTTGAGGTATGATCAGGGGCTCTAGGGTTAAGGGTTGCAGGTTTTCTTAAGGTAAAGTCTGTTGGTCTGGAGCTTGAAAGCTGTGGGATTTAGAGGTTAGGTCTTGAGGCATGATCTGGGGCTCTAGGGTTAAGGGTTGCAGGTTTTCTTAAGGTAAAGTCTGTTGGTCTGGAGCTTGAAAGCTGTGGGATTTAGAGGTTAGGTCTTGAGGTATGATCTATGGCTCTAGGGTTAAGGGTTGCAGGTTTTAACAGGTAGGGTTGCTGGTATGGGAGGTTAATACCTATAGGATTTAATGTGGAATGAGCTCTAGGGTTAAGGGTTGTAGGGTTCATAGCTAAATGTTGTTGGTCTAGAGGATAAAGACCGTAGGGTCTTTTATCTATGTTTTATAGGCTGAGGTATGGTCTTATAATTTTGAAGTTAAGTTTGCTAGTCCAGCGATTAAAGGCGGTTAATCTTGAGGCAAGTACTACATTTATGCTTTACTATGTCATCCTATTATAAACTAACCTAACCTAATATACTCTTTCATTTTTTACCTTCTTTCATCATTCTTATTATAACCTAGCTGTGTTTTGCTAGTGGCTTCCTTTGTTGCACCTGTTAACCTATTTGTTCTCTTTCCTTAAGTTCCTCTATTCTACCACTTTAACCTAACCTAATATATCCCATGGTTTTAGCTTCTTGATCATTGTTGAACCTAGTTGATTCTGGTATTAACATTCGTTCTCTTTTCTTAAGCTGCCCCGTTTTTACCTCCTTAACCTATCCTAAGCATGTTTCTTTTCTCATGCTAACTACTTGTATGTATGACGCAAAGTTTTTAGGCATATCGATATTATAGCTATCTTTGTCACTGCAAGAGGTATATATGCTGATTACAGATCTTTATACAGTAAATTTAACCCTTTGTGTATCTGCTTCTCTTTTCCTAAAAATTGAGGTTCTTTTGTTGCTAGGGTTTCTTGTTTTTCGTTCCTTCTCTATGCTTTCAGGAACTCTATTCTACCTTGTTATGTTATGAGGTCTTATGCTTATATCTTAGGCTTTTTTTGATTAAGCCTTTTGATCTGAAAGACTATGTATTTTGACTATGTTCCTCATCTCTTATGCTCACATGGGTAGGTCTTGAGGCATGATCTTAGGGCCTGGGGTTTAAAGGATATAAGTCTCATAGCTTAAGCTCGTAGGTCTAAAGGTTAAAGACTGTAGGTTTAGTGGTTAGGTCGTATGGATTCAAGGTTAGATCTCTCGGTCTAGAGTTTAAGGCTGTAGGATCTGAAGGTTACGTATGGAGGTATGATCTGAGGGCTCTAGGGTTAAGTGTTTTAAGCTTCATAGCTAAAGGTTGCTGGTCAGGAGGTTAAAAGCTGTAGGATCTGGAGGTTAGGTATTGAGGTATGATCTCGGAACTCTAGGATTAAAAGCTATAAGCTTCATAGCTAAAAGTTTGCCAGCTAGAGATATCTTCTTTACTGTTAGAGGTATATTTGCAATGGTCTAGGCGTACAGTTTTCTTACATTTTTTCATGCAGATTGATGTCTTCGTACTCTTGTGTCTTTTTCAAGCTTTTACCCCCTATGCATCGTCTTGTAATATGTCGTTACGCTAAACCAATGTTCTAATGCTATTTCCATGCTTTTTCAGATGTTATGAGGTTTATGCGCGTTTCAGGGATATTTTAGACCAAGTTACGTTACTCAATTCATTTTATAACTAATTAAGAAGTTTTTCAAGGATATTTCAGATTACGAGATAGTAGTTACTTTTTAAATTTACCTATTTAACATTAACTAAAGTGTGTTCAGTTAGCTTATGTGGTGAGGTAGACGCCCCTCGTCTTTTTTCTCTGGACTTGGGACCAGCGTCAGAATTTGTTTTCTGAACGGTAGACTTAACGCCCTCCTCTGCTCTTATTATTCAGTTGTTTTCATGCTTGGATATTTTAATGCTACGTTCTAGTGTTTATTTCTCGGAATGAAAATTGTTTTTTTTCTGCTCTAGGGTTCCTTCTTTCATTCGCCGTTCAAAATATGACAATGTCCATGGGCATATGTGGATACTCCATCATCTGCAATTACTCTCTTGTCATCATGTGGAGATAGGGATATTTTGTTCACTTCCACTGACGCAACATTATGTTGATGGGACATAATTAGGTTCATTGGCGTTCTTATGATTTCTCTGCTTTTAAGACAGTCCACATAGCTCTCAAAGGTGATGTACTGTTTAATGGCACTATGTTTTATGCCTTTTATCTTCTTGATTATGCCTCCATCGATGTCGAGTGCATACATCTTCGGTCTCAGTCCAACAAAACGACGAATGATTTTTCCATTGGCTTCATCTTTAAATTTTCCCAACACTTTCTTGTTTTTTGTAGAATGACATATGTGCTCGTTAGGATAATCAGCAGTATCCAGATGTTCCAGAAAACGTAACTTATCCTGGTATATGTCTCCGGTAGTCACACGATGGATGAAAGAGTCAGTATCCATGTACATGAGCTTCAGATTTTCAAGCCCGTAATACGGCATTAGCACATCATAATGATACCAATACATCAAGGTCTTCGAGATATCCAGCACACACATCCCAATGTATATAGGCTTGTTGAAGACTATCTCCCGTGACGCCATGTGTATTGCAGCCAGATTAGGTCCATATATAGTTCTATCAATAAATGTAGGCTTAGCAACCAGTTTTTCCAATGTCTTCCAATCGGCGACAAGTCGTATATTCAGTCGGTTTCTGATGTTTTCCATAGTTTTACCAAACATGGCATTGTTAAAAAGTTTGTAAAGATCCTTCTCGAAATCATTTCTCGATCCTTGTCGTAGCCGGTTATTGAATTCCACATAAGGCTTTAACCAACATGACTGTTGAAATTGTAGCACCCGATGGATTTTAGTCAGTTGTAACCCATGACTAAGGGCCTGCTTCAAGGTCATGTAGTGCACCACATACCTAGTTCGTGATCCAAGGTGTGGAATTAGCTTCTTTGTAGAAGAATCCTTAGGCTTGATACACTCAGGTAGGAACGGTAAATCATTGTGTAGGTCATGGAGTTCTGTAGGATATTGAAGGTCCACTTCTAAAATATAGCCGAGAGGGTCATCTTCTCGTAGTATATCTAGGTTGATATCTTCAGGAGAAACCCACTTAAAACCCCCGTAAGCAAGGGGCTTCCCCATAGCCCAGCCATACTGGTTATTTGCATCTTCGTACGTAATATATTGAGAGGGCTTACTTGAGTCATGCTCCTTCATGTAGTGATTGTTCGCTTCTGCATACCGATGAGAAACTTGACATAATCCTCCTCTTATACCTGCTTCAACCATGAGTAGCTGGTCATAATCCTGTAGTAATTCCAGTTCAATTCGTGTGTACAACAGCATTGCATCCCACGTAAGTCCGGGTGATGTATAATAATGTGCGGGATCAACTTTATGCGTTTTTAGGGTCTGGTCTCTGAATGTCTCAAACACATCTGCTAGTAGAAGGACATCCGAAGTTAAGTAGAGGTCACTGTACTCTCCTAGTGTTTTAATGTTGAAGTGACTCCATACACTTTTCGCGTGTTGATACTCTCCATCACTAATTTCTTCTTTGTTCAGCTTGTTGTAGAATTTCTCCTTCGGAGGAAGTTCTGTTTCACTCAAAACATCCCATGATGTAACGTAATCGTAGGGGAAAACACCCTTACGTGTCATCAGTTTGAATTGCTCTGCTCCAAAGTGCTTTATGGTTTCAGGATATGATGTTAGATTTTTTGCTAGTTTATCCAAGCTGGTACTAAGGAAGCGATAGGTATCCACAAAACGAAGTTTAATGTCACCAACATACTTGGAAAATGATATATAACTTTCCTCAGAGCTAGGAATAACTTCTACTCTATCGCTAGTACAGCCTAACTCCTTAACAATGAAATGTGAGTCATATCCACTCAGGTTATGTATGAAGACAGGAATATAATTAGGCGTTTTACAGGTTAGATTACACTGATTATGTAGACTTCCTCGATATTCACCACTTATATGATCATGATCTCGTACTTTCCAGTTATCGACGGTAAATTCTTTACCACATAAGTAGCATTCTGTAGAAGATTCGAATGAATTTTGCTGCTCATCTGTTAGAGTTAATGGAGCACCAGTTTTGTATACAGCATTAATTTTCTTTGCGATAGAACTTACATACTCCATAAACTTCGGTGCAGCGTCACAACCCCGATATACATAGGGTTCAGCAGGAAGATCAGTCTGTAAACCTTCAATTGTAGCTGAGGATTTGACATAAACACAGAAACTCATAGGAATATGCTTCTGATATGGAACTGTATAAGACGTTTCGGGATTAGAAGAACACCCGTGGTAAGGGGTAAGAATGCTTTCAAAGTCAGCGTATATGACATAAGGTAATTTCAGCATCCTTTCATAATTCTTGAATCTAACAGTAGATTTCTCCTTCGTTGGCATAACAATCTTAGCAACTCCGTGTTGGCCACATATTCTTCTATGTTCATTTAACCTCTCAATTCCTCCATTTCGATCATCAAAGTGCGTAAAACACCGTTTGCAGATGTAGATCTTTCCCTGACGTACAGTTTTTTGTTGATGAATAAGTCTCTCGAAATTCTTTATATAAACGTAATGATGACGTCCAGCTGAATTGCTTAACAGAAGCAGGTCGCGATGCTCAGTCAGTTCTTCATCGACAACTTTCATAGGAAACACTTGATTTTTCTCATCCAGTCCGAAGACATTTATAGAGATGTTATTTCGTCGTTCAAATTTCGGGATATCAGTCAGGCTCGTAGGAAACGAGAGGCAGGAAAAGTCATATCTCTCTTGAAGATCCTTATACTTGCTAACACGTTGAGGATCCTTGTGAATGAACTTGGCGAGAACAGCATACATAAAACACTTTTCATCTTCATAATTCTGTGGATTTATGCAGGCTCCTTTAGCTCCAATAGAGGTCGGTAGAGGGATGTAACTGGTTCCCCTCAGCCCATTATTCTTGTTGATTCTAACACGCACACCATCAACAGCTAATAAAGCCCAGCTGCTTCCTTTAAGTTGACTTTCCTCCATTTCAGTACAAAGTTTCTTGAATTTACTTTCCAATATGGCGTCCAAGTCACTTTCTAAAAATATTGCTTGATTTGGCGTTTTAAAGGCTTTATCAGTAGTGTCACCAACGGCATTCACAAACCGACATTCAGCCATGAGGTTAATTTTCACACTTTTATGCATCCTCAGTTGCTTCTGAACGGCTTGAATTACCCGCTGTTTTGATTCCTGGAGATATGTATTCAGGTCTTGGCATGTAGAGCACTGGATGAAATATGATTTCAGTCGATCCTGGAAAGCTGTTTCATATTCTACGACATCGTCTTCATCAGGAACCATTAACAGCAATTTATGCTTGGTAGGCTCGATCTTGAGTTTCTTAGCAGTAGTTATTCTCTCGCATCGTTCTTGGTGAGTATCTCTGCGATTCTCAGTATCATAAACGTTACCACAATGTTTACATTCGTAAAACCGGCCACATACCAGCTCATGTCTCTTTTTATTGTAGCTTTTCAGGAAACTCTTTGCACATATGCTACACCTATTTTCAGGTATAGTGTCTAACAGAGCTTCCATCGCTATAGTTTTTTGTTGTGTGCAGGCTAATTCTCAGGAATATGCTGCCAAGTAAGTGTCTTGATACACTTCTCACTTCTCTTCTTCACCTTGATAAGTTATCAGTGCTACTGATGATGAATTTCACTGTAGAAGCTGATCCGCTATGCTATAAACACACTAGCGTAATTACAATCTAAGATCGATCAAGCTCTCTTTATACACTTAGCACAGACCTAATAGAAAACTTCATCATCCCCTTCACCAACGGGATTCGAAGGTGGCACTCCTATCGGAGAAAACCTAAAGGAAAACTTCATCACACCACCACCACCACCACCACCACCTTTGTAGTTCGAAGGTGGCGCTCCTATCGGAGAAAACCTAAAAGAAAACTATTATCTTGCTACCACAGGGGTTCGAAGATGCTTCTACTATTGGAGAAAACCTAAAAGAAAACTCTATTAATTTCCCAGTTTTCGATTATTCTTTAACTACTTTACAATTCACATGAGAGAAAAAATTAGACAAATTAAAATTGAAAAAGGAAATAAATAGCTAGATTTGAAGATAAAATTTAGACAATTCAAACGAGTATAAACACGACTAAGCTCCGCCTTTTAGTTTTAAAGTTACATTAGGAGCTCCCATTGCCACCCGTAGACACCTCTACGTCATCTTCAACCGCGTGTTCTTGATTCTTTTCACACATATCTTAACATAACAGTTATATTTTTCCCAAGTTCATCTATTACACCGTTTAACTGATCCACGGGGCACCCTTAGAATCCTTCACTTCATCCTCAAACACACCTTCTTGAACCCTTTTGATATATTTTAACCTATTTATGTTTGTTGCTACGGGCATCCGTTCTCTTTTCTTAAGTTAAATTATTACGACCATCTTGTTATGTTTAAGTCTCATGCTTATATATTAAACTTTGTGATTAAGTATTTTGATTTGAAAGTCTATGTAAATCGGTTAAGGTAAACATCTCTTCTCAACATGAGACAAGTCATGATGTATGATCTTATGGGGTGAGCTTGCCAACACGTCTAAAAGCATTTATATTCAAAGGTATTTAAATTATCCCACCGAGATTTGAACCCTGATCCTAAGGCGTAAATTACCATTTCAACAACAATTCAGACCTAAAGTATATATGTATACGCTATTTCATTGCGCTAACGTTATTAGTTCAAGAGTTATTTAAGATTCAAGTTATTGTGAGAGAAGCGGTTATCGAACCACGGATCTGTAGGATACGGAATCATAAATCATTCACAGCATATGTTGAATGAAAAAACCTGCGCTTTCCCCTGTTGTTCTATGTGCAATAGATCAGAAATAGAACACAATTACATAATTCAGTGGACGATGGGAACTGAACCAGGGACCCTTGAGCTACACGTTGTAAGCATATGATTAACTATGAGAAGCATAACCATATAAAGGTTATTTCACTTCTCTAGACCCAGCGGTTTCAGAGATATTTAAATTAAACGATTCAGGACTCGAACTAAGGACTACAGGTATACAGTATATACCCGGCGGACCCCGCTAACCATATGTAAGTAATAAAGTTTATCCGAAGTCGCTATCATAATTAATTTAGGAGTTACTCAGATTTACCGATTCAGGACTCGAACCGAGGACAACCAGTATATGAGAGAACGCCTGTAGATGCTCCTTAACGATATAAAAGTAATAAAGTTTATCCGAGCTCGCTATCGTCACTAGTTTCGGAGTTATTTGAATAATAAATGTACTGATTTGCACGGGATTCGATTAGGCGACCATTGATATAACTACCAGTCAGACAGTCAGTAGGAACACGGACACCCCTGCGCGGTAGAAAGGTACCATGCATCGTCTTTCCACCCCTGGTCGGCATCCCATTAGTTTGCGAACCGTCTTTATTTATCACATGCAGGTGTGCCTGCGTCTTGGGACAAGGGCTTGACAGGTCATTAATCAAGGAGTAGTAGATAAAGACTTTTTCCATACCACCTGCAACATCTTGGGTGGTTCTCACACCCCCTCCCCTACCCGTTCCATACCACCTGCAACATCTTGGGTGGTCCTCGCACCCCCTCCCCTCCATTTATGCAAATTTATGCAAAGTGATCTGGAAAAGGCCTTTATATACTACTCCTTGATTAATGACCTGTCAAGCCCTTGTCCCAAGACGCAGGCACACCTGCATGTGATAAATAAAGACGGTTCGCAAACTAATGGGATGCCGACCAGGGGTGGAAAGACGATGCATGGTACCTTTCTACCGCGCAGGGGTGTCCGTGTTCCTACTGACTGTCTGACTGGTAGTTATATCAATGGTCGCCTAATCGAATCCCGTGCAAATCAGTACATTTATTATTCAAATAACTCCGAAACTAGTGACGATAGCGAGCTCGGATAAACTTTATTACTTTTATATCGTTAAGGAGCATCTACAGGCGTTCTCTCATATACTGGTTGTCCTCGGTTCGAGTCCTGAATCGGTAAATCTGAGTAACTCCTAAATTAATTATGATAGCGACTTCGGATAAACTTTATTACTTACATATGGTTAGCGGGGTCCGCCGGGTATATACTGTATACCTGTAGTCCTTAGTTCGAGTCCTGAATCGTTTAATTTAAATATCTCTGAAACCGCTGGGTCTAGAGAAGTGAAATAACCTTTATATGGTTATGCTTCTCATAGTTAATCATATGCTTACAACGTGTAGCTCAAGGGTCCCTGGTTCAGTTCCCATCGTCCACTGAATTATGTAATTGTGTTCTATTTCTGATCTATTGCACATAGAACAACAGGGGAAAGCGCAGGTTTTTTCATTCAACATATGCTGTGAATGATTTATGATTCCGTATCCTACAGATCCGTGGTTCGATAACCGCTTCTCTCACAATAACTTGAATCTTAAATAACTCTTGAACTAATAACGTTAGCGCAATGAAATAGCGTATACATATATACTTTAGGTCTGAATTGTTGTTGAAATGGTAATTTACGCCTTAGGATCAGGGTTCAAATCTCGGTGGGATAATTTAAATACCTTTGAATATAAATGCTTTTAGACGTGTTGGCAAGCTCACCCCATAAGATCATACATCATGACTTGTCTCATGTTGAGAAGAGATGTTTACCTTAACCGATTTACATAGACTTTCAAATCAAAATACTTAATCACAAAGTTTAATATATAAGCATGAGACTTAAACATAACAAGATGGTCGTAATAATTTAACTTAAGAAAAGAGAACGGATGCCCGTAGCAACAAACATAAATAGGTTAAAATATATCAAAAGGGTTCAAGAAGGTGTGTTTGAGGATGAAGTGAAGGATTCTAAGGGTGCCCCGTGGATCAGTTAAACGGTGTAATAGATGAACTTGGGAAAAATATAACTGTTATGTTAAGATATGTGTGAAAAGAATCAAGAACACGCGGTTGAAGATGACGTAGAGGTGTCTACGGGTGGCAATGGGAGCTCCTAATGTAACTTTAAAACTAAAAGGCGGAGCTTAGTCGTGTTTATACTCGTTTGAATTGTCTAAATTTTATCTTCAAATCTAGCTATTTATTTCCTTTTTCAATTTTAATTTGTCTAATTTTTTCTCTCATGTGAATTGTAAAGTAGTTAAAGAATAATCGAAAACTGGGAAATTAATAGAGTTTTCTTTTAGGTTTTCTCCAATAGTAGAAGCATCTTCGAACCCCTGTGGTAGCAAGATAATAGTTTTCTTTTAGGTTTTCTCCGATAGGAGCGCCACCTTCGAACTACAAAGGTGGTGGTGGTGGTGGTGGTGTGATGAAGTTTTCCTTTAGGTTTTCTCCGATAGGAGTGCCACCTTCGAATCCCGTTGGTGAAGGGGATGATGAAGTTTTCTATTAGGTCTGTGCTAAGTGTATAAAGAGAGCTTGATCGATCTTAGATTGTAATTACGCTAGTGTGTTTATAGCATAGCGGATCAGCTTCTACAGTGAAATTCATCATCAGTAGCACTGATAACTTATCAAGGTGAAGAAGAGAAGTGAGAAGTGTATCAAGACACTTACTTGGCAGCATATTCCTGAGAATTAGCCTGCACACAACAAAAAACTATAGCGATGGAAGCTCTGTTAGACACTATACCTGAAAATAGGTGTAGCATATGTGCAAAGAGTTTCCTGAAAAGCTACAATAAAAAGAGACATGAGCTGGTATGTGGCCGGTTTTACGAATGTAAACATTGTGGTAACGTTTATGATACTGAGAATCGCAGAGATACTCACCAAGAACGATGCGAGAGAATAACTACTGCTAAGAAACTCAAGATCGAGCCTACCAAGCATAAATTGCTGTTAATGGTTCCTGATGAAGACGATGTCGTAGAATATGAAACAGCTTTCCAGGATCGACTGAAATCATATTTCATCCAGTGCTCTACATGCCAAGACCTGAATACATATCTCCAGGAATCAAAACAGCGGGTAATTCAAGCCGTTCAGAAGCAACTGAGGATGCATAAAAGTGTGAAAATTAACCTCATGGCTGAATGTCGGTTTGTGAATGCCGTTGGTGACACTACTGATAAAGCCTTTAAAACGCCAAATCAAGCAATATTTTTAGAAAGTGACTTGGACGCCATATTGGAAAGTAAATTCAAGAAACTTTGTACTGAAATGGAGGAAAGTCAACTTAAAGGAAGCAGCTGGGCTTTATTAGCTGTTGATGGTGTGCGTGTTAGAATCAACAAGAATAATGGGCTGAGGGGAACCAGTTACATCCCTCTACCGACCTCTATTGGAGCTAAAGGAGCCTGCATAAATCCACAGAATTATGAAGATGAAAAGTGTTTTATGTATGCTGTTCTCGCCAAGTTCATTCACAAGGATCCTCAACGTGTTAGCAAGTATAAGGATCTTCAAGAGAGATATGACTTTTCCTGCCTCTCGTTTCCTACGAGCCTGACTGATATCCCGAAATTTGAACGACGAAATAACATCTCTATAAATGTCTTCGGACTGGATGAGAAAAATCAAGTGTTTCCTATGAAAGTTGTCGATGAAGAACTGACTGAGCATCGCGACCTGCTTCTGTTAAGCAATTCAGCTGGACGTCATCATTACGTTTATATAAAGAATTTCGAGAGACTTATTCATCAACAAAAAACTGTACGTCAGGGAAAGATCTACATCTGCAAACGGTGTTTTACGCACTTTGATGATCGAAATGGAGGAATTGAGAGGTTAAATGAACATAGAAGAATATGTGGCCAACACGGAGTTGCTAAGATTGTTATGCCAACGAAGGAGAAATCTACTGTTAGATTCAAGAATTATGAAAGGATGCTGAAATTACCTTATGTCATATACGCTGACTTTGAAAGCATTCTTACCCCTTACCACGGGTGTTCTTCTAATCCCGAAACGTCTTATACAGTTCCATATCAGAAGCATATTCCTATGAGTTTCTGTGTTTATGTCAAATCCTCAGCTACAATTGAAGGTTTACAGACTGATCTTCCTGCTGAACCCTATGTATATCGGGGTTGTGACGCTGCACCGAAGTTTATGGAGTATGTAAGTTCTATCGCAAAGAAAATTAATGCTGTATACAAAACTGGTGCTCCATTAACTCTAACAGATGAGCAGCAAAATTCATTCGAATCTTCTACAGAATGCTACTTATGTGGTAAAGAATTTACCGTCGATAACTGGAAAGTACGAGATCATGATCATATAAGTGGTGAATATCGAGGAAGTCTACATAATCAGTGTAATCTAACCTGTAAAACGCCTAATTATATTCCTGTCTTCATACATAACCTGAGTGGATATGACTCACATTTCATTGTTAAGGAGTTAGGCTGTACTAGCGATAGAGTAGAAGTTATTCCTAGCTCTGAGGAAAGTTATATATCATTTTCCAAGTATGTTGGTGACATTAAACTTCGTTTTGTGGATACCTATCGCTTCCTTAGTACCAGCTTGGATAAACTAGCAAAAAATCTAACATCATATCCTGAAACCATAAAGCACTTTGGAGCAGAGCAATTCAAACTGATGACACGTAAGGGTGTTTTCCCCTACGATTACGTTACATCATGGGATGTTTTGAGTGAAACAGAACTTCCTCCGAAGGAGAAATTCTACAACAAGCTGAACAAAGAAGAAATTAGTGATGGAGAGTATCAACACGCGAAAAGTGTATGGAGTCACTTCAACATTAAAACACTAGGAGAGTACAGTGACCTCTACTTAACTTCGGATGTCCTTCTACTAGCAGATGTGTTTGAGACATTCAGAGACCAGACCCTAAAAACGCATAAAGTTGATCCCGCACATTATTATACATCACCCGGACTTACGTGGGATGCAATGCTGTTGTACACACGAATTGAACTGGAATTACTACAGGATTATGACCAGCTACTCATGGTTGAAGCAGGTATAAGAGGAGGATTATGTCAAGTTTCTCATCGGTATGCAGAAGCGAACAATCACTACATGAAGGAGTATGACTCAAGTAAGCCCTCTCAATATATTACGTACGAAGATGCAAATAACCAGTATGGCTGGGCTATGGGGAAGCCCCTTGCTTACGGGGGTTTTAAGTGGGTTTCTCCTGAAGATATCAACCTAGATATACTACGAGAAGATGACCCTCTCGGCTATATTTTAGAAGTGGACCTTCAATATCCTACAGAACTCCATGACCTACACAATGATTTACCGTTCCTACCTGAGTGTATCAAGCCTAAGGATTCTTCTACAAAGAAGCTAATTCCACACCTTGGATCACGAACTAGGTATGTGGTGCACTACATGACCTTGAAGCAGGCCCTTAGTCATGGGTTACAACTGACTAAAATCCATCGGGTGCTACAATTTCAACAGTCATGTTGGTTAAAGCCTTATGTGGAATTCAATAACCGGCTACGACAAGGATCGAGAAATGATTTCGAGAAGGATCTTTACAAACTTTTTAACAATGCCATGTTTGGTAAAACTATGGAAAACATCAGAAACCGACTGAATATACGACTTGTCGCCGATTGGAAGACATTGGAAAAACTGGTTGCTAAGCCTACATTTATTGATAGAACTATATATGGACCTAATCTGGCTGCAATACACATGGCGTCACGGGAGATAGTCTTCAACAAGCCTATATACATTGGGATGTGTGTGCTGGATATCTCGAAGACCTTGATGTATTGGTATCATTATGATGTGCTAATGCCGTATTACGGGCTTGAAAATCTGAAGCTCATGTACATGGATACTGACTCTTTCATCCATCGTGTGACTACCGGAGACATATACCAGGATAAGTTACGTTTTCTGGAACATCTGGATACTGCTGATTATCCTAACGAGCACATATGTCATTCTACAAAAAACAAGAAAGTGTTGGGAAAATTTAAAGATGAAGCCAATGGAAAAATCATTCGTCGTTTTGTTGGACTGAGACCGAAGATGTATGCACTCGACATCGATGGAGGCATAATCAAGAAGATAAAAGGCATAAAACATAGTGCCATTAAACAGTACATCACCTTTGAGAGCTATGTGGACTGTCTTAAAAGCAGAGAAATCATAAGAACGCCAATGAACCTAATTATGTCCCATCAACATAATGTTGCGTCAGTGGAAGTGAACAAAATATCCCTATCTCCACATGATGACAAGAGAGTAATTGCAGATGATGGAGTATCCACATATGCCCATGGACATTGTCATATTTTGAACGGCGAATGAAAGAAGGAACCCTAGAGCAGAAAAAAAACAATTTTCATTCCGAGAAATAAACACTAGAACGTAGCATTAAAATATCCAAGCATGAAAACAACTGAATAATAAGAGCAGAGGAGGGCGTTAAGTCTACCGTTCAGAAAACAAATTCTGACGCTGGTCCCAAGTCCAGAGAAAAAAGACGAGGGGCGTCTACCTCACCACATAAGCTAACTGAACACACTTTAGTTAATGTTAAATAGGTAAATTTAAAAAGTAACTACTATCTCGTAATCTGAAATATCCTTGAAAAACTTCTTAATTAGTTATAAAATGAATTGAGTAACGTAACTTGGT
The DNA here is from genome assembly GCA_030765055.1 of Mantis religiosa. Taxonomy (NCBI): domain Eukaryota; kingdom Metazoa; phylum Arthropoda; class Insecta; order Mantodea; family Mantidae; genus Mantis; species Mantis religiosa. The sequence goes on from CM060960.1 coordinate 44,822,180, forward strand.
CTAAAATATCCCTGAAACGCGCATAAACCTCATAACATCTGAAAAAGCATGGAAATAGCATTAGAACATTGGTTTAGCGTAACGACATATTACAAGACGATGCATAGGGGGTAAAAGCTTGAAAAAGACACAAGAGTACGAAGACATCAATCTGCATGAAAAAATGTAAGAAAACTGTACGCCTAGACCATTGCAAATATACCTCTAACAGTAAAGAAGATATCTCTAGCTGGCAAACTTTTAGCTATGAAGCTTATAGCTTTTAATCCTAGAGTTCCGAGATCATACCTCAATACCTAACCTCCAGATCCTACAGCTTTTAACCTCCTGACCAGCAACCTTTAGCTATGAAGCTTAAAACACTTAACCCTAGAGCCCTCAGATCATACCTCCATACGTAACCTTCAGATCCTACAGCCTTAAACTCTAGACCGAGAGATCTAACCTTGAATCCATACGACCTAACCACTAAACCTACAGTCTTTAACCTTTAGACCTACGAGCTTAAGCTATGAGACTTATATCCTTTAAACCCCAGGCCCTAAGATCATGCCTCAAGACCTACCCATGTGAGCATAAGAGATGAGGAACATAGTCAAAATACATAGTCTTTCAGATCAAAAGGCTTAATCAAAAAAAGCCTAAGATATAAGCATAAGACCTCATAACATAACAAGGTAGAATAGAGTTCCTGAAAGCATAGAGAAGGAACGAAAAACAAGAAACCCTAGCAACAAAAGAACCTCAATTTTTAGGAAAAGAGAAGCAGATACACAAAGGGTTAAATTTACTGTATAAAGATCTGTAATCAGCATATATACCTCTTGCAGTGACAAAGATAGCTATAATATCGATATGCCTAAAAACTTTGCGTCATACATACAAGTAGTTAGCATGAGAAAAGAAACATGCTTAGGATAGGTTAAGGAGGTAAAAACGGGGCAGCTTAAGAAAAGAGAACGAATGTTAATACCAGAATCAACTAGGTTCAACAATGATCAAGAAGCTAAAACCATGGGATATATTAGGTTAGGTTAAAGTGGTAGAATAGAGGAACTTAAGGAAAGAGAACAAATAGGTTAACAGGTGCAACAAAGGAAGCCACTAGCAAAACACAGCTAGGTTATAATAAGAATGATGAAAGAAGGTAAAAAATGAAAGAGTATATTAGGTTAGGTTAGTTTATAATAGGATGACATAGTAAAGCATAAATGTAGTACTTGCCTCAAGATTAACCGCCTTTAATCGCTGGACTAGCAAACTTAACTTCAAAATTATAAGACCATACCTCAGCCTATAAAACATAGATAAAAGACCCTACGGTCTTTATCCTCTAGACCAACAACATTTAGCTATGAACCCTACAACCCTTAACCCTAGAGCTCATTCCACATTAAATCCTATAGGTATTAACCTCCCATACCAGCAACCCTACCTGTTAAAACCTGCAACCCTTAACCCTAGAGCCATAGATCATACCTCAAGACCTAACCTCTAAATCCCACAGCTTTCAAGCTCCAGACCAACAGACTTTACCTTAAGAAAACCTGCAACCCTTAACCCTAGAGCCCCAGATCATGCCTCAAGACCTAACCTCTAAATCCCACAGCTTTCAAGCTCCAGACCAACAGACTTTACCTTAAGAAAACCTGCAACCCTTAACCCTAGAGCCCCTGATCATACCTCAAGACCTAACCTCTAAATCCCACAGCTTTCAAGCTCCAGACCAGCAGACTTTACCTAAGAAACCCTGCCGCCCTTAACCCTAGAGTCCCAGATCATGCCTCAGGACCTAGTCTCTAAATCCTACAGCTTTCAAGCTCCAGACCAACAGACTTTACCTTAAGAAAACCTGCAACCCTTAACCCTAGAGTCCCAGATCATACCTCAGGGCCTAGTCTCTAAATCCTACAGCTTTCAAGCTCCAGACCAACAGACTTTACCTTAAGAAAACCTGCAACCCTTAACCCTAGAGCCCCAGATCATACCTCAAGACGTAACCTCTAAATCCCACAGCTTTCAAGCTCCAGACCAACAGACTTTACCTAAGAAACCCTGCAGCCCTTAACCCTAGAGTCCCAGATCATACCTCAGGACCTAACCATTAAATCCTTCAGATATTAACATCCCATACCAACAGACTTTACCTAAGAAACCCTGCAGCCCTTAACCCTAGAGCCTCAGATCATAGCTCAAGACAAGCTCTGATCATACCTCAGGACACAGCATTATAAGGTACACCAAATTAAGAGGATTGACTGCCTACCTAAACACTGTCTAAATCCACTAAACATACCGATTGCGCATGGCCGCCATCTTGCTCATTTGGGTCTGCGCTGAAACCTACCATTTTAACCTACTGAAGAAGAAGAAGAAGAGGAAGAAGAAGAAGAAAAAAAATACATAACGCGAGGGTATCTACCAGGCAGCCTTCACAAAGTGAGACCGAGCCCCCCTCTCAAGACCAGGGAGTCACCGAGCTGTCCCCGAAGGGCGCCCGGCGCCTCAATGGGGCTTTCCATAGGGCAAGACCTAGAGACTAACAAGTCCCCCCCATCCTGGTCCGAAAACACAAGATGGGGAAGGCTACCCAAAGGGGAAGGCTACCGATTAACCTCGGTGGGGCCACCTGGTGAGCTAGCACCTCTTCTACTAGCTATGCAGGCTAGTACCCGGGAATATTAATGGCTTCCCTCAACCCCGTCCAGAAACGTAACCGATCTCCCACGGGTATCGGGAACCACTGCCCCCTCGAGTCCAACCCAATCCGAACAACTCCCCTACGGGAGGGGCTCGGCAGTTCGGCCCAAGGTTCCTCTAGTAACGTCAGAGGTACCATGAATGTTAGGGGTCCGCAGCGCCTGCACCACTGTAGCTGAAGGGGACAGATCCGCTCCCCTACGGGGTGTCCTGAAGCAGCCCACCAGGTCGATTCGGAGACCGGAGACCGTCCTATAGAAGGAAGAAATGTTTGCGAAGAGCATATCATCCTGCCATACAACGCCGAGCCCACCAACACTTCTACCCTGAAAGAGACCACCAGATGAGAGATGATGTGAAATGATAATGGAGATGAAATGGAGGGACAGAAATTAAGGAGATATAATTAACTTACCCAGCATTCAGCTGGCGACCCGGGAAATCCTCCGAAAAAACCATGGGTCACGTAGGTCCTCCACGGGAATCGAACCTGGACGTCCCAGAGTAACACAATGCAGAGACTCACTGGGTTAGTACGTATTATTATCGCACGTCCTCCAGCGTTATGTCATATTGGGCCATGAATGAAATAGGTGAAATGATGCTCAAATGAGTCCAGGGTCCATGGAGCTTAAGAGTTACCCGACATTCGTCTTTCAGGATAAGGGAAAACCCCGGAAAAAGCCTTCTCCAGGTTGGCCCAAATGACCTTGTTGTCGACGGGCCCTAAAACACCACACACTCGCCTTCTCCAGGTATCTCATCCTGCCCGAGATTCGAACTCCGGACCTCTTGAACGTGAGGCAGACACGCTACCGAGGCGGGTTTACCTGCTGTCATCAGTCATGGGAGTGTATATTAGAAATTGGACTTTAAGCTATTCTCGTTGAACAGGAAAAAAAGGTAGCCAAAAAAAGTTAAAGTGGCAACAAAAACTGTTTAATTAAACAAAAATGCTTAAAAAATGAACTGCAAGAAAACTAGCTAAAATGGACAAATGACAGTTCTAAAAAAGGACTTTTAAACAAAAAACTAAATAAAAAGGCAAAAAATGCGTAAAAAGGGATTTTCCCTCAACTTTCTAACTCTAGTTATAAGTATATTCCTTTCTGTATTGTTTACTGTCAATAAATACTTGCAAAAGAAGATAGTACAAAATAAAGACCTTACAGGTTATATATATATAAGAAAATATTTTAAAGATACTGACTTTAAACACTGTGTAATTATGAATATTTCCTTTTAAGTCATTCAGAAACACATACACGAATCTTTTCCTAATGTATTAATTCAGAGGCCCTCAAAACATGTATTTGGATAAAATTATAACATTTAATTTTTGGGTGGAATGAAAACTCTTCCTCTTACCTGCAACACTTAGGTGACACAGAAATAAACAAATAATTATTGTATATTTAAGGTAGATTAAAGGAAGCTGTTTTTCTATAAAGTTCCTTTTCATTATGCAAACTGGAGTAAATTTTAGATTATATTTTGACTGTATATTAAGTTTCTAAGTGGCATTCCATTACACAATATTTTTTCTCAATGAAATTCTGTAAGAATAAAGTTGTTTTAATGCCCGCATTATGCCGAGGCAATAGGTAGTTGGGATACTAAGAGAGAAATCTAAATTTAGAACAGCCGTTCCCAGAAATCTGAAGAACGTATTCACTCTTCAGAAATGACCACAACGGCGCTATTTGCAAGAACAAAAATTCGATATGAACACTAGTTATACATATTCCTTTGTGCTTTTGTTATATTTTTAAACAAATTCTTATATAAGGTTGTAAACGTAACGATAATACTTACTTCGCTACATCTGCAGCATTAGGTTTATCTGACAAACATGCATATATGCTTAAACGACACTTTTGAATGGTGTCAAACAACATATAATTCAAAGATATTTTACTTACAAAACAGTTGCAATTCCTCCCTTGTTAGGCAGACATGTGTAGTGAAGTTGAAGGGGGCGGGGAAGTGAGCTGTAAACAACGAAGAATCCCAGCAACACGGTTGGACCGGGTGTAATCACAGAATGAGTCGCTAATGTTGTTTTTCTTTTTACACTTAAGACCTCTGGTAGCGCTGCCCATGCGCTGACAACTAAAAATCATATGGAAAGAGCGCCTCCTACTCCCGGCATCAGTTGCCATGACAGCGAACAGCGATCGATCGATGAAGTACCGCCCACGTGGAACGTTCTTGTTTTGTTAAGCCCTCCAAAGCCCGGCGCTCCCACTCACTCTTTCGTATATTATTTCGGACTAATATATAGAACAGGATTAACGCAAATCTCAACAAAGACCGCAAGCATCACGAGTGCAAAACCGTGTATTTTCATTCTGCTGTTGCAGTCTTAGAACTTGGCTTACTGGCCTTTTTAGTATTTTCTTCAAGCAAGGTTAAACATGATTTTATTTGTAAAAGCCTTGTAATCGTATTTTCCGGAACGTTCTCATTTGCACTTAATTGTTCCATTATCTGAAAACAGAGCTGACATTTTACACTTACCTAGATGACTTACTTTATCCATCATCGTTTATTTTAATATATTTGTTATCTATTTCATCACAATCAACATAAACTTTTACAGAAATAGTTTGATTACAGACCTCATTGTGTAGTCAGTTGGCCTGAAAATTTATTACTCTTTGCAGCATAGCGAGAAACAATTGAACGACAAGATCACTTTAAAATTATATGTTGCGTTTAGATTACTTTCTCTCCACACTGTTTTTTATAGATCTTCCATAAACTGTTATTACGAAAGCTTAGTTTCCTATTTTCTTTATGTTAATCCAAATAAATCTTTGCAAAAATAATTTGATTACACATTTGTTACACATCGTTGCAGACAAAAGGCGAATAGAAGAAACCAAATCGACACATATCCTACGAGTATAAATTTCATATTCTTTTCATGAAATAGCGAAAAACAACTGATTAGCGACTATAGTATTCACAAATCCGTATATATATATATATATATATATATATATATATATATATATATATATATAGTTAATGCTCAGGTATTTAGCAAAAAGCCATTCTCTTTCTTGCCTCCCAATATTTTTTGAGGTCAAGTCTGGATAGTTTTTAAGCTGCTCACAGATAAATGTTCGAAATTAATTTCCTCTTCCTTGTTGCCTAACAATTTGGAGATGATAACAATCCATTTTTATGTAGGTGTTTGCTGAGACAGTCATGTCTAGTGGTAAGTCTGAACATAGCAACAGCTGTTTTTCAAGGTAGTTCAGGAAGTTTTCTAAGAACTTTCCTCCTTTGGAATTTAATACCCATATATTTGTGGTTAATTTAGTTTTATAATCATTATTCATTTTCTTCTCCCTAATACATTTAACTGATTCCAGTTTTGATTGCATTTTGTTTTGAATTTTGGTTCCCTTTTTTTGTTACGATGTCTGCTTTCTGATTGTTAATCAATCCACAGTTGTCAGGAATTCATTGGGGGAGTACATTCTTACTTAAATTTTGTATCTGTTTAACCAAACAATGAATTTCTCGTATTTTTTTTTCTGTTTTTGAATTCTGAGTTAAAGCTAGATTGAACATTATTGAACAAAAGACTGTTTTCAGTAAACTAAATGCCAGGTCAGGAGATGACGTGAGTATAGAACATTAATTGGGTCAAAGAAACGAAACCACGTAACTTGATTATCAAGCGGTATAGATCTGTGCTCCTTAAGTCAACGGATTTCCATTTTAAGGCCGGTTTCCAAGAGGAGCTGAACTGAAATCCAGCATCACGATTAAGCGTGCTCCTCTTGGAGGAAATGGCCAAAGCCTCCTTAACTCTCCGCTCCCAGTAACTGTTGCATTTTGTCAATTTGACAGTGTTTTGTCTTTGTTTATATTTGTATTATATCCAGTGATTAATTTGTGGCTATAACATTTAATAAATATCCTGATGATGGGAGAGATGTACACTCCCGAAACGTCAATTTTTAATCGTCTTTTCAGCTGACTTGCTTCCCGAGAAGAACTTGGACATTTAGAGAGATGTCTGGATATTTCCGTCTTTCTTTTGCCGCCGCGATTGTTCTCGGAAAATCTGCCGTGTTCTAGAATGACTGGGAGATATAAATAATGGCAAAGTGTGAGTAGGAGTTAGTTGCAGTTGTGTTGTAATTGTGTGATTTGTGTGATGATTATTTGAACCGTACCGCAGTAATTCTTTCGTTTGTTTACGTGTGGCGGGTGAATAAGATGACCTTGAAGACTGCCGTTTGTCAATGTCACGTCATTTTGCTGCTGCAAGGGTTGTACAAAGCTTTTATTTACTGCAATAAACAGTGTTTTAAAATTCTGCAAACAAATATTTTGATTCTACGAAACCGCGAAGTCACAATATGTTCCTTGTAAATATTTCCCCCTCCTATAGGAGGGTCTCCGGTCTCCGAACCCGGCTTCTTGGACCGTTTCGGGATCACGGTGTGTGGGTTACCCGTTGTACTGGCCAGCCGGGGAGTTTCCAATTGGTCAATAATGGGGAACCAGCCCTCTTCCCTGTAGTGACTTCTTGGACCATCTGTCTGCTCTTGTCTCTCCTTTCTTCCGGGTATACCCCACTTGGAGTATGGGCACAATAGATTAAGTTTGGTCGACGTACCGAATGCCCTCTGTAAGATTGTGTTCTATTCTTAGAATATGAATCTCAGGTAACTTTTAAGCTCTATGAACCTCAGCCTCATTTTGAATATAATTTCAGTCATTTTACAGAAAAAAATATATTAAATAAATTACATAGTTTGAAGAGGTCTATATTTTTGTGTAGTACCCACGTGTTGTGGATTTCTTATGACTTATACAAAATTCCTTTTGAATGAATAAAGAAATTCCTAGAATTTCAACATCTCTATACACAATGTTAATGAGCTACAATAAAATATCACCATCAACCTTCAAGATAGGACACATAGGCCTGTTTCGGCTCAGAAGGGATCTTCCCAGCATCTCCGTGGTCTTCTAACATCTCTAATACCAACCGGTTTATACTGCAAGGCCTCTTTGGTGAGTCTTTCTTCTGGCATTCCAGAGAGATAATCTTTCCATTTCAGTTTGTACTCCCTGAGTTTGTCATTTAAAGTAAATATTTTTAGTTGTTCTCTTATTGTTTCACTTTTAATGTGATCTTTAAGACTACAGCCAGCTACGTACCTCAAAAATTTCATTTCAAACGTTTCAATTATCCTTTTATCAGTTCTGTTCAAGGTCCAGGTCTCGGCTCCATAAGATATAACAGGCACTGCCATAGTTTTATAAAACTTTAATATGGTATCTCTTCTTTTGTTTTTCAATGTTCGTTTTATAGTGCCACATATGTTTTGAAATTTATAGATCTTTTGTTTTAAATCTCTGTCACTTTCATAGGAAATATCACATCCTAAGTAATTAAAATACTTAACTTGTTCTAGTATTTTGTTTTTGAGGAGCATTTTGGATCGTGTTGGGTATTTACCAATAAAAGCCATCACTTTCGTTTTCTCTTTTGAAATGATAAAATTATACTTTGACATTGTTTTGTCAAGTTGGTACAAAGCTATTTGTAATCTGTCTTCAGTATCTGCCAGAATGACCTGATCATCTGCAAACAGGACTGTATTTAAGATTGTACGACCTAACCTAAAATCTACTATCAACTGAGGTTGCCATTCGGCAACTGCTGCGTCGATATAAATATTAAAAATAATTGGCGACATTGGGCAGCCCTGTCTTACACCTAGGCTGATAGTTTCTGTCTTAAAACCATTATCCATGCTAATACAAGTCCCTTCGTACATTTTCTTTATCACAAAAATTAAATGTTGATGATATCCGTTTTCAGTCATTATAGCTTTTGCCGTATAACCTTGTAAAATGCTTTTACGTTATCAACAAATAATATACGGGTCTCTAAATTAAATTCTCTTCTCTTTTGTATTATTTGTTTTATTGATAAGACGCAATGAGCACAGGATCTGCCTTGCCTGAATCCGTGTTGTTCATTATTGAGTAGTGATTCAGTTATATTTAATCTTTTTGCTAAAATGTTTGCTAATATTTTATAGCTTGTATTTAAGAGAGTGATTCCTCTATAATTTTTACATTCATTTCTGTCTCCTTTTTTAAACATTGGCTTTATTACAGCCATTTTCCATTCCTCTAGTATCTGTAGGCTGGACCAACAAATATTTAAAAATATTATTAGTAGTATTTTAAAATTTTTTGGTGCACACGTTATCAATTCCACATTAATTCCATCTTTTCCTGGTTGTCTGATTACCATGTATATCATATTGTGACTTTGTGGGTTCGTGAAATTAAAAGTCCAATTGCACAAACTCAAAATGTTCTTTATTTCCACCCAATTACAGTTGGAACACTTGCCGATTACATAGAATTACGTAGCGCACACAATTACAATTCACCAGTTTGTCTGTCACAGGTCCACTCCGCACTCGCAATTACGTACAACTCCTCTGATGCACGTACACAGTCTTCCCTTCCGTTCACTAGCACGGCGCTACTGCGGCTGCTCGCCAAGAACTGAACTGACTCGCCATCTGCAGGCCCTTTTTATATGAATATCGGTGTTTATGGAAGTCTCGCGTTTCAGTGGATCACCGCGAAGGTTCCAGACGGCAGGGGGAGGGGAAAGAGACGGCCAGTGATGTTTTTCCAACCATCCCTTCGTTAGCGCTACAAGATAAATGGGTAGGCATGGCTGGATGCTTCCCGTCTGGTCCCTACCTGCAGGTGCTGGTTCTCTCGGGAATTCCGATGTTCGGGTGACACTGCTCCCTTCTCAAAGCTGGTCGTCCCGAACAGCACCATCGTAGCGGGCCAGGCAATCCAGGTGAACCAGTTCGGGTGACAATATTCTATATCTGATATGTATTTATCCCAACCTTCTCGTTGTAATTTTCTTGACTCTCTTTTAGCTATTGCATATTTTCTTCTATATTCTATTAAATTCTCTTGGGTATTTGTACTTAAATATTTCAAATATGCTTCTTTCTTTTCTTTTATTAAAAGTTCTATATGGTCATTCCATATTCGTAATCTTTTAGTATTAATTTTTTTCCCTTCTTCAGTTGCAGCCTTTATCAATATTTGTTTAAGGTCTTCCCATTCTGTATTGATATTTAAACTCATCGCTCGCTGATCTTATTTCTCATCTAGTCGTTGGCAGTATAATCTCCTAATACTGGTTTGTTTCAGCAGGTGTTCCTTAAACATTTCGTTTTTCCTTATATTCTCAGTTTTCTTTGCTCTTAATTTGTTATACCATCTTTTCCATAGCTTTACTTTAGTCATTAACATAAAATGATCAGAAGAAATATCGTAGATTCTATAAACTCCTGTATCTAACTCATTCATTCAAGCAGCTGGCGGTTGACTGAAGGTCAGCACGATGTGTGTCATTCATGTACCTGTCCTACATGGACTTAACCACTTAATGACAGGATATGTGGGGTTTTGCAGGGTGGTGATTTAAATTTAGGTGGATGAAAAAGAAGGGAGGTGGCCGTAGCTCCTAATGGTAGCCAACTCGGGTGCAACGCTTGTGTGCACCGCTGGTGTGAGAAAATTTTTAGGAAGAGTTTAATTTAGAATAATTAGTCAATTTTCAGATAGGAATAATTTTGACGTTGTAATAACAATTTTATTGTTACCGGGTGTGCCTACATGCCATGCGGGGAAGCCGGAAGAGCTTGTAGCGTCTTTCTGAAGTTCGATAGTTCCCTAGAGACCTAACCAGGGCGCTCTGATGTTGAGGCAAACTCGCGTAGAATTTTGTGGCCCGGCGCCTAATGACATCTTCCACATAGTGGAGAGATGAGGCTTCATGAAGGTATCTCACGGAAAACCTCCAGCACACAGAATAGATGGCCCTAAGGCATCTATTTTGTACACGCTGGAGTTGTCGCAGATTGGTTCCTGCGGCCATGCCCCAACCTCACACGCATAAAGCATGATTGGAAGAATTAAAGCCTGAAAAAGGCGCAACTTAAGGGGTGTCAGCATCCCTGACCGCATCATGGGGTATAACGAAGCCGAAGCTCCGCATGCCCGATGAGCTACCTCCTGGATGTGACCCTTAAAAGTTAGGCCCTTGTCCAACTTTGCACCCAAATACTTGAGAGAGTTTGTCCACTCTATCCTTCTGCCAGAATAATTAAAGGAGGGGAGGTTGGCGGAAAAATGACGCTTGGTGAAGAGTATGGCTTGGCTTTTCTCCGGGTTGATGGACAATCGCCAAAGCCTGTACCAGTCGTGAATGAGGCTTAGGTGTCGCTGTACTGGGTTGAAGGCTCTGCGTGGGTTTCTATCTGTATGGTATAGCAGCACATCGTCTGCATACTGAGCTGTGTTGACTTACGGCTCCGTGGGGAGAACCGCCACATACACGCTAAAAAGCGTAGGGGATAAGACAGAGCCTTCGGGGACTCCGCCTTTAATGGGTCTTCTGGTAGATAGCTTTCCCGCCACAGTTACTGTGAAATGTCTGTGTTTAAGGAAAGTGTGTAGAAGATGTATCATGTGTGAAGGAAGCCCCAGGGTGATTAGTTTATGTAGAAGACCTGCATGCCAGGTGGTAGAGAAGGCCTTCTCGACATCCAGAGATACTGCCGTTTCCTGGAAACCCAGGGCAGCGGCCTCCACCAAACGGAGCAACTGCTGTGATGTCGAGTGCCCAGGACGAAAAACCAAACTGATGGGGAGGAATAGCTTGAATGTCCCCCAGTAGGGGCGACAAGCGGGCTCAAACAAGCCTCTCGAAAACTTTCGAGAGGACTGACAGGAGGCTAATGGAGCGGTAACTGGCGGTTGTATCTAATACTTGCGATTATATTTTATTATTTAACAGTATGTAGTCTATTATGCTGCGTTGTCCTCTACTTGACCATGTGTATTTGTGCACATGTCTATGATTAAAAAACGAGTTGGTAATTTTAAAATTATAAGGTTCATATAGCCTCTTGATGTTTTTATTCTGATGTTCATTAATCTTTCATTAACACAAGTGTAACTGTGGATTCCCTTTCTATGTTTTGTATGTATTAATATATAAATTCCTGCTCTTGCCATTGTATCTCTTGAGACCCCAGAGTAAAATAGTAGATACTGATGCAGTTCCTTAGAACCTTGTGATTTTTTCTTTGTTTCTCATAGCAAAGCTATGTATAAATTGACTCTTAAAAATTATTTTTCCAATTCTAATTCTTTATTTGTTATTCCTCTCACATTCCAGGTCAGAATGTTCATTATTTCGGCAGTACCTTTATTCATAAACCGTTTTCTTGCTTTCGTCGTCTTATTTAGTTACATCCGGCTATTTCCCTTCTGAGCTGCTTGAGAAAGTACATTTTTACTTGGATGGGTTACCAGCCCGATCGCAAAACCCCCTACCAAGAGGACCAGAGTTTAGGTTCGGAGTGCTCTCTCCTAGGAGATTGCCGACCAAGGTTATGCAGTTTTCTCCTCCCCCACTATTGTATTAACCCCAATACAATATTTAAATTTGCTTCTTCCACCAAACATGCCGTACCAAAAATTTCTTCCGCCAGGTTTGTTGTTGAAGACTTCACCCGTAACCCTGGGCAAGGGTATATCTGTAGGATCTGTTTAGTTTCCAAGGCGATAGAAGACCTTCCTTGTATACAAGGTGGACCGCTTCTCCTGGCAGTCTCTCGGCTGACTGATTGCAGTGTCAGTAGACACTGAGCAATGGGGTCGCCACATTCCTACGCCTAACAATAAAATATTTTCACAGAATATAGAGATGTCTTAAACCGTAAACTGTGATAGGGGGATTTATGATTTGTTTGTTCAGATTTCAAAGTTACGGCTATAAATTTGTATACTGAAAGTAGCTACGCCACTGACTAATGACATCAACCATTTGAGAATCAAAGAAAGTTTTATGGTGGAGTAGAGTAGCCGTATTCCCATAAAAGCCCTGGGTGTTCAGCGGGCGAGCCTGTTTTCAATATTCGCTTGGCGCCTCATGTATGCTAGTTCCTCCCTCTCTCTCTCTCCCACCCAGCCGTATGCGTCAACCTGTATGCGCAGAGGTTAGTGTGTATCCTCATCTAGACGAGTGAACTTGGTTATCACGTGCTTTGTTGGGAACACTAAATCTGTGAAACTTATCAGTTAGAATGCAGTTAAAGAAAAACTAAAGCCCAATCTTCCAGAAAAGTCTGTTCTTGTGATAAGACAACGCTTCATATCACAATGTGACCAGAGAAAAATGCCCCACAGCAAACACAAAAAAGCAGGATATGCAAGACTGGTTGGTTAAGCATAGGATTCCGTTCGGAAGTCATATGCTGAAAGCGGAACTATATGATCTTATAAAGTTGCATAAGCCAAAACATAAGAAATATATTGTGGATGCAATTTTAGAAGAAGATGGGCACGTAGTTCTCCGCTTACCACCGTACCATCCCGACCTGAATGCCATAGAACAAATTTGGGCAAATGTAAAAGAATGGGTTGCGCTTTGCAATGTGAGCTTCAACATGGGAGACGTGTGGCGTTTGTGCGAACAGCGATTTGGTGAAATAGGAGAAGCAGAATGGCGTCCAGTTTACCGGCATGTTCACCAAGTGGAAGAGAAATATATAAAAACTGAGGATCTCCTAGAAACAGAGGTGGAAAAGCTAACGATCATTGTTAATGACGACAGTAGCAGCAGTGATTCGGAAAGTGATTACTCAGCAACGTCTTAATATGAGTGCAGCAGCAGAGCCGAGAGGTACGTTTTCGAGGGATGTGCAGACGACATGCTGGACGGCATCGAGGAACTTCCCCAATCACCTCACGCCTAAGCTACGCCCATCGGTGGTGAGAGTCGCTCCTAAGATAAGCAATGCATTATGCCAGGGTTTTTACGGAAGTAATCTAACTCTAATAACGAGAGACCCAAAAACATCCGAACCGAGTGCGTGATCTTTCCTGTCCACGCCCTCGGCGCTCCCTGCCGTCTGACGCTATTATAGAAAGGCGCGGATGAAACCATCCAACGTTGAGAGAGCCGCCTCGGTAGCGTAGATGGTAGTGTCTGCCTCACGTTCAAGTGGTCCCGAATTTGAATCTCGGTCACGGTGAGTTACCTGGATAAAGTTTTTTCTTGGGTTTTCCCTTATCCTGAAAGACGAATATCGAGTAACTCTAGGCTCTATAGACCCTGGGCTTATTTGAGCATCATTTCACCATTCCATTCATCGTCTGATATGACAACTTTGGAGGACGTAAACTTAAAAAGAGCGAGGGAGAGAAAGAACTAAAGAGGTGGCGAAATTATTAGACTAAGCTGAATTTCAGTCTGACTCAGAATTTGCTACAACATTGGATGTAACAATGAATGATACGTAAGAACCATTCAGGGATATTTTATAATGATTTGTGGGATGTTTTGTAAGCATATCTTGGTATAGCTGCAAAGTTGACTGTCAGCATAGAGGTGTCGTTAAGGAGTCATGCTTCTCCGGGGACAAGGAGCTTTCGACCTTTTGCCATTTCGAGATTCTGTTCCTATGATTTGTACTTGTGACAAAATTTCAGAGATAATGTACCATTACCATTGCTACATATACCAGGGAAGATAGGTACTGGCGGTGTGACGTCAGCTCCGTCAGCTCCAACCGCCAAATATGCCCCCGAATGAAAGGCAGGTTAGCGTGTGACGTCACCGCGCTGATTTCTGCTGCCCAAGAATTAGGAAACAGTTCGATGTGTTAGGGTTCCAACAGCGTAGAAAAGACAGGAAACATATCGGGTACTACTTCAACTCGTAGTTTATCTGAAGGTCAGGCATGTTATAAAGTAAATAAAATAAAAAAAGTAATTTTCTCTTCAAATTAGATGAGACCCATTCAGAACAAAATTACGTAGACATTTTCCGACACTTTCTGTTTCGTTTTTCTTTAACTAGTTTATCAGCGTCTGGGAAATTTGCAATCGAAGACTGCGTGTTAGATTGTGAACCGACGAGGTGCTTCGGGGTTTGGACTTAGCTAATTTCATAACAGAAAAAAAAAAAAAATGTTCGCACACATATGTCGAGCCAAACGTATACAATGTCCATGGCAAGTGAATACAACCTCGGGAATCTGGTTTGGGGGACATTCTTCTAAAAATCAGCCTATTATGTGTTTCAAATAGGATGATATTTGTCCTTGAGCGCTACTAGGTGAGCAACCAATGGGAGTCCTGCGGTGTTGTCGTATTGCATTCCCCCTAAGTGGTGTGTGACGAGCGCCAAACTAATCAATCTCTAATAAATACTATTCGCGCTAAGACAAAAATTCAGATTTTGCAAAAACTGATCCATGAGGAAGGAGACAGTAATGTATTTAACATAACTGTAAAACCCCATATTTTTAGCCCAAATAGTTTTCCTAATACAAATAAATAAAGTAGATACCATTATATTATAACAATGCATTACGACGTAAGCACTGTAATGAATATCATTATTGGTTGCCATGTATGCGTGAACGTATATATGAAATTACTCAGAACTGAAACGTAAACATTTGACATGACGTGATAAAAGAAATATGTACTTTGAATAAGCCAAGATGTTTGTTAAATTCGATGAGAGGAAACAATACACTTCTTGCTAGTCTGGCAGAACGTGTCTGGTCACATTACATCTTTGTTTATGAATGCTTCGTAATCTCTGTTTACTCTAGAGAGTTCAAAGCAGTACTATTCAGTTACTCTTCCATGAAAAAGTGTATCAGCTGGATCAATAAGACACGATCCACCTTCCTCCCCTTACTACTGTTAGAACAATCCAATAGAGTTAATGTGGGCTCAAATTATGTTGCAAACAGAAATAATATTTTTGAACTGACTGACGTTGAACTACTTATTCACGAAGAAATTAACAAGAAACACAACAAAACTGGGAAAACTGCATGAAACATCAGATAAACTACAAGAAGACGACTTTCGGAAAGAAATAGCACGTAACGAGATTTTGGAACCTATCAACATAAATTTGCAGTACTCAGACGTTGAAGACAATGACAATGACGAATTATCTCTTAACGTAAGTAACATTCACAGCTATACGTATGCACCGCTGGTATTTTCGTTGGATTAGAAAAATAAGTAATTCATAAACTATAATTAACTTTTAACTAAATATTTAAACCATTTGCGCAATTTACGAATATTCATGTTGCAATTGTGATTTCAACAACTGCATTATTATAAAACATGGAAAAAGTAAGTTTGTGTAGCACCAAGAAGACTCGCAAGTGTGCGAGAGAGAGAGGGGGGATATGAAAAAAGTGGGGGTAACGAGGTGGCAACGCTGAAGGCTCTAACGCATCTGATTCGCTACAAGCGAGAACTCTTGCCATTTGAAACACATAATAGTCTTTCTTGTGTGTATATTTGTCCTTCAATAAATCGTCATATTGTACATTTAACAGTTGCATTTGGTACCTGACAGCTACATTGTTGTCATCGAGTGCGCTACACTTGACTGAACCCTCAGATTCTGTACTCACAGCGCCATTTATATAGGCAACTTGGTACTACACGGCTCTTGCCTGACGTCACACGCACTGCAGGCCTCGCTACCGGCTGAAATACGTCACAACTCTCGAAACTGTCTTCCTCTGCCTTATATAGTTAATTTCTGACACGTTGCACGTTTTCATTTTTACTTTCTCTACGAGACATGAGAGTATTTGATATTTCGATATTTATTTGTACAGCATCCATTACAAATTCAGTACAATAAATTTAACATAGAACATACTGTATTATACCTCCTGTACAAATACATGAAATTGCTGACCCTAAGATTTACTCGCTGACTCAGGTCCCCTGGCTATAAGCCTTTGGTTTTCCTGAGCAGCTTGGTGTCATTTCTTCTTGACCTTTTCTTCTTTTATCCTAATCCACTTTTCTCTTATCCTATATAATAAATCTCCTATACATCTATTTTTCTTTTCTCCCATCCCCGTTAACATGTATACCGCCAATATATGTTTGCTCACACTGTCCCATTTCTTATCCCATATTTTTCTCCTGTAATTTGTTAACTCCTTACATTCTATCAGGTAATGAACAGTGCTCTCTCTATCTCCACAAAATTCACATATCCCTGCCTCATTACTTCTCAACCCTTTTAGATATATTATTCCTACCCTCATCCATGCTATGCCTTCTCTTCCAGTTTTGTCACATTGATCTATATAATTTTCCCTACCCCATACTGTCTTTAATTGCTTATAAAATTTCAAAGATTTCTTTTCTTCTATATTTTCCCATATCTCTTGCCTATCTATGTCTTGTAGTCTAGCTCTCACTTACTTCCATAAAGCGCTATCATGTGTCTCCTCTGCTGTCCATAGATCTCCCATGTCTATCTTTAATATCATTCTTTCCAATTCCGGCCACCAACTATTTGTATGACATGAGAGTAGCTTTTGAACATCTTGTCTATCCATTCTATTTTATCTACACCCTGTGCCAACAGCGAATTGTGTATCTGCGATGGATACAAAAATAAATGGTACTGAGTGGTGAGTAGTATCAGGGGAATAGATGAAAGTTATTCTACTACACAACCACGAAATGTATAATCAGACGTAACAAAAATAAGATGTAAATGCAAAGATGCTTTCTACTATCGTTGATCTGAACTTGGAATAAACCAAGGCCTTCTAGAAAGAGATATTGATTACAGGTATAGACAACAATATCTTGTGATTTTATTACGTTCAATTGTTTCTCCATTTAGTCTCAAAATCCAGATTGATGCGTTAAAGTTTAAACTCTCTTTAAAAGAAGTTATATACTTACATGTGCTACAAAACGATATTCTCATTTGATTTGTTAAAGTGTGTATCTTGTTCTCTACGTGGATTGCGACGTAACTACAGGTCTTAGTATGGAAACGATTCTCTCACATTAAAATAGGAATAATGCGACGTTAAGATAAGAGCCTGTCCTGTGTAATTGGACAGCAACAGTTTGTGGAGCCACAGAAGATGTCTTCCATGGATCGACCCGATACTCTGTGCCAGAAATTACCCACTACTACAAAAACGATGCTGGACACGAGCAGACTCTGGAGATGTATCCTTCCTGCTATCACTGTGGTGAAGATGGCTCCAGACAGCATTATAGATGTCCATCCTAGCATTGCCTCACTGATGTGGATGTCGTGGACTGGTATCCTTCCTGAAGTACGCGCTATGTCCTTGCCAAACCCAGGGATGTATGGAGCAGTGGACATACCATATCGATCATGTGGTGGAACACCAGTTTCCTGAGCTGTTGCTTCCTTTACAAGTTATCTGTATTAAACCAAATCCTGCCCCGAGCAACAGCAATGCAGTTCTTATAACTGGTATCGTTGAATGTATTTTCATTTTGGCTGAAGTAACTCTCTCCATCATGATAAAGTCTTGAAGTACGTTGTACACAGGTTAAGGTTTCACCAATTGTTTCCTTCAACAGTGACAAAACTGCAGTTCTAAATGAATAACCGAGATACTCTTTGTATTTAATGCACATTTAAATTATGGAACATTTAAATCCACTTGGAATAACTTGTATAAATATTGTACTAAACTATTGGATTGTATGCACATAAAAATAGATAAATATTTTTCAGCCTTGATGAAAGCTAACAATAAATCATTTGTAATAAAGTATCTACCATATTTATTATATGAGGTAATGGTGATATAAATAAACCAATGGAACGATGAGATTGGATTGATTAACGTCCAGGGAGTTTACTAGTAGCTACAAACTATGTGAACCTTGCACATGTCAAAGGAGTGTACATTCAATGGCCTATATACTTGAATATTTGACACAAAAGGCATATTATATATAGGCAATGTTGGCATAGATAATTATATGATACAAAAATGTATACTGTCCTGAAATTAGAAGACTACTGTCCGGCCGTTCTATCTCCGGCTCTGACAGTTCTCGAGAGGGGGAAGCGCGCTGTTGCCAGTTCTTTAGCGGGAATTTCAAGCAGAGGAACATGTGTAAATATTTCACGCATTTGCAGATCGTAACTTCGTAAATGTACGTGGACAACGTGTATATACATGATCCCAGAATAGTTGCATATGGGGACAATATACCATTTACTGGAAAAGAAATAACAAAAGGCTACTTCGCACCAGTGGGAAATTCCTTTCTCATATAATATTGATATACATGTCGCCTTATAGCATCCTTTTGAAAAGCATCTAGTGAAGCTTTAAGGCTGCCTCGTTGCCTTTGCTTTCCCGATGTACGCAGAACTGCAGACGGCGAACTTACATCATCTGGCACTTTTCCTTGGTTACATTCTTCCCACCTTCAAGGCGTCACAAACTCTGTCCAGCACCTTGTTAACAGGTAGTAGAGGTCCACCATTGTCCCGCTCCTTCTCGAAGTACTCACGTAGCCGGAATATAAATTCATGGCTTTGGCTCTTATAAGAACCGATTTTTTTCTTGGATTCTGACGAACCAGTAGCCATATTACTATAATAGCGATAATAATAAGTCTTACAGACGCTACAAATCGGAATTCACGCACACACAACAAATTAAACAAACCACCAGCGCGAAATCCAAAAGCAACTAAAAGCCACGTGGTCCACCCGATTTGCAGCGGCAACACGGTGCTGGATTTGCAAGCCACGCCTAGCAGCGACAACGCTGATTGACGCTAGCAGACGGTTTTAACTTCCTGACCACGACACCGGATGTACCGACTCCCAGTACTACCAACAGAAGCAGTTGCTGTGCGTGATAGGTGTGGACGAAATATTCGAATAGAGTGATGTTGTAAAGAATATCTTGCATGATAATGAAATTACAAGTTGGATTTCAATGTTTTGAAGCTAATATAGTCCTATACTCTCATTATAAAGATAATTCTGACGAAATGTTTTCAATTACTCATTATTATATGTTGGTGCTATTAACCTTCCCCCTCCACCTCCTGCAGCCACTAAACGTCAGAGCCGGAGATAGAGCGGGCGCACTATAATAATATGTATATACAGATAAAATTTGTCACAGGTAGACCGCAAACAAACTGCGGTCGGTGTGCGCATGCGCGAAGAGAGCCTTCTCCCCTTCTACGCCATACAAGCATCACGTGACTCCCACTCTTCCCTTCCTGAATCCGACAGAGTGCAAACCACACCAAACGCGTGTATTTTAATACTGTTTTGATTTTCAAAATTAACAGAAAATAATTACCTCGGACATGACCTAACAATCGATTAATAAATAGATGGAATCAAAGTTTTTTTAAACCCTGAAGATCAACGCATTGATTTGGCAGAGAATGCAAAGAGTGAATGTAACAGTGAATGAAACATGACCAGTGCAGCCCGGGCGATGGAGGAGAGGCAATCTAAGAATGGCGGTAGAGGGGGAAAGCTATGGGACTCCAGTGTTGGTAAACCACACCTCCAATCGCATTTTGTACGCGGTCTAGTTATAGTTTCATTTTGTTTTAAAACGTTCACTTTAGTACGTTAAGTTACCGCAAGAGGCTTTGATGTGCGGAGAGCTGCTTCTGAAAGAATGACTAAACTTTTTATCAAGTAAAAATTTGGTTATAAATAGAGAATTTTGGATTATTGTAGCTGTCTGTCTGTTCCTTCATTACACTCAACTATATTTACTTCCGTTAAATCACTGAGCCCTTCAATGCTACTGAGTAAATGTTTATTATTTTACGAGGCGTGTCCGTAAAATAAAATCTCCAATTTTATTAAATATTGTGACTTTGTGGGTTCGTGAAATTAAAAGTCCAATTGCACAAACTCAAAATGTTCTTTATTTCCACCGAATTACAGTTGGAACACTTGCCGATTACATAGAATTACGCAGCGCACACAATTACAATTCACTAGTTCGTCCGTTACAGTTCCACTTTGCACTCGCAATTACGTACACTCCTCCGATGCACGTACGCAGTCCGATCCCTCACTAGGCGCTCCTCACGGCTGCTCGCCAAGAACTAACCTCTTCTCCATCCCGACGCGTCGCTTATATAGGACCAACTGGCCAATCTAGAAGGTTCTGGGTTAGATGAAATATCCTGGATGTTCCAGAACTCAGGGGGAGGGGAAAGAGACGGCAAAGTGGCCTGCAATCCCTTCAGTTAGCGCGACAAGATAAATGGGTAGGCGTGGACGAATGCTTCCCGGCCCTCACTCAGCCGTCAGTTGGTCGTGCCTACCGATAATTGGGTGACAATATAGAAAATATGTTTATTGTTAATGAATGTTACATTGATGGAAAGGCGGAACTTACAACTATTTTTCAACGTAATCACCATTGCGATTGATACATTTTTGCATGCGCTGTGGCAGTTTTTGTATACCCTTGTCATAACACTCTCCCGCCAAGTTGCGCAGGTAGCGCTCAACCTCGTTTTTCAAATCATCGTCGGTCTGGAAATGTGTTCCACCCAGGTGTGACTTCAACTCAGGAAACAGATGATAATCACTAGGTGCTAAGTCTGGGCTGTAAGGGGTATGGGTGAGGAACAATACGAACTAGGCCAGGAGAGCATTTTGGGGACACACCTCGCACACATCTTTCGATAATGCAAATGTTCGGTCAAAATCTTGTCAATTGTAGTCTTACTGATTTCAGAGATAACAAGTGCAAGGATCTACTCCCATCAGTCCTGGACCCGTAGGACCAGAACCCGGGCCTTTCGTGTTTGTTTACCGTAGGACAGTACCTATTTTATAAACTGCACACCGCAGACAGGACGGTAGTGGATACGCCACTTACGCGCCGGTCCTTAATGGACCGGCTACCAAATAACCTTGGTAGGGCCGCCGGTGATCTAGCACACATGCTACAAGCTCTGCAGGCTAGCACCCGGGACTTATGAGGCAACCCTCTACCCCCTCCGGGCGGCCGTAGCCTGGCCGGAGGTACCCAATTTCCCGTGGGTATCGGGAACACACTGCCGCCTCGAGACCAACCCAATCCGAATAACTCCCAGAGGCAGGGGCTCGAATGTTCGGCCCGAGGTTCCTCTAGTAAAGTCTGTCTAGTTAACGGGTGTGCAGTTCGGAGTCAAAGGAACCTGACCCGACCGCCCACTAATGACCGTCATAAATCTATCTCCACACTTCAGAAATGGAACACTGTCGTTGAGGACCAATAGCAACCCTGATTTTCTCGAAGTGACAGTCGCATGTCTACTCCACGTGGAGTCTCAGTTGCCAAAGTTCCAACTTTCAGTTGATCTGTTTCATTACGTGCAGAAATTCGTTGTGTGTCACGATGTGGAGACCGTGGGAGGGAAATGCAGTGGTAAATGCAAATAAAGTAGTAGATAACTTTCAGTCACGTGAAACTAATCAAAGTGATGACAATAGTGTGAATAATTGGGCCGAGTAATATTACTGGAAAAGCCTTAAAAAACAAAGTTATAACGGGAAATCTTTCTAAGCAAATTCAAGTGCTTGTTTTGCTGAAAAATAATCTTTGTAAGGGTCGTGCAATGAACCTGATGATAAATTCTGTGCATTCACAGAAGTACAGTAAGAAATATTGTGACGAAAGGAATACCAAAGACGCCGATCAAGTGTGAAAACAAAAGGAAACGTTTCTCTAAAGAAGATAATTTCACATGCGATTTAATTCGTCGAGAAATTTAGAGATCCTATGCAAAAGGGAGAGCACCCACCTTAGACGAATTGGTTGCACATTTGCAAGAAATTTGTGATTTTCCTTATGAGCGCTTCACTTTGCGCGGCCTCCTAAAGGAGCTGGGTTTCAAATACTGCACTATGAATAAGATAAGGGTTATTATGGAAACCAGTAGAATTGTAGCTTGGCGATATTTGTCAAAACTTAGGAAGTTTCGCAGTAATGGACATAAGATAATTTATTTAGACGAAACCTCGTACGATACCAATCACGTATCGAGAAATGTGGCAACCTTGCAGAAAGGACTGCGAGAAGGAGGGTCTGTCTTGTAAAACGATTATAAGGGGTCGTCAAAGGCAGAGGTCGACGTGCACACGCGTTAACTAAACAGACTATAACGTCAGAGGTACCACGAGTGCTAAGGGTCCGTAGCGCCCGCATCACGGCAGCTGAAAGGGACGGACCCCCTCCCCTACGTGAGACTTCAAGGATAAGTTACCACATCTTGCGAGCTGTCACACGCCGATCTTTAAGCATTTCTTGCTCCACTTTTGCAATTCTTTTGCTGAAAACGAAGGCCGACCAGAACGTTGTCATCATGGACGTCTGTACGTCCGTCTTTGAACTCTGTGACCCACTTTCGCACGTTTTTGACGTCCATACACTGTGACCCATAGTGGGGGTAGTGCCCTTGGCACTCATAAAACGGATCACTGCACGTAGCTCTCACTTGGCGGTGAAAGTGACAGGAAGCTCTATCGCAAACGGCTGCCCAATCAAAACTAATGGTTGCAACGGGTTCGCTGTGGAGGAGATTTGAAGGGGTGAAACCAAGCTACACGCCAGTATTGCCGGATCTCGTGTAATAGCGTTCCTCACAGGTCCAGCGCCTTGGAACCTTATTTTAGGGACACGCCTCGTGAATATGAGCTGTAGGTTGTACATATTTTTTAAACAACTACTAAGGAAATAGCAAGCTCTAATTACATGTACTGTAGCATCTGTACTTGTGACAAAATGTCACAGATAATGTACCATTATCGTTGCTACACATAAACTTATACAGTTAATTTCCAACGTTTTGCACGTTTTCATTTTTACTTTCTCTGCGAGACATGAACTTCTTGACTGTCCATTCTATTTTGTCTACACCTTGTGCCAAATACGAATTGTGTAATAAAAATAAATTCCATAAAAAATTCTTTTATTTACATGCGATATACACTAAAATAAACGATATTGAGTAGAGAGTCATATGAGGGTAATAGATAAGAGATATGTCATTACAAAACCACGAAATTTATATCTAGACGTAACAAAAATAATATGTAAATGCAAAGATGCTTTCTACTGTCGTTGATCTAAGCTCGGAATAAACCAAGGCCTACCAGAAAGAGATATTGATTACAGGTATAGACAACAATATATTGTGATTCTAGTACATTCAACTGTTTCTCCATTTAGTCTCAAAATCCAGATCGATGCGTTAAAGTTTAAACTCTTTTTAAAGGAGGTTGTATACATTTACATGTGCTACAAAACGATATTCTCATTTGATTTGTTAAAATGTGTATCTTGTTCTCTACGTGGATTGCGACGTAACTACAGGTCTTGGTATGGAAACGATTCTCTCACATTAAAATAGGAATAATGCGACGTTAAGATAAGAGCCTGTCCCGTGTAATTGGATGGTAACATTTTGTGGAGACACAGAAGATGTCTTCCATGGATCGACCCGATACTCTGTGCCAGAAATTACCCACTACTACAAAAACGATGCTGGACACGAGCAGACTCTGGAGATATATCCTTCCTGCTATCACCGTGGTGAAGATGGCTCCAGACAGCATTATAGATGTCCATCCTAGCATTGCCTCACTGATGTGGATGTCGTGGACTTGTACCCCTCCTGAAGTCCCCGCTATGTCCTTGCCAAACCCAGGGATGTATGGAGCAGTGCAGATGCCATATCGATCATGTGGTGGAACACCAGTTTCCTGATTTGTTGTTTCCTTCACAAGTTATCTGTATTAAAGCAAATCCTGCCTCGAGCAACAGCAATGTAGTTTTTATAAACAGTGTCGTTGAATGTATTTTCATTTTGGCTGAAGTAACTGTCTCCATCGTGATAAAGAAAGTCTTGAAGTATGTTTGCATATGTACGCAGTTTGATATGTCACCAGTTGTTTGTCTCAACAGTGACAAACTGCAGTTCTAAATGATATACTGAGATACTCTTTGTCCTTAATGCACATTCAAATACATGGAACATTTAAATCCACTTGAAATGATTTGCATAAATATACTGTTGAATTGTATTCTGATAAGAAATAGATAAATATTTTTCAGATTACATGAATGCTAACAATAAAACTATTGTCACAAAATACCTACAATATTTATTACGTATACGAGGGCTGTTGAATAAGGAATGATTACAATCTTTTTTGACAACGTACCTTTACTCATCCTCATAATTTTGATGATTCTTCTCAAAATAGTCTCCCCTGAATGCGATGCACTTGTCCCAGCGTTTCTGCCAGTCTTCAAAGACATGCTGGAAACCATGTTTGAGAGATCCTTAGAATCGCCTCCACAGCCTTCACCACTGCTACTGATGATGGATAATGCCTCCCACGAAGGCGTTTCTTCAAGTTAGGGAATAGAAAAAAGTCACATCGGGCTAAATCCGGACTATAAGGAGGGTGAGGGATGCACTTCAAATTGATTTTTGCAAGATATACAGCAACAACATTGGCAATATGCGGCCGCGCATTATCGTGGTGTAGCATCCAGCCTGCTTCACGGAAATGTGGTCTCTTGAGCCTGATATGGACTTGCGATGTTTTCAGGACATCCCTGTAGTATTGTCCAGTTACTGATGTGTGTGCAGATACAACATGCTGATCAACCATTCCATGAATATCAAAGAATGAGATGACCATAACTTTCCCAGCAGTAGCAACCACTTTTGTTTTTTCGGGGGTTGGTGATGAAAGAGATTTCCACACTGAGCTTTGCTGTTTGCTCTCAGGATCAAAATGATGTAGCCAAGTTTCATCAGTAGTGATTACGTTTGAAAGAAATTCCGGATCTTCCTCTAACATCAACTTTAACTGCATGCAGACCTCCATGCGAATGTCCTTTTGTTCGGGAATCAACAGTCTTGGAACCCATTGCACACAAACACATCTCACGTGTAATGTTTCTGTCACCAATGTGTGAGTGGCAGCCGATGAAATGTTCAGTATTTCAGAAAGTGATCTTAAGGTAATTCGTCGATCCTCTCTCACAATGGCAGCAGCAGTGTTGATGTTTCCTTCCGTAAGAGCAGTAACTGGAGCATCGGGTCCCCCTTCCTTTGAAACCGATTGTCTCCCCTATTTAAACATTTTAAACCACCTTCGAGCTGTGCTGTAGGGAAGAACAGACTCTCCATAGGCCTCCTATAACATTGTATAGGCCTCAAGTGAAATTTTGTTGAGACGAAAGCAGAATTTCAAAGCCGCATATTGTTCCTCGTGTGTTACCTCCATTGCAGCGGTAGGCGATACTAAACATGTCTGAACTTGCCTGGTTCTTACAGGCGGGAACCAGGAGTACCAACAATGAAACTACTACGGCGTGTTTGTTTCACATTAAGCAAACAGAATATAATAAGATTGAATTTAAGTACGAAAAATTATGTCCTTAAAAAAATTATGATCATTCTTTATTGAACAGCCCTCGTATGAGGTAATGGTGATATAAATGAACCAATGGAACGATTAGATTAGATTAGATTGATTTGCATTCATTGCACTTGTCAAAGGAGTGTACATTCAATGGCCTATATACTTGAATCAAAAGGCATATAGGTCATTTAACCAAAAAATAAATCCAGAAGTTAAATTATTAAAACAATTAAATGGTGCGATAGATTTAGTGGTTTGGGTAAAGATATTTATTTAAAAAAATCGCGTAATGAATTTTGAAACACCGGCAGTCAATTCTGTTTGTTTAAATTAATTTTATTTTCAGATTTTGGTAGTACTAACAAGAACATATTAACATATAACGTTCGTAACGATGACAGCTTTTTTTGTAGTTCCGGCTGATGATGTGGAAGAATTTCCATGTAATCGCGATCCCGAACAATTTATAAGAAAAGTGCCATCATTTCTTATAAGATAAGTTAAGTTTTAAGTTACAGATTGTTACATTTGTATATATTTGTTTGCTTCACTGTAAATAGCTTCATATTTTACGTATTTATTAGTTTAAATTGCATTTGAAAAAGATACTACAAGGTACGCCCAGAAAGTAAGTTCTGTTTGGTGATAAAATTAAATTGTGTACAGATACAGAAAAATTATTTATTGTAAAAAAATTCTAGAACTCTTAAACTACTTTTCCACATAACTGCCAAAATTTTGCAGGCATTTGTCATAGCGAGGCACAAGTTTTTGTATATCTTCTTCATAGAAGTTTGTGGCCTGTCTTCAACCAGTTGGAAACATTTTCTTTCAGCTCTTCGTCATTGTTGTAGTGTTGACCGCCAAGGAAAGATTTGAGATGCAAAAACAGATAAAAGTCGCTAGGAGCGAGGTCAGGGCTAAACGTGGGGTGGTCAAACACGTCTCAGCCGTATCCGTGTAGGAAGTTTTTCGTCGCATTTGCAGTGTGTGGTCGTGCGTTGTCGTGAAGAAACACAACACCTTTTGACATCGCAAATTTGCCGATAAATTTCAATTGGTTTCACTTTCCTAGCACTCAGAAAACGAATCACAGATCCGATTTCACAAGCGGCGGGATTTTCAGTCAACACCGACATTGTAAACAAGCACAACAAAGCGTACGTGGCTGACAGCGATCTCACAATGGTGCACGTTAATTCTCGTTGATACAGAGCGTCTACCGCGCATGTGCGGAACTGCGATCGCAGTGCTGCAGCGGAGATAAATTGAAACATAACTTACTTTCTGGACGCCCTTTGTATTTATTGCCAGTTCTTCAATACACATACATCAAAACAGCTTTTGAACAGACATAAACTGGCAGTGATTTGTCATTAGAACACTGTATTCTACTCTGATAAGCGTTATAGGGATAATAATAATAATAATAATAATAATAATAATAATAATAATAATAATAATAATAATAATAATAATAATAATAATAATAATAATAATAATAATAATAATAATAATAATAATAATAATAATAATAATAATAATAATAATAATAATAATAATAATAATAATAATAATAATAATAATAATAATAATAATAATAATAATAATAATAATAATAATAATAATAATAATAATAATAATAATAATAATAATAATAATAATAATAATAATAATAATAATAATAATAATAATAATAATAATAATAATAATAATAATAATAATAATAATAATAATAATAATAATAATAATAATAATAATAATAATAATAATAATAATAATAATAATAATCTGTTTTGCATGCAGTGATGGGTTTCTAACTAAGAGATTGTATGTTCGAATCTCGTTACCTATTCTGAGCGTCGCATACACACACCCTATATTTAAAGAACAACATCTAATTAGATAAAATATGTACCTACCTACCGTTGACTGGACGCCGCAGTAAACATAATCAATATTCCTGGCGCGCCGTGTACGGCTGTGAGGGGGTTCGGGGACACCGTGTATGTGTGTGTGCTGCTTGGTTAACGAGCGCGATTGCTCACGCGGTTTCGTTTGTGGACGTCCGAGTTCGATTCCCGACCTACCTGACCCATGGTTTTTTCGGGGTTTTCCCGGGTCGCTAGGCGAATGCTGGGTAGGTTAATTACATCCCCCAAATTTCCTGTACCTCTATTTCATCTCTAATATAGTTTCAGCTCATCTCTCATCTGGTGTTCTCTTTCAGGGTAGAAGTTTCGACGGGTGTATGGCAAGCGCTCCTGGTAGACACTTCCATCTCCGGTAGGACGTCTCCGGCCCACCTAGTGGACCGTTTCTTGGGATGCCGGTTGTGCTAGACTGCCGGGGAGTTTCCAAATGGTCAATAGTAGAGAAGCTGGTCTCTGCACTGTCGTAACTCCTTGGGTTGACAGACTGTCTCCTTTCACCTCATCCTTTCTCCCGGGAATGCCCCACTTGGATCATAGGTACAACAGATCAAAACTGGCCACAGTGCTGATTCCACTCCCTACCGCAATCCAACCCAATCCAATGTTGCTTGGTTAAAATATATCTGTGGAGTTATGTGCAGAGATTCTACTCCCATTACTCCTGGACCCGTAGGACCAAGGACCTCCTTCTACCCGGGAGCGAGTGATACTCCGGGGCTCTTACCATAGGGCAATACCTGATTTCTTAAAAAGCCACCTTCCGCTGAGCCCAACGTCAAGACGGGTGGAAGTGGATACGCCACTTACGCGCGTCAACCCCGCAGGGAAGACTACCGAAAACCTCGGTGGAGCCGCCTGGTGATCAGGCACACCTTCTACTAGCTCTGCAGGCTAAGACCCGGGACTTATGAGGCAACCCTCTGCCCCCTACGGGCGGCCGTAGCCTAGCCGGAGGTACCCAATTCCCCGTGGGTGTCGGGAACACACTGTTCCCCGAGTCCAACCCAATCCGAACAACTCCCATTCAGGGAGGGGCTCGAATGTTCGGCCTGAGGTTCCTGTAATAACGTCAGAGGTACCACGAGTGCTAAGGGTCCGCAGCGCCCGCACCTCGTCAGCTGAAGGGGACGGATTCCCTCCCCTACGGGAAAATCTGTGGAGTTAATGTCAGAGGTTCTACTCTCATTAGTCCTGGACCCGTAGGACCAAGGACCCGGGCCTCCTTCGACCAAGGAGTTACAGAGCTGTCCCAAAAGGGGGCCCGGCGCCTCCGTGGGGCTTTCCATAGGGCAAGACCTAGAGACTAGCAAGGCCCCCCCCCCATCTGGTCCTGTGGACTCAAGAGGGGATGGAAGTGGATACACCACTTACGCGCGCCAACTCCAAAATGGGAAGGCTACCGATTAACATCGCCTGGTGATCTAGCACACCTTCTACTAGCTATGCTGGCTAGTACGTGGGAATATATGGCTTTCCTCAACCCCGTCCGGAGACGTACCCGATCTCCCACGGGTATCGGGAACCACTGCCCCCTCGAGTCCAACCCAATCCGAACAACTCCCAAAGGGAGGGGCTCGAATGTTCGGCCCGAGGTTCCTCTTGTAACGTCAGAGGAGTGCTGGGGGTCCGCAGCGCCTGCACCACGGCAGCTGAACGGGACGGATCCCCTCCCCTACGGGTACATCTTTGGAGTAACAAAAAAAAAAAAAAAGACAACACCAAGTCAAAAGTGAATAGTGCGAGTTATGTTATATTATGACGCAGCGCTATGTTCTAAGATCAGGTGATCAGCGCCGGGCAGTTGAAGAGAGAAAAGAGATAAGCAGCGCGCTCGGATAGCGTTAACTCCGGAAGTTCTATCGTCATACATTTTTGTGGGTGTTTCCTCTACTGCAACGTTCTCGAAACTTTAAGTCATGTCGATGTATGAAATGATACTTAAATGAGTCCAGGATCCATAGAGCTTAGTTACCAGACATTCATCTTTCAGGATAAGGGAAAACCTCCAACGTTAAGTCATATCGGACGATGACAAAGTGCTGTTCAAATGAGTACAGGGTACATAGAGCTTAGAGTTATCAGACATTCATCTTTCAGGATAAGGGAAAACCTCCAACGTTAAGTCATATCGCACGATGAATGAAATGTTGCTCAAATAAGTCCAGGGTACATCGAGCTTAAAGTTACCAACCTTCATCTTTCAGGATAAGCAAAAACCTCCAACGTTAAGTCATATTGCACGATGAATGAAATGATGTTCAAATGAGTACAGGGTACATAGATCTTAGAGTTAGCAGACATTCATCTTTCAGGATAAGGGAAAACCTTGAACGTTAAGTCATATCGGACGATGAATGAAATGTTGTTCAAATGAGTACAGGGTACATAGATCTTAGAGTTATCAGACATTCACCTTTCAGGATAAGGGAAAACCTTGAACGTTAAGTCATATCGGACGATGAATGAAATGTTGTTTAAATGAGTACACTGTATATAGAACTTAGAGTTATCCGACATTCATCTTTCAGGATCAGGGGAAACCTCCAACGTTGTAATATCGCACAATGAATGAAATGATGTTCAAATGAGTCCAGGGTCTATAAAGCCTAGAGTTACCAGACATTCATCTTTCAGGATAAAGGAAAACCTCCGTTAAGTCATATCGGATGATGAATGAAATGATATTCAAATGAGCCCAGGGTACATAGATCTAAGAGTTACCAGACATTCATCTTTCAGGATAAGGTCAAACCTCCAACGTTAAGTCATATCGGATGATGAATAAATGCTCAAATGAGCCCAGGATCCATAGAACTTGGAATTACCCAACATTCTTCTTTCAGGATAAGGGAAAACCTGGGAAAAACCTTATCCAGGTAACTTACCCTGACCGAGATTCGAATAGCGTGTCTGCCTCTTGAACGTGAGGCAGAGACGCTACCGAAGCTGCAGAAAGGTTGTTGAAGAAATAGGTGCATTCTATTAGTTTGTGAGTTGATTAAAAGTTCTTGTATTCGTCTCCCCAGCGGGTGAAGATTCTGGAAGTAGCAGCATCGTGAAGTAACAGGGGAAATGAACTAGTTCAATTAGTGAAGTAACATTGAGAACTAAGTGAAGTCCAAGTGAATGTTGAACTAAACCCTGTTTAGTTGTACCATTGACGTTTATTCTTTCGCATTGGTTTCTTTCAGCTTATCCCATGGTTGGCTAATGTTCACTTTCAAATTATTTCAAACAAGCAAATATAGGTGACATAAATACTGTCGCGAAGCCATTGTTGCGACTGGCGGCTGACGCACACAAGGGGACAGATAGTGCATCGCGGAGATAAAAGGCTTGCCGAAACAGATAAAGTTAGATGACTGGAAGGTTCGTGTTTCTAATGCAGCAACTGGGCACATATGAAACCGAATACAATAAACATAAAAGACCACTGTCCATTTCTGATAAGGACCATCGGGATGGGAGACCCAGAAATAGACATCCAAGAGTATCTAAACGCACTCGTAAGACTTCCATAGAAGTAGTAAGATTACCCATGACTATATACCACAACCTGACATTAGATCTAGATTAGACCTAGCAAACTCAGTATTTCAGGCTGAACTTCTAGGTATTAAAGCAGCTGTGGAGTGGATAGAACAGAAAACCGGTAGCACAACTTTCGCCATGCATATTGACTCAATGGCTGCTCTCCTTGCCATTGCACACAGAAGAACAACCCACCCCTTGGCCGTTCAGCTCAGAGAAAAGATCATCACACTAAACAAGGCACACGTCACTCTTCACTGGGTCAAAGGTCATGCAGGTCTACGAAGGAATGAAAGAGCTGACTACCTCGCTAGGATTGCTGCCAGTCACAAGACCACCTTAGACTACAAATCAGTTCCCATAACTCGCGGCAAGCAGCTGCTAACCGAATACTACACTACAGTTTGGAACTCCATATACACCAGATCCAACAATGCCTTTCATACCAAACTTTTCATTCCCAACATACAGCACCGTCTGTCCTTATCTATATGGCCCAATCACATAATCACACAATTCCTCACAAATCACGGCCGTTTCCAGGCCTTCCTTCATAGAATGAAAATAAGAGCCTCGCCATCCTGTAACTGCACTGAAAAACACCCACAGACGGCTCTACATTTGATGACAGAGTGCAGTAATTTCTCAAAAGATCGACCAGACATTTTATGTTCGGTCCCTCTACCCCTGGTTCTGAAGATTCACTTCAATACTGTTCAAGTATCAGGATTCATCAAGAGCATCTACCGCACACTTGAATAAATCTGTATAGTACTGTGAAAATAACTATTGCAAATAATTCCGTGATATACCTTTAGGTAAAACACGGGCTGTAAAATATTGTTAAAAAAAAAACCCTGACATTTGGCAGTCCACAAAGTCCTTGCTCTTAGTCAAGGCGGCTCTGGTGGGGAGGCATCCGCTCCCCCTACACTTACACGACATTGGCACTAGAAGTAATAATTATGATCTATCATTCAACTGAGAATTAACCTCAAACCAAACGCAGCTTATGCGCAGATCTAACAATCTTACAATTAGGAACCATTGCCCATTGCAATCAGTTGCGAAGACAGGAACTGCCATTTTACCTTGAACTCTAATTTTACTTGTAAAGATAATTCATGACTAACGCTTTCTTAGCGCCCACCATTAGCTTTAATGACACGTTCTACTCGCTAAAGGGTGGACAGACCATTAGATAGGAATTAAATGCCAAGGCAAATAAAGCAGTATAACTCACACATGAATATCTCCTCTAGCATTGGGGACACAACTTCTATGTTAAGACAGTGTTTCCTTTTGGAAACGACACTACACCCCACTACATCCCTCACCTCGAATCCGCGAGGGCATATTCAGGGCTTCGGCCATGCTTATGTCCTGGCAGCTAGTCTCACCTCGGTTAGACCATACGGCCAACCTGCACACCTTCTCCATGAATCCACAGGTGGATATAGCGGTACTGCTGGAATTCCTCTCCTGACTACTCTCCGGTGGAGGTTTTTCTTTAGTGGGTAGTACCTTCGGGTGAAGCTCACAGTCCCGGCTGTGCCATCCCAGCTCAGTCGGGGCCAGTCCATAAATGGATTTTTCCTCCACTTGGGGAAAAAAAAAAGAGGGAGACGTAATCGGAACTGCATGTGCGTGCATCTGTGACTTGAAAGTGAACTCTTTGTTTGTGGATGTGGCAGACGACCTTGAAGGCTGTATTTGTGTATGTTACGTAATTCTGCTACTTTAAGGGTTGACCAAAGTGTATTTCTACGGAAATAAAGAACATTTTAAATTCCTGCAAATTGGACTTTTAATTTTAGCAACCCACAAAGTTATAATACACTATAATGATATATGCAAATACTTTCTTCATTTTGAGTCAATATAAATCGAAGGTACCTCCCATCTATTTGTTAATATGAATTGACATACATTCGAGATGCATTGACTCTTTTACGTAATATATTTAATTTCTATGATTATTATAATGTAAATCTAAACAACACCCTTAGAAATAGTAAGATAAATCATGTTACATATGAAGAACTATTTTGCATTGAAGAACCACTAGTCACGTGATATTTAAGAGACATGAGGCTAAGTTACGTGGAACAGACATTAACAAAACAGTTACAATGAAAATTGAATGAGTTGGACTGGACTATGCTACGGATGGGATTCAGCACGGAGGTCCAAACTTGGTCTATTGTACCTATGCCCGCTAGTGGGGCACTCCCGGGAGGAAGGATGAGGCAAGACCTCAGACCACAGACCAAACCATCTTGAGACATGCCACTCGGTTGAGTTGGCAGTGATAATATTCCACTCTAATATCTTACAGTACTTATTTTTGGACTTTTAATTATTTAAGTTTTCAAAGTACAGGTAGTCTAGCTCAGTGACACACACACTCATATGGCAGAAGTTTTCACTAATACGAGGGCTGTTCAATAAAGAAAGATCAAAAATTTTTTTGACAATGTACCCTGATTCAACCTCATAATTTTGATGGTCCTTCTCCTTGATGGTCCCCTGAATGCGATGCACTTGTCCTAGCGTTTCTGTCAGTCTTCAAAGACATGCTGGAAAACATTTTTTGAGAGAGCCTTCAAAATTGCCTCCGCAGCCTTCACCACTGCTTCTGATAATGGATAATGCCTCCCACGAAGGCATTTCTTAAGTTAGGGAATAGAAAAAGGTCATATGAGGCTAAATCCGGACTATAGGGAGGGTGAGGGATAAACTTGTCCCAACGTTTCGGTGTCTTCAAAGACATGCTGGAAACCATTTTTTGAGAGATCCTTTAAAATCGTCTCCGCAGCCTTCACCACTGCTTCTGATGATGGATAATGCCTCCCATGAAGGCGTTTCTTCAAGTTAGGGAATAGAAAAAAGTCACATGGGGCTAAATCCGGATTATAGGGAGGGTGAGGAATGCACTTCATGTTGATTTTTGCAAGATATTCAACATTGGCAATATGCGGCCACGCATTATCGTAGTGCAGCATCCAGCCTGCTTCACGGAAATGTGGTCTTTTGTACCTGATATGGACTTGCAATGTTTTCAGGACATCCCTGTAGTATTGTCCAGTTACTAATGTGTGTGCAGGTACATGCTGATAAACCATTCCATGAATATCAAAGAATGAGGTGACCATAACTTTCCCAGCAGAAGCAACCACTTTTGCTGTTTTGGGGGTTGGTGATGAAGGAGATTCCCTCACTGACCTTTGCTGTTTGCTCTCAGGATCAAAATGATGTAGCCAAGTTTCATCAGCAGTGATTACATTTGAAAGAAACTCCGGATCTTCCTCTAACATCAACTTTAACTGCATGTTACCTCCATTGCAGCGGTAGGCAATTTTGAACATGTCTGAACTTGCCTGGTTCTCACAGGCAGGAACCAGGAGTACCAACAATGAAACTACTACGACATGTTTGTTTCACATTAAGCTAATAGAATATAATAAGATTGAATTTTAGTGCTAAAAATTATGACCGTAAAAAATTATGAAATATTCAAAACCATATTTCTAAATTTATTTCCGATCCAAGAATAGGTAAAATTATCAATAAATACACATTCATTATTACTTTTATTTCTTTATTCATCTTTAAACATATATTCTTCATTTTAATCTCAGAAGATAAAATATGACAATATAAATCAAATTCATTTCATGATAAACACTTTGATATTCACACGTCACTCGCCATCCTCCACCAAATATTTATAATATTTCTTTATATACAGACACAAATACAACTTTAGAGAATGCTAACTCCAAGGGAATGGAATGTATGTTCCAGATCTTAGGTTCTTCAGCATAAAATCTTTGGCATAAAAGTGCAATAAAAATATTTAGGAAATGATGGGAATGTAATAATACAATTTCCATCAGTATGCAGTTTACTCAGTACATATAATAACAAATCATTAAAAGTTTAACCTTCACACTATGGCTAGGCTTCATTTCAGAATTTGTTTCGTCTGTTTATATTAGGGTATTTTATAATATATAGTTATTGTGTATTGTTATTTTCAATGCATTGCAGCATTAGTTACCACACTTCCTTGTGATATCTTCTTTTGCACTTGATTTAAAGATAAAAGATAAACCTTTGAAAGCATTGTAATAATTTGTTATGTTTTAAAATGAATCTTCAATTCGGGGTAATGCAGCTTTCTTTAAGTGAGTGTGTGGTGTTTTAGGGCCCGTTGTTAACAGAAAACCTAAAGAACTGAGTCAACTAACACTGCTATTGTTTCACTCACCAAATTTACTGCGGGGACATGTTTTCGTAATCTGTTGCTTATCATCAACTGTTCTACAGTAGAAACCCACAAAGTAACTCGTTAACTTCAGCTACCTCAAAAGAAGCTAAACTTTTATCTATTTATAGATGAACGCCTTAAGGGAATTCAGCACCGAAATTAGCTAAAAATATGAGATAAAACAATTCTTTTGTTTTTGAGCTAATAAAATACTTTGAACCGTATAGTATCATAATGCAACCAAATTTATGGGTTTCAGGTATTTAAATACCTTCACATGACAATTTAAATGCCCGTGCGCACGTGCATGCCGGCCCTTGGGAGTCACAGAATTCTGTCATTTGAGTTCGATTGAAATTAGTGGGCAAAGTTACTGGTGGAATTTTGTGTGTTGGTATGGTGGTTGTTTCTTACAGTATGTGGCACCATGGGAACAAAACACTGGCTACAAACATTGAAAGCAAATAGTAATGTTTATATTTTGCTTTTGTGTGAGTTTCTAGCTTGGTCGTGATTTTCTTGTGTTTCTCGTTAAACTACATACTGTTTGTGTATACTTGATGAGTTTTAGTGTGTCATTTAACATTTATAAAGGTATTTTATACATCAAAACGTGTATATAACTCTTCTATAGGTTATAGGTAAAATATTATTTGAAACAACTGACCTTTTGTTGACTGTGTACATAGTTAGGATCATGAATAGACTAAACGATACATGGGAAAAAACACCTAAACATAACACAACAATGGGAACATACTTGAGGCCTGATATGGTAAGAAAACTAATGCCTGTGTACCAAAGGCTGGCATCAGATGTAATCCTAACGAGATGTACATTGATTAAGACACAAAATGCAAAGAAAAGTTTACATAACATGATATGGCATTGAAAAAATGGCATTGAAAATTATTTCAAAGTGTGGTATCGCTATCTTGACGACATTTTTGCAATAGTACCTAAATAACTCATACAAGATGGTCTTAAACTTTTGAATATACAAAATCCAGCTATAAAATTTACATTGGAAACAGAAGAGGATGGTGTGCTCCCCTTTTTGGACATCAAGATCAAAAAAATGAACAACAAACTCACTTTTGGTATCTACAGGAAACCGACACACACAGATAATTACATTAAGAACAACAGTTTCAACCCAAAACAACACCAACATGCCATTTTCAACAGTTTAATCTTTCGGATGATCAACTTTCCACTAAACAGAGAAGATTATCAAGAAGAATACCTACACATAAAAAAAGTAGCTATATCCAACGGTTTCAACCCAAATTTAGTAGACAAAACAGTTAACAGACTCAGCAAAGCTAAGAAAATAAAAGAAACCACCACCCTAGAACCTACAGGAGAAAAAGAGAAAAAACTTTTTAAAAAATTCACCTTCCACCCATCAGCCTATAACAAATTCCAAAAAATCTTCTCAAAACACAACATAACTCTTGCACCTCAAAATAGGTTTAATATCAGAAATTTGTTAAAAGGCCCTCCCAAAAATTCAATCACTACCAAAGAAAAACCAGGAATCTATGAGATCAAATGTGAAACTTGCCCTAAAATTTATATAGGAAAAACAAATAGAAATATTAACATCAGAACTAAAGAACATCTAAGAAACATTAAAAATGGTGAAACAGAAAAATCAGCAGTGGCTTTTCAATTTTTGAATACTAGACATGACATCAACTTGGAAACATCTCTAATAAAATATGTTAATCACCCCATAGACCTTTCCGTATGGGAAAAAATCTTTATCAACAAAAATCGTCATAGTCATGAATTTTGAAACTCCACCACCGGACATCTTTGACAAGTACATCACGCCATCTATTGACAAAACGGAGAAAGAGGAAACCACTACAACTTGCACTAGTCGAGTATCAGCTGATGATAGGAGCGAGAGCTCTTGAAACATGTCCTGTGAATAAACAGTGTGAGTGAAGCAATGTGTCAATATATTCTCGATTCACTTTTATACTAATGATATGGCATAATTGCCCAAAAGAAATATTTGTGTCAAAGAAGAGACTTCAGGTTGCTGTGATATCAACCATCAATGAATTCAATTTTGGTTGTTCTGCCTCACTCAAGCTGCAGTCAGACGTAATGGACATCTCTAAAAATTAGCCAAGGGAAGGACCAATTACGCTTACTACATTCAGCAATTTCTGTGAAGGTAACTTCTAAAACATCCAGAAGGAAACTAAAATTGAAGAAAACTGCTGCAGAAGAGAGAAGGAAGAGGCAGGAGGGTCCAACTTATCTATCTGAAGGGTTTTAGTCTGCTTCAAGGCATTTAGCTGAGAAGGAAGATGTTTTGAATTTTAAAATTAGATTTACTCACTTATAGTTTTCAACATTTTTTGTCATTCAAAATGTTCCACACGATGCAGTTATGATTCAGTCCCTCTAAAATGTTCAACACATCTTAGAAAGCAAACAAAGGTTTAATCATGTTTTGGCTTTTTGTTTGCTCCATACCCACTTTTTTATCCCTCTGGAACTAAAGGCAGTATAAAAAATTCATATGATAGATCTTTCCTTCATAATCATCTGAATATTTTTAGAAATAGAAAAATTAAAATATTGAAAATTTTCATCATGTGGAGCATTTTGAATTTTGCATTTTAAATTACTCAAAAACTATTGAAGATATAAAAATCTAATTTTTAATTCTGTGTCCACTATGCATCAGAACTAAGTGGTAAAAATTTCAGCAAGATTGGTTGAAAATTGCTGGATTTGGGATTTTTGGTGCTGCATCCCCTTAAATGGACTAAACAATTAAATTATATAGAAAACAAATTAAATACTGCCTGTTTCAACATGCCCTGCTTGGCACAGATTACAATTTTAGAAACAAGAAAAATTGTATATTACAGTTACTTTCACTCATTACTTGCATATGGAATAACTTTATGGGGAAACGCAACAGGCTCTGACAGACTTTTCCAAATTCAAAAGAAAATCATACGCATAATGACCCATTCAAGTTATAGAGCATGCTGCAGACCACTTTTTAAAACATTAAGAATTTTGATGCAACCTTGCCTCTATATGTATAATCTAGTTCTATATGTACACAGTAATTATAACAGTTTTCTAAAATATCAACATCATCATGGTCATAACACAAGAGGAAAAAGAGATATAGAATACTGTAACGGGGACCGCTGGAGCACCCTGTACCAGCTGCGAACGGAAGGCAGGGGGGAGGACCGCGTTAGCCACACCTTCTCCTCGTTTGTCTTGTAGTGGTGACAGGCTTGTGGTTAGGGGAAAACATGACTGGTCGCCTGTTTTCTCTACACCTGTTTCTCGATCTTTCGTTTACTGGAACAGTCTCCTGGTCACTAGAAACCGGCGATATTCCGATATAAAGAGGGTTACAGACAGACAGAGTGAGTCAGTCAGTTGTTGTGCTGTGTTGAGTTGGTTTTGGTTTAGTCAGTCAGAGTTGGTCAATCAGTTGGTTAGTGAGTGTGAGCGAGAAGACAGTCGCAGTTCTTGGTGTAAGAGTTAGTCAGTGACGTGTTAATGAACGAAAGGATTGTGCAACGGAGGACTGTACGAACTGTGTATGAGTATCGGAGTTGATGTAATCGCGAGTACAAGTGAAGTTGTAACGGACGAACGGGTAAATTGTAATTGTGTGCAGCAAGTAATTTTGTGTAATTGGCAAGTGTTAAACTGTAAGTCGGTAGAAATAAAGAACATTGTTGAGTGGTGTAATTGGACTTTTTATTCCACGAACCCACAAAGTCACAATACCCTACTCATAGGTTAGCACTGCTTGAGAAAAGTCCACAATACATCAGGATTAAAATATATAATAAATTGCCACAAACAGTTAGGGAAATCCAAAACCAAAATCTTTTTAAGAAAACAGTCAAAAGTTTATTCACCAACAAAGTATACTATTCAATTCAGGAATACATGAATGATGCACTGTGATCTCAATTTTATCCTAGTGTCTGTTCAACTTTAGGAAAACTATATACTCTAGATATTGTACGTAATTAATATTCTCTTGCTTTATTATATTTTATAACATATTGTATTGTAAATATTGTAGACTTATTTCTGATCTTAAAGTTTAGGTTTAATATTTTGACGAGTCACCAATTTACGAGCACCTGCTCAACTATGTAAGTGTAATGTGACGAATAAAGTATTGTATTATTGTTCTAGTTGATCTGAATATCCTGGTTACTCATTAATAGGCAGAGATCCAGTGCATGAAGACTTATATGGGGGTCACTGGCATACTGATGTGGTGGATTGAGCTGATATTTTTTGTAGTGAAAATGCTGCAAAAACAAAAATACCTGTGTCTCAGGCTTGTCCTTCATAGCTCCCTATTTACTAGGAACAATCAGTGCTTGCAATGGGATAATACATTTTGTTCTGCATGGAGGCTGAATATCTGCTGAAAAATAAAGAGCCAAACAGGATTGCATGTAGTGAAGAAAAAATCGGCCAGTTGTATTTAATTTTTTTCCCAGTGATGGGTGCCCCTCCCCTCCCAAAAAAAGGGGTCTCTTAGGGAGAAAGCCAAGGCATGCACATTTTTATTTTTGATCTACTTTCACTACAACAAACTAGAGCTCAGTCTATCACATCAACAAGTTACAAATTTTGAAATTGTTGGTTACAAATTTTGAAATTCCTGCAGAATGAACTTCTACTCTAAATGATTGAAGTCTTCACCAAGAAAAGATGGACCCAGATATTTGAACAAGTCGACAGCAGTGGACGATATAAGCAACAGCACACAAAAACATGCTCCTGTAGTAATTATGTCAAGTAAAACCAAAGAGCATTAATCAACTCAATTCCAAATTCGCATTCATGTTGGTTTCTCTGTATAAATACGTTCTATAGTTAATTTACTTAAGTTGTTAGCAGCTTGCTTATCTTTATAAACAGCGCAGATTCTTAATACTCTGATTGGAAACTTTAATCTGTACAGTTACTGTCTCTTTTTTGTCAGTAACAAATTTGTATCTCAGCTTTTTTTTAAAATACATATCTATAAATTGTGCAATTTGAAGTTTATAAACAGATTTAATAATCATTTGCACAATTTTATATAAAACATTCTACTAGTTCGAAAAAGGAACTCTCCAATATTTACATAGTTGTTTATATCTAAATTAAATAATACAAGGGGCATCCAGAAAGTAAGTTCTGTTTCAATTTATCTCTGCTGCAGTGCTGCGATCGAAGTTCCGCACATGCGCAGTAGACACTCTGTATCAAGGAGAAGAAACATGTGCCATTGTGAGATCGCTGTCAGCCACGTACGCTTTGCTGTGATTGTTTACAATGTCAGTGTTGATTGAAAATCCCGCCGCTTGTGAAATCAGATCTGTGATTCGTTTTCTGAATGCTAGGAAAGTGAAACCAATTGAAATTAATTGGCAAATTTGCGATGACAAATGGTGTTGTGTTTCTTCACGACAACGCACTGCAAATGCGACGAAAAACATCCTACAGGGATTTGGCTGGGATGTGTTTGACCACCCCCGTACACCCCTGACCTCGCTCCTAGCGACTTTCATCTGTTTTTGCATCTGAAATCTTTCCTTGGCGGTCAATACTTCAACAATGACGAAGAGCTGAAAGAAAATGTTTCCAACTGGTTGAAGACACAGGCGGCAAACTTCTATGAAGAAGGTATACAAAAACTTGTGTCTCGCTATGATAAATGCCTGCAAAATTTCGGCAATTATGTGGAAAAGTAGTTTAAGAGTTGTAGAATTTTGTGCATAAATAATTTTTCTGTATCTGTAGACAATTTAATTTTATTACCAAACAGAACTTACTTTCTGGACGTACCTCGTATATATGCATCACGGGAACCGGTTAATTCACTTTCATCACTTTGACTAGAATATTAAAAACACTGAAGTCATTAGCACAATAAATTTTGTACGATGTACGTCTGGCTAAATTAAAATTCTAAGGTAAACAAACTCCCCAATACAGTAAAATTTCGATAGCTTCATAACATACTCTTATAAAGCCCAAGGTAGCCATCTACTTTCAATTATATGTTTTATTATTATTTATACTGATTAGGTCAATGTCGTTACAAATTCTGATCATCTAATAATCGTATACTTTAATTGATAGCTTCCTTTAAACCATTAGGCCTCATTGAAGTTCCTGAGAGTGAGTGTCTTAGTGATGATGTATCAAAAACTTTCACTTTGTAACTGACGGTTAAGTTCTAAAACTCAAGAATCTGCAGTCATTTCACCAATGGTCATATATTAATTGATTTTACATATATGCTATCCATATTAATATATTAATTACCTTAAAT
This sequence comes from Mantis religiosa, assembly GCA_030765055.1. Taxonomy (NCBI): domain Eukaryota; kingdom Metazoa; phylum Arthropoda; class Insecta; order Mantodea; family Mantidae; genus Mantis; species Mantis religiosa. The sequence goes on from CM060960.1 coordinate 44,864,329, forward strand.
ACTGTAACAGATTATCTGTAGCTTAATACTTATCAATGATTAAATTATAGATGAGTAGTATTTATTACACATCAGCTTCACTTACGTAACCTACTTAACAGTAATAATACTGATAAGATAAAACCAGAAGAAAAGTCAGGCATTTACAAGATTAAGTGTAAAGACTGTGAAAAAATTTACATAGGGAGGACAAAAAGAAACACAGGCACTAGAAAGAAAGAACATTTTAGGCATTTAAGATACAAAAATATTGATAAGTCCACAATAGCAGCTTGTTTCTGGTCTGAAAATCATGAAATTGAAGATAGCACCAAATTACTAAAATACGTACAAAGACACAGTGAACTCGTGATATGGCAGAGAATATACATAGAAAAACATAAAAACCAACTAATGAACTTCGAAATCCCACCAGAAGATAACCCCAAATTTAAATTCATCACAAAATCAACAGATGGCAGCAGCAACTCCAGAACTACCTACACCACTGGACCAAGCTTTAGCCGCATTAGAGCCGATGATGTGAATGATAGTTCGAGAAACATGTAAACGTAAGTGAAGCTGATGTGTAATAAATATGACTCATCTATAATTTAATAATTATTTCGCTTCACTGTGGTGTTCCAATACAGTTAATTTCGACTTATCAATAAGTTATACAGTAAAGGGAGGTATTTTTGTGACATAGGCAATTTCGTGATACTTTTTCAAAGGGATGTGCCTGCCGATAGCTCCTGAGCTCTAGGAACAAATATGTCAGCTACCAACAGTGAAAGACGAGTTAACACCACCTGGTTTCTCTGTGACATCCCTTCAAAAAAGTATCACGAAATTGCCTATGTCACGAAAATACCTCGGTTTACCCTATTTACTTATGAATGGCAATGCTTTTTCTATTCTCCATTGATTGTTATTAACGGAATCACTTTTATTTTGGCATCACATTGCTACGCTGGATTTAGATTATGCTTTTTCTAAATTGAAAGAATTATCATTGCTTTCATTAGTACTCAAGTTAAATGCTATATAACGTATGTTTGTTTTGTCTCATTTCAGAAGTAAAATTAGGTAACAAAAGCTATAAAAAATTTCTAAAACATAACCTTTTTCAAATTTATTACTGCTCTCCTGCTACCATGTACTAAGATATAAAATAACTCAATAACTACACATTATCACTTTATAAAATCCGCTACAATACCTTCCCTTCTAAAACGTTCATTTTTCAGCATTCAACTTTTAAGTTACTGCTCTAATTATCAATAAACATCACCAAAGTTTAGCACGTTAATATTTTTAAAGCACGACCATAAATGAATTTTCTAACTTAGATCTTTGCTTAGCTGATGATCATATATTCTGCTAAACTGCTATGCAACTTTTTCTGTTGACCATTGACTAGATCTACAATAAAAAAATATGTTCACTCTTTTATACTGATACGTATTTGACTGCATTTTATGCTCATCTAAGATATTAATTACTTACTAGTAAATATGTGAAAAGATACTAAAGAAATACTTCTGAAAAATACTGACATGTACTTGGCATAATTGAATTCTTGAGTTATTGAATTTTGGATGACAAATTAACAGGTTTCATATGTAAAATAATACAAAGTACTAGATAATGAAGTACTTTAAAATAGAGCAAAGTGTGTTAAATTTGTAAACACTTCTTAAGAAGTGTTAAATGAAGACTGATTTCAGGGAAACTTTTAACCATAAAACTATATAATAATTCTTTAAGATCTCAGTATCGTAACATATCAAATTACACTATCAGGCTGGAACATTGTCCGACGAAACTGTAGGTCAAGTCTAATAAACAGTTGAGTATTGTAATTTGATGTTATGATATGTATAACCTTTATCTTAAAAATACTTTTATACTTAAAATTTGTATGATGGCTATGTACATTGATTTTCTAGTTGATAGTTGGATGTAGAGGGCCATGTACGAAATCAGGTCATTAGTGCAGTTATAGAACTGCGGTACCTAGGGAAACATACATACACAGACAGTGTAAAAAGTGTCCGTACACCTATATTGTTTTGCATTAGAATGTGCATCCAACAAAGAACACGGGTTTTAAGAAATATGTAACATACAAGACATCAATACAAAACATTTGAAAAAGTACACAAACAGAACCGCAATGTGATGTGTATAATGTATAATTAAATAAAATGCACAAAAAGTGATCGTACAACTGTGGTAGTGCTTCGAGAACATAAGCTCAAAGGCTTAACAAGCCAACATTCACTTGGTAGCTTACCTGTGGATAGCAGTGATAAGAAGCAGAACAGGGTCAGATGTCAGTCAATAGTGAACAACAGGGGAGCAAGTGCAGGGAAACCAGCGAAGAAACAAGAAAATTAATTATTAAACTCCATAACCAATGCAAATCGCTATGAGAAATATCTCAACTTGTTGACAGACCTCGCTCCACCGTGCAGACAATAATAGATAGGTTTTGTGTTTTTAAAAACGGTGCAAAACAGGCCGGAAGACCAAAGAACCGGAAGACCAAAATTGTTAACAGAGCAAGATGAAAGAGTTATCCTGCGTGATGTAACGGAGGATCCAAAAATCAGTGCTGTGAAGTTGGCTGCGGACCTGGGACGAAGTGGTATAAACATTTCGGCCAGCAACGTTCGCGATATTTATCGAGAAGCTGGATATCATGGTCGAGTACCCCAGAAAAAGTTCTGGGTGAGTAAAAAAAATCAAATAAAACGATTGAATTTCGCAAAAGAGCACCGAAATAAAGGAGCAGACTTCTGGAATAGAGTGATATTTTCCGATGAGAGTAAGTTCAATATTTTTGGGTCCGGTGGAAGACATATGATATGGCGCAAGAAAAATACAGAGCTGCATCCGAAACATCAGTAAAACATGGAGGTGGCTACCTGATGGTCTGGGGGTGTATGAGTGCTTCAGCTGTGGGTCGACTGCACTTTAGTGATGGAACTATGGACCATAAAGTCTAAGTGGACATTTTAAAGCAAAATCTCCATGCTAGTACCCAGAAACTGGGTTTTGAGAACAATTTTATGTTTCACCAGGGAAACGACCCCAAACATACAGCTGGAAATACTCACTTGTGGCTGCTTTATAATATGCCAAAACAACTCCATACACCTCCCCAATAACCAGATATCAATCCTATAGAACACCTGTGGTCTATTTTGGAGAGGAAAATCAGAAATCACACATTTTACAATAAAGAAGGATTAAAACGGGCACTTCAAATAGAATGGGGCCTAAATCAACCAAAGAAAACAAGAGAGCTAGTGGAATCTATGCTGCGGAGACTGGAGGCAGTTATAAAACAAAAGGAAAGCCCAACAAATATTAATTGATGGTGTACATTATGAAAATGTTATTGAAATCGTAGGTGTACGATCACTTTTTGTGCGAAATAATAGCATATTTTTTATTTTAAGAATTTATTTATTTATATGTTTTGTTATCTAAAATATTACCAAATACAAAATAAATGCTTTACTGGACATGTGTAATTTATTTATAAATTTGCCAAATATCCCATTCCTGTTTCTCCAAGAATTTTAATGTAATTTCTTATGTGTACGAATACCTTTTACACTGACTGTAAATATACTTCTGCATCCTTGCTAGCTGACTCTGGTGTCGATTTGGGTACAGGCATGAAGGGTGGAAGTCAACGTCTTTGCGGAGAGATACATTGAAACATCACTTGACAATAATATGCAGTAGCTAAGAAAATCATGGGAAATAATTCAGTAATTCTTACTGTGAAAGACAATACGATGAACTGTTTAGCCTCAACATCAGCAGGAATTCATCTGACACATTGCAAGAATGTTACAATAAATGAAAACAACAAACCAATATTAACTTTGATTTGCTTTGAAGTTTCAGTTGTGTATTTATATTTTAACTTTATTGAACCGAGTGAGGTAAAGTACGCCATTACGATACTTTTTGATTTTGCGATATTCCACTTTACACAAAGTAGATAAAATAATAAAAAGCTAACACACTTTGCTCTAAGTTTTCATATGCCTGTCTTTGAAATAAAGAAATATAAGCTCTATTCCATACTGTGAAGGTTAAACATGTATGACTAGGACCCTTTTTTTTTAAAGAAAAAAAAGTTAAATTTTGGTTGTTTTTTTTGACTAGATTCATATCAACAGATCATAAAATTTGTACCAATATGATTATAAAACACCTTGTGAATGCTAATGTGCTAACAGAATAACAGAAAAATTGTAACAAATATAGATGCATGGTTGTACTTCCAAAATAAATGAAGTCAGCAATAATTTACCATCTTTTTGGTACATGCATCCTTGTTTCATATAAATATAAATTACATTCCTAAAACAACGTAAACAAAGGTAGGGGATAGCTCTCATTGTTTTGTTAAAATGGACACATAGTTATGTATATAATATAAAGCTCTTTCAGAATATATGGAAAATAAAATAAAAGATCTGTAGAATGGAATGTTTCTGCAGAGGTTATCTTGGCACGGATTGTTAACTCAGCAATTGCGCTCGTCTGCACCAGGCACAGTGCGTCCAACTGAATCCGGATCAGCAAGTGGATCAAGATCAGCAAATAGGTCAAACCATGCAGCACGCTTGTCCTGTGATTAACATAAAAGATTAAATTAATACAAAATTGAGAGATGATCATGCAATAAATACTATGGGAGGAATATATATATATATAGTGACTTTGTGAAATTAAAAGTCCAGGTTACAAACACTAAAAATTGCTCTTTATTTCTGTAGAAACGCAATTACATCACAATTACACATACAACTTGCAAGGTCATCGAGCACAAAAGAGTTCACCTTTACAGCTGTTCACGTGTACGCGTCCAATTACCGACTGCCTGTCAGTGGCAGGTGGTGGCTCCTTTTATAGCTACTCACTATTTCAGAAATTCGTGGAATGTTCTCAAACAATCAAGACGGCGCTAGAAGAAAGACGAACTCTCCAGAAATCTGCCTCCTTCCCCCCACTGTTTTGGCAAGTTTTTATCTCTGCACTGTACTGCACATCTCTTTGGACTCATCCCTCGCGCCGCCTCGCTTCAACAATGCACTTGCGACAATATATATAATTACAAGGGGAATTATTTATATTTTAAGCCTAATAATTGAAACAAAGTAATTTCTGATTGAAAACTGCTTTGCTGGTTTTCAAAATATTCTCCTTTATGATCAATATACTTTTGCATCCTTTTGAACCATTTGTCAAAGCATTTATTCCAGTCTTCTTGAGACACCTACTAAATATGGTTTTTGAAGGCTTCGACAGCTTCTTCTGCCAATGAAAATCATCCACATAATTTATTCTTGATGTTTGGAAACAAAAAGAAGTAACTGGGTGCCAAATCAGGACTGTATGGCAGCTGACCCAGCAATTCAATTTTTTGAGTCTTCAAATACTCTGTCATTAGATGAGATGTGTGAACGCTCGCATTGTCTTGATAAAGAACGATCCTACAGTTCTTGTTGGGTTTCCTTACTTCAATGAAGACTTCTAGCAAACAAATAGTTGTGTACCATTTGATATTAACTGTTTCACATATCTCTAAAGGCACTGTTGCCACATGACCAGTTTTGCTGAAAAAGAAGGCAACCATTTGCTTTGAAGTTCTTCGAGTGCAAACAACTTAAGTTGGAATTTGCTTCATTTTGAAACACCCATTCAGTCAACTGCTGTTTACGTACCATCTCATAACGTCTTGTGTGGCACTACTATTGTATTTCTTGAGTATTTTTGTACACCAATTGACACGAGCATCGTTCTGAGATTGCGTCAAATTATGTGGGATCCAACGAGAGTGAACCTTTTTCACAGCTAAATAATCATGCAATATTTTATATATGTTAGTGGAACTAATGGCTAGAGTTGCCTCAATGTCACAATATCTCGTATGACAATCTTGCATTATTAGTTTTTGCACAGCATCAATGTTTTATAGCACTACAACTGACTTTGGATGACCTTCATGAACTTCATCACTGAGCGAATGGCGGCCACGATTAAATTCATTATACCAGCGTTTCACAGTGGCAAAGGATGGAGCTTTGTCGCCAAATGTGGAAGTTAGTTGACCGAGCACTTTTGTCTTGATAATCCACGTTGAAGGTTGTAATAAATCATTTCACAAACATTTTCACGAGTTAATTCCAGTTTTTGCTGAGGCACAATTTTCAAGTTAATGTAAACAAAACAAATGATGCTCTATTGGCAAAATGCCAGAAGTAGATTATGGTCAAAAATGTCAAACTTTCTGTTGGAAACGTCCAATGGCAACTACAACATTCAGGGTTGCCAAGGCTCAAAATATAAATAATACCCTCATAGAGTACTTATGGCTGACAGACAGAAATGTTATTTTTAATACTGCCTTTTAATATGCATGCATTTATGCATTGTAAACTTCCATAATATGCATATAATGGGTGTATGTTGTTCCTTTGGTGGTCATGCATGCCATTACTGCTTTCCAGCGAGCCTTAAGTTTTAACAGGTTTAAGAAAACAGGTATTGCTATATAGAAAGCACATAGGTTGAATATTGTAGAGGAACTCAGTTTGGCCTGCCAGATATATATGCATCTGTATGCAATCATATTACTTTTCCTTGATTTTACACATTTTTAGTGTCCCCGATGGAAGTTTAAAATAGGGATTCCACTGTAATTCATTCTTAAGCAATTTTCATTTTACATGAATTTAATGCTTGACAAGCAGACATGATAGCAACTACAGAACATTAAGTACTAACCATAAACCAATAACTAGCACAAATAGGATGTCTAAAGAAAGTCAACCGTGAACAAAAATCACCTGCATAAATCAGATACAAGCAATGAAAAAAAACACGAAAATGTTGTTGTTGACTAATGGCACTGGGGATTAGTTGATTTGCATCATTTTCCCCCTAGCTTCCCAATACAAAGCCTGTAGGTTCCCACTTTTGAGACCATTACATTTGTCCAAATGGTGTTTGTTCATGATGACATCCTCTTTACAGATAGTACATTTGGGTGTAGGTATGCAGTGTATTTTATAAAGGTGTTCTGCAAGACAATCATGGCCAGTTTCCATTCTAAATAGGGCCACTGCAGTTTTTCTTGGTAGTTTTTGTATGTCAGTTTTGTCTCCAATGTTCTTATAATCCTTGTCTTTTAGTTTATCTTCATCAAGTCTCTGCTGTCTTTTAAAATGTAGCTTAATGTTGTTTAATTGTTTATTAATTTCAGTTTGTCTTACGGGTTTTATATTTTGAATTGCACCTTTTTTTGCTAGTTGGTCAACATGTTCATTACCTAAAAGTCCAACATGGGCTGGAATCCATTGCAGGGTGACACAATTTCTTGATTCAACAGCTTTAATTAAACTTATTTCTTTGATTTTTTTTTTTTTGTTGTTTTGTTTTTATAATTTACAATCCCATCTATGGCTGATTTTGAATCTGTTAAGACAACTATGTTTTGCTTTATGTACAGTCTGTATAGGACGTTCTGCAGTGCTACTTTTATGGCTGTTAGTTCTCCGTCATAATGGTTTGAAGTTTCGTCTAGTGTTAGATACTGTGCAAAAGTTTGCAGTATACTCCTGCACCAGCATTTTGTTTGTTAATAAAGGATCCATCTGTATATATTTGGAGCCGTTCTTTTTCTGGATATCTTTCATTTTCTGTGGCTATTGCTATTGCTCTCATTTCATCTGGTGAATTGTTTTGCTTATATATTGTATATAACAGGTCATTCTTATAATGTATGTCAATATATTCTGTTGGGCTCGTTTCCCCTATTGTTGTTATATTTGTTGCTATTATATACTTGTGTTTTGAGTTATTGATGTATGTTCTGAAGCTTGTTTGGGTTTTTAGATTGCATGCTTCCCAATACAAAAACACGAAAATGGAGGCATTAAAAACATGCTCACAAACATCCTAAGAGAAATCCAAACGGTAAAACAACAAAACATAGAATTCAAAGAAGAAACCATGAAAGATACCGCAGAACTATGAACTCAAATACAAAGCCTCACGAGAAACTCGAAGATAGATGTAATGCCATAGAAAAAGTAATAAACAGAGAAAATATTAGCAAGAAACAATCAGCCAATTAGAAAAAAAATTAAGTTATTGGAGGAGGCAGAGGAGCGCAGACAAAGAAAAGAAAGAAGCCTAAACATAATTAAAGAGCAAAGATTTTAAAGATGAGACTGCTAACGAAGTAAATGCTACTGTCAAAGCTACCCTCAGGAAAATCAATTGTAGCAAAGAATATGCCAGAGCTACATATATGGCTAAGACAAAATGGACAGAAGTCCGTGAAAGTAGAAATGAGAAACAAGAAAGATAAGCTTTATCAACTCCAACTTGACGAGACAGGATAGAAAAAATCCAACAAACACACAAAGAGCCAAAGAAGTGGGGTAATTATAGAAAGGTGCTTAAAATATTGGTATAGCTTTATAAAAGATGATATTATATTAAAGATTTATTTAAAACAACAGAAGAACTAAACATGTAAAGATAGTTGGTGGTCGGAGCTAGAGAGAACGTTGGATAGAATATAGATGGAGGATATCTGGCAGGAGGGAGAAAGAAATGTATAGTGACTGCGTTTAAAGGATCCCCAGGCGGCTGGCTTTGTACGGAAAAACTGTTCTTAGCCCTAACCACAATGTCATAAAATCTTAGGATACACTTACCAGATTGGAGGAGTGAAGAATGTTACGCACGTGTTTACAACTGAGAATAGCCATGATTGCAGTTATTTAAAATTACGTTTAGAAGGAAAAAAAATTCAAGCTGAGTTCACTGTACGAAATAGTCATTGATCTTTTCAAATAAATTTTAAACAATTAATGTATCCTATAATACATAATGTTACAACGCTTTATAACATAACTGAAAAGATATACATTACCTATGCTGTTATGGTTAATACTTATATTATTGTGACTTTGTGGGCTCGTGAAATGAAAAGTCCAATTACACAAACTCAACAATGTTCTTTATTTCCACCGACTTACAGTTTGATACTTGCCAATTACACAGAATTACGTAATGCACACAATTACGATTCACCAGTTCGTCCGTTACAATTTCACTTGCACTAGTAATTACGGACAATACTCCGATGCACGTACACAATTACGTAAATTCTTCCGTCGCACAGTCTTCTCTTCCACTAACACGGCGCTACTTCACTAGCACGTCAAGCACTGACTCACTGCCCCTTGCACGACGTGTTGCTTATATAGGGTCCACTTGCCGATCTAGAAGGTTCTCGATTAGATTGAATGTCCCGAGCTTCCAGAACCTAGGAGAAGGGTAAAGAGACGGCTCAGGGGCCCGACATCCCTCTCTTAACCATCCCTTCTTAACGCTATAAGACAAATGAGGGGGCGGGGCGAACGCCGACCCGTCTCCTGTCGCCCACTCTATAGGGTGTTCCGATGCTCGCGTGACACTGCTCCCTCCTCAAAGCTGGTCGTCCCGAACAGCACCATCGTAGCGTGCCAGGCGGTCCAGGTGTACCACCAGCATCTGCTCGGAGTCTCAGCCAGAAGTAGCGCTGCCGAAGTTTGTCAATCGTTCGGTTCGCTCCCAGGTGTCCTCCTGAAGTACCAGCGTGCACTTCTTCCAAGACTTCCGGTACCTTACTCCGGGGAAGTACCAACTGTTCTCTCTGCGTCTTCCCATCGGGTGATTCCCATACCCGGAACAGCGCGCCCTCTCTGGTCTTCAACGAGTCCCATTGGGCCCAGTACGACCTGTAGGTGGCGCTCCTCGGTGCGATGTCCTCCCAGGTTGGTCTCGTCCCTGCCTCCACTTCCCTCAAGAGTGGCCCCAAGTCTGCGTCCGCCAGCTGCTCCCTCCTCAGGCCTGCGCTATCCCAGCCTTCAGCAGGCACTGCCACAACTACTCGGACTGCTGCGGCACGCTCCTTCTCTTCCACTCTTGTGCACTGGCCGCACTCTACTGGACAGGGTCTTCGGAACATGGCGTCTGCGTTACCGTGGCTCTTCCCTCTACGATGTTCCGAGGTGAAGTCGTACTCCTGCAGCCTCTGGACCCAACGTGCTGTCTGGCCTTCCAGGTTCTTAAAGCTCAATAGCCAGGTTAGGGCGGAATGGTCAGTTCTCAGGTGGAATGGCTGACCGTACAGGTACTTGTGGAAGTGCTCCAATGTCTTTACTACCGCCAGTAGCTCCCGTCGGGTGACGCAGTAGTTCGTCTCTGCCTTGGATAGCGTCTTGCTGTAGTAGGCTATCACCCGCTCATGGGCGTCCTGGATCTGCGATAGGACACCTCCAATGCAATGGTCGCTAGCGTCGGTGTCCACCATGAAGGCGCCACCTGGTTGTGGGAGACCCAAAATTGGAGCACTGCACAGGGTTTCCTTCAGGTGCTGGAAAGCGTCTTCGGCGTCCTCCGTCCACACATAAGGTCGGTGTTCCTCTGTCAGGCGGGTGAGGGGTTTGGCGATGTTGTCGGCCTTTTCCTCTAAATCATTATGGCGGTCGTCTACTTGACCCATCCGCTTGCCCAGATTCGTGACGTCATCCCTCACGCCGGCCAACCGTTCCTCAAATTTGGCGGCGAGAGCCTCATTCGCCACCTTCATTTCCGTGGCCAGACGGTCGTTCGCTCCTCTCATTTCTGTGGTTAACTCGACCTTCATTTCTTCCATCTTCTCGGTGATGTTGTCATTGGCCGTCTTCATTTGTTTCAGTTCCGCGGTGATGTTGTCGTTGGCCGTCTTCATTTGTTTCAACTCGGCGGTGAGGTTGTTGTTTGTCGCTTCTGTTTTTGCAGCGAGGTTTTCATTTGCCGTCTTCATTTCTTTCAGTTCCACTAAAATCTTTTCTAATGCTGCCTCCATTGTGTTATGTCGCACTCCTGACACCAATTGTGACTTTGTGGGCTCGTGAAATGAAAAGTCCAATTACACAAACTCAACAATGTTCTTTATTTCCACTGACTTACAGTTTGATACTTGCCAATTACACAGAATTACGTAATGCACACAATTACGATTCACCAGTTCGTCCGTTACAATTTCACTTGCACTAGTAATTACAGACAATACTCCGATGCACGTACACAATTACGTAAATTCTTCCGTCGCACAGTCTTCTCTTCCACTAACACGGCGCTACTTCACTAGCACGTCAAGCACTGACTCACTGCCCCTTGCACGACGTGTTGCTTATATAGGGTCCGCTTGCCGATCTAGAAGGTTCTCGATTAGATTGAATGTCCCGAGTTTCCAGAACCTAGGAGAAGGGTAAAGAGACGGCTCAGGGGCCCGACATCCCTCTCTTAACCATCCCTTCTTAACGCTATAAGACAAATGAGGGGGCGGGGCGAACGCCGACCCGTCTCCTGTCGCCCACTCTATAGGGTGTTCCGATGCTCGCGTGACATTATATACAAGAACTACATACATATTATTAACATAATATCCAAGGAAAGCTTAGTGAAACATTCTGATACCTTGCTGTAGAACCATACTACAATTTTAAAAAGGTTAAACTCCATCAGTGTGCACGAATTTGCGAGAGATATTTACTTGCAAATTAAAGAAGCACTTTGGATATTCTGGTAGTTAATAATAATTTATAAGCAAAGATTGCACGTTAGAGCTTTGTCTATTGCAATTGTGAGCCAATTTATTCTAAAAAAATTTCCTATATTCTATGGCAGCTACAGGTAGTGAATCAAATTTCAGTTGATTTAACAAAGCAGTAAATACCTCAAAAGTAAGAAAACGATCTAAGGAATTAAAGAAAAACTAATAAGGAAAATCTATTACTCTTTTTAAATGCTGGAAGCTTTTTACAACGATGTATGCTAATTTTACAAGTTTGAATAACATTAAGCAGTTCAATATTTTTTTTGGAAGGGGGCCTTCTGTTAAATACAATTTAAATAAAAATTCATGTACATTCCGAATAATAATTAAATATGTATAAACGCTTTAGAACTCGAGAAAGGTTAGAAATACTGTTAGGTATATATTACAAGTATGAATGGAAATCCATGTTAGGTTCGATTCCCACAGTCTGCACATCTTAATTAAATTATGCAAGTGCTGAATGCCAATAACTATTAAACACTAATAAATTTATAAAACTACACTAAGTAAAACACTATGTAACTTCTAATGTGTAAGGACTATGATACAATGAAGCACAAAATTAATGTAATTTTGAGTCAAACTAATACTCAATGCTCCACTTATTGCTAGTATTTACCTAGAATGCATTTCGTTAGGATCTTCCTAACATCATCAGCTGTTGTCGACTAATGGATGTTGGTTTGGTGAACTCACTGGAGGTGATAGGTGCGTCTCTGTCGGTATCTTGATGAACTTGAAGTTTGGGTTTTCTTCAAAGGTAGTGTCGAAATTAAACAATTTTCTTTCATATTTCTTTATGAAGATTTTTCCCATGTGGTTAATGCAGCTGGACCTTGGAGACTTTTTAATAAGTGGATTTCTTGTTCTATATCATGATTCTCCTTTCAAAAATGGTACGCTACCGCCGATTTATCTATTTCTTTGTTCCTGATGTTCCTAAAATGCTCTTTAAGCCTAATGTTCAAGTTCCTTTTTGTTTTTCTAATGTAAAAGTTGTCACAGTCTTTGCAGTTTATCCAGTACACACCTGATTTTTTTGTCTGTGGGTATCTCCTTTGTATTGTGACTTCAAAAGGTGCTGTACACTAAATTTGTTCTGTGGGGCCAAAGTAATATTGCGCTCTTTGAAGACTTTTTGGAAAAGGTGTGTAAATATTTTGTATTAAATGTGAAGTCTTTTAAAATGATATATGAACTATATTTTTCATCCTCAGAGAGTTACAGGGCCAAACAGCCAATGATGTCGCACAAGTACATGTGCTTTTGTTTACATCGGTACTTAACTAAGGACAGTCCAAGTATAACTAACTATTGGTTAATGCAACAGTGGAGAGGATGTTGCTATGGAAGCACCCCTCCATGAAATGTCAGAAGTCTTAGAATGTTTAAATGGAACCAGAAACAAGGAAATGTACACTTAATTTTAACATGTTTAGCTAGAGAGTATCTAAGGGTTTAAAAAAGTTACCATTTACACAGTCTGCCCTGTTAATGTACCCTAATTCTAAAGCATACCTTTTCTTTTGATGTATTTGAAGCCGTTGCTTGTTTTGATGTAGCTGCAGTTGTTGGTGAAGGTGGAATTAAACTTGGTGGTAATGAGAATGTTGACTGTTGTGGTACAGGAGAGGAATCAAAATCACCTACCGATGACGCTTCACTTGTGCTTCCTAGAATAACAAAAATTCAAATGCCATTAAAATGAGTACTCTGAAAAGTTCATGAACACATTTCTTTTTTCAATTAGAGAGGATGATCCTGCAAGATCCAAACACAGACCTTGGTAGCTCAATTATTTAGAGCAAATGGACAGAAACAGGATGATCCATGGCTCAAATTCTTGTTATGGCATTGAATTCTTCAATTTGATTCTACCTTACCAATATCATAAGTGTATGCTTAAATTTTGCATTGTTATGTCTTTTTTCATTCTGAATGGCTGTAACTTTGCACAAGAATATGTCACAACTACACATGTTTGGAGAAATTTAGTAACAGTAATGTCAAATTAATTGAGTCAGACTTTCGAGGTTGAAAATGGAAGCAACAACTTCCGAAACTAGTCCTTTAAAAAATGTGGAGAAACTTTCTTTTGTGTGATGTGCGAATATTTTCTAAGTCCAAAGGTGCGAGCGTATGCACATGTGCAAGCAGATGACCAGCTGGTTTTGGCATTGCAGCCAACATGAGAGAGATATGTAACACTTGTAGCCAACCTCTGCAAAAATGCCCCAGACATCTGCAGTCCCAGCCACGTCATTCAAATCGATGAATGCAAAATAGGATGATGCAAGTTTCATTGTTTCATAAAATTTTTGATTAATTTTTTATAAATGAAAAACCTGTAGTCTACACAAAAGCAGACAAGGGTAACAAAGTAGTAATATTGGACGAAGAAGACTATCACAAAAAAAAAAAAAAAAAAAAAAATGGAAACCTTTTAAACGGAAAAGAATTTGTTGAACTAGAAAACAATCCATTAAAGCATGCAAATCTGTGGAATTAGGAATTAAAAACAGTAAAATCATGAGTAAAAAAGATAAATTGAACAATAAAATAGACAGTCCAAAAACACCATACATATATGGTTTACCCAAAATACATAAACCTGAAATTACTCTCAGACCAATAATTAATAACATTGATGCACCCACTTACCAACTATCAAAATGGCTGGTTCAAATCTTCAGATCCTTCACAAAATTTGAAAATTTAAGTATCAAAAACTCGTTTGAATTGTTAAATCTCCTGAAGGACACAAAGATCAACTCTACAGATGCTTTAGTTTCCTTTGACATCATTTCTTTATATCCAAGTATACCCACCAATGAGCTTATTCCACTTCTCAAAAAAGGGCTGGAATCAATACAAATAACATCTGAAGAAATAGAAGAACTTTCACAACTTACAGAAATTTGTATCAATCAAATTTTTTTCAGCTTTAATGGACAGATCTATAAACAAAAAACGGGCCTAGCTATGGGCAACCCATTGTCTCCCTTCTTGGCAGATTTATTCATGAGTGCTTTTGAAACACATATCACAAAAGCTTTTCCAAATTATTTCAAAGTGTGGTATCACTATGTTGACGACATTTTTGCAATAGTACCTAAAAAACTCATACAAGATGGTCTTAAACTTTTGAATATACAAAATCCAGCTATAAAATTTACATTGGAAACAGAAGAGGATGGTGTGCTCCCCTTTTTGGACATCAAGATCAAAAAAATGAACAACAAACTCACTTTTGGTATTTACAGGAAACCGACACACACAGATAATTATATTAAGAACAACAGTTTCAACCCACAACAACACCAACATGCCATTTTCAACAGTTTAATCTTTCGGATGATCAACTTTCCACTAAACAGAGAAGATTATCAAGAGGAATACTTACACATAAAAAAAGTAGCTATATCCAACGGTTTCAACCCAAATTTAGTAGATAAAACAGTTAACAGACTACACAAAGCTAAGAAAATATAAGAAACCACCACCCTAGAACCTACAGGAGAAAAAGAGAAAAAACTTTTAAAAAAAATTCACCTTCCATCCATCAGCCTATAATAAATTCCAAAAAATCTTCTCAAAACATAACTCTTACACCTCAAAATAGGTTTAATATCAGAAATTTGTTAAAAGGCCCTCCCAAAAATTCAATCACTACCAAAGAAAAACCAGGAATCTATGAGATCAAATGTGAAACTTGCCCTAAAACTTATATAGGAAAAACAAAAAGAAAAATTAACATCAGAACTAAAGAACATCTAAGAAACATTAAAAATGGTGAAACAGAAAAATCAGCAGTGGCTTTTCATTTTTTGAATACTAGACATGACATCAACTTGGAAACATCTCTAATAAAATATGTTAATCACCCCATAGACCTTTCCATATGGGAAAAAATCTTCATCAACAAAAATCGTCATAGAGTCATGAATTTTGAAACTCCACCACTGGACATCTTTGACAAGTACATCACGCCATCTATTGACAATACAGAGAAAGAAGAAACCACTACAACTTGCACTAGTCGAGTATCAGCTGAAGATAGGAGCAAGAGCTCTTGAAACATGTCCTGTGAATAAACAGTGTGACTGAAGCAATGTGTCTTCTCGATTCCCCCCAGGGGCCTACTTTGGTAGGCATGGGTTTGGCGCACCTGGGGTCTCGAGCCAACAGTCTCCCTCGTGTGGGCTCCTCTTCATGGTTGAGGGAGACGGTCAACAGGCCCACCCACGTGTAGGCCGTGCGTGGAGACCCGTGGAGAAGGTTTTTAGATTCTTGTCTAGTTTAGAGTTTAGGATTTAGTGAACGAAATTTTTAGTAGGGTTTGATTGATGTTTTTTATGTACGTGTATTTTTAATAGGTTTTGTTACACTTGTATAATTTTTAGAAAGTTTTATATCTGGCCTTTGCCATGACTAGTTTTTTAAAGGGTGCTGATGACCGCCGTAGTTGAGCGCCCTTATATATCATTATCATCATCATCTTCTCGATTCACTTTTGTGCTAATTTGTGCTTCACTGTCCCTATGCTTCTTTCAAGTTTATACTTTGACATATAAATATAGTAAATGTTTAGGTTTACCTGTTGATGAAACTTGCAGTGAATTAAATTGGTCCAGGAGATGTGATGGCAAGAATGAAGATCCAACTGAGTTTGGAGTAGCAGCCTCCTTCTCTCTGTCTCCATCTCCAAACAGTGATTCCCACTGAGGGGAAGTGGTATCCACTACAGGATTTGCACTTCCACTCTCTTTACCAAAGACAGCATCCCACTGTGAGCCAAATCCATCTGACTGTTCACTTGAGTCCGCGCCACCCAAAATTTCATTTAGAAGAGTCAGGTCATCACTACTAGTTAGTAGGTCCATGTCCAAGGGACCTATTATGTAAGAAATTTTAAATGAATTATGTATAACTCAATAAAACATCTACAAGTGAAATAAATGAAGTAAAGCAGTAAGAAAATATAAACTAGACTCATTAAGGTTTTGGATGAGTAGAGTCAGACTGAAAAATTCAATGCCATAGCCGGGATTTGAAAATGAAGCCTGGGATTTAAGTACTTACAGCATAGTAAGTTGCCACAAAAAGGCGCATGTCTCATAGCATATGAGAACCCCTAGTGGTCTACCGGAAAACATTCAAGTCAGTTGGAGAATTTAATGTCATGTTGGCCATAGTAGCTCAGTGGTTTAGAGCAACCGCATGGAGAGCGGGAGATCCGTGGTTCAAATCCCGGCTATAGCACTGAATTTTTCAGTCTGATTCTACTCATCCAAAACCTATGAAATCCTAAAGGTATGTGAATCAACAAAAGAAAATGGGAAACAAACAAGAGTTAGTGGTCAGAGGCAGAAAAAACTGTGGAAGAGAGAGGAAATGTGGGACTTATAGAGACTAGAAAGTAGGAATGTAGAAGGTTAGAAAAAAAAACATTAAGCCTTTCCAAGATTATCAAGAGAGAATGGGAAAGAGAAAGATACAGTATGCGCAAGATATATTGAGCGCTAGATTTACGGTGTATTGCGGTCAGAGGGGAAGAAGTGAGAGCTAACGCTCTTTTGTTTCTGCAGTGTGGTCAACCTTGAAAAACATAGTTCATCAAAATAGCGTGTAAGATAATCGAAGATATCACAAACATTTCTTAGTTTTGCCCACACCAGCTCAATTGCATTCAGATCACAGTTATACGGAGGTAGACAAACAATAATGTTCCCTTTTGAGAGCCATAACATTCACAAATGTTCATACAAATATAAATCATTTTCAATTAAATGCTGATGTACATTACCACCACACTCGTAACAAGGATAAACTGGCAATTCGAGCGCACCAAATGAGCCTTTATGAAGGAACGGCTACTGGAACAGCTAAAACAAAACCTTAGGCAGAAAAATCACGCGAACAAATTAGCTATCAGTACAGAGAAACCCCACCCACCAAGGACACACCCCCTGCTCCAGCTGAACCAATCAAGTACATCCAACCAGAATATAAATACGACACCTCTAGCGAGCGTCTCAGTTATGCCTGAACCTTCACCTAGAAGACTGAGACCACGCCACTGATGATGTTCACCGCAGGGTTGGACGAAACGTATGGACAGCTTAACTCCATCAGACCACGGCTCCAAAGCCTGGAAGAAATTTCTTATGTTAATTATGTTTACAGTGTTAAATGAAACTTACCGAATGAGGACTTGGAACCCGATTGCTCTTCTATCGCTCTTCTATCTATGGCTTGGATTAGAATGGGATCAATGTTCTTAAAGGGACTAAGAGGTAGCAGGGTAGGAATATGTAAATTATGGGGAGAAACAGAAAGTACCGTTCATATTCTGACAGGGTGCAGAGAACTGGCAGTATGGAGACAGAAAGTATGGGAGAAGAAATGGGAAAAGATACAAAGCGAGTTGATAGCCATAAAAATAGTTACAGGGAAAAAGGAAAGTAGAAAAAAAAATATGGGGAACCTATTTTGGAAAGCTAGGATTAGGATTACTAAGCTAAATAGAAGTTGATGAAAAAAAGTAAAGATTGGAAAGGAAAAACGCTCGGACAACATGGGTGGACCGAGAACTAACTAGAGTACATGATGGAAGGATTACCATGGTACTCAGCAATGCTAGAAGGTCTGGGCACCAAGCAAGCTGAGCCACCAGGCAATTTATACATGTTAAGTAAAATATGTATGCGAAATGTATAAAATATTGTAAATAGCAAGTTATATAAATAAATTCTATTATATTCTATATTCGCACCTACCTTTATCACCTTCAGTTTTTGACAATTGAATAGGCGCTGTACCCAAATCAAGTAACTGCTCTTGATTTTGTTGTTGCTGATCAGTTTCTGCCAAAAGTTTCTCTAAGGTCTGGGACTTATTTTCTTTACTTGCAGCTGTCTCGTCCTTCTCTGTTACACAATCATGGTACTCTGCTTCAAAGAACAACAATCTGTAGAAAATATTTGAAAATTAACATTCAAATCATTGATCTTTTGAAGGTAAGCAGATATGCTGATGATATTTATATGAACATTACAGTACAGATATACGTAACATTTGGAGGTCTTTTTATTACTCTAACTTCATTTTTTTCTACAACAGAACTTATTGGAACATGTCTCTATCATCAGCCTTGACTCACTGTCATGCTCCCTTCTGTGATTTATAAATGGGGTTTTGGCTCGATGTACCACATGATGAGAAGCTTTTCATACAGACATTAAAGTTTAACAAATCACATTTAGTTTTGTGTATGAAGAATTTTTTCTACAGAGGAATTTTTAAGAGCCTTTAAAAGCTTAGGCTTTTCTTTCAGCTAAGGTGAGAAGAAAAAAAAAAGTACGAAAATAAATAAATACTACTAAACAAAATTTTACAATTACAGTAAAACCTTGTCACCCTGGACCTCTTTAACCTGTACGTGGATTACTACGGAGGGGTTTCGGCACCAAAACCTATGATTTATTGTACCTAAGCCCCAAGTAGGTAATCAGGGACATCACTGGGAGAAATGATGAGAGGACAGGAGACAGAGGGCAGCCGACCCAAGGAGTTACAGTGCTGAGATACCCCCCAACACTTCTACCCTGAAACAGACCATCAAATGAGAGATGATATGAAATGATAATGGAGATGAAACTGACGGACGGACAGGAAATTTGGGGGATGTAATTAACCTACCCAGAATTCGCTTGACGACCTGGCATAACCCCTGAAAAAACCCATGGGTCAGTTAGGTCAGCCATGGGAATCGAACCCGGATATCCCAAATGCGGACCACAGACAAAACTGCCTGAGCCTTCCCGCTCGCTGGACATTACAGATAATCTAGCCCAGTTTTGAAAAAATAAATGATGTTTAGCATAATAAATAAAGACTAATTTAGGTAAGTAAGGTAAACTGCTATTCTTTGTAGATACATTATTAGAATTTTCTTGCTACCAGACGAATTCATTGCACTCACTCTGCCTGCTTTGGACCAGGTTGGAAAAGAAACTTTGATAAAGTCATGGAAAAAATTGTGGTCTGGTGCATGTGAAAACAAGATTGACGAAGAAAAAAAAAAGAGTGGAAGAAGATTTTATAGAAATTTTTAAAAATATGGATGATTGTTCCGATGATGAAGAAGATATTGCCAATGACGGAAGCTATAAACTGATTACAGAGGAAGGTATTATTGCATCATGCAGTGTTACTGAAAATGCAAATGATGATTATTCAGATTCAGACAGTGTCAAAGAGGGACTTTAGATCACTCTTTAGATCTGGTAGAAAAAAAATCAAAGATATAAATTTGGATGAAAATGACAGACAGGTTTCATTTGATGTCACATCTGTATTCCCAAGCATACCAACTGAAAAATTACACACACTATACTGGTCGCCAAACTAGAATGTGATTGACAGTAACCACATGGAATAATGGTCTAAATAAATGGGAGGGGATGAGTTCGTCATAACGGTTGTCATAGTAATGATTAAAATGGCCAATTACAGTCGAGACGTTTCCATGACAACGTTAGATGCTAAACCTTGGTTGCCGATATTCTAACACATGCTTAGCATGAACTGCGGCTGAGTGAGTTACGCAAACGCTGCAGTAATCATAATACCTCGGTGTTTGTTTCTCTTGCTGATAACGCTGCATAAACAGAATGTCTTTACATATGCAACAGTTAGAGATCCTGTACTAGCAAGTTACTTTGCATTTTATTTGTGGCAATTTGCCTTGGTTTACGTTATTAATCTGTGCGTGTGCCTGAGTCCGTGTATCTGAGCGCGTGTTGTGATCATTTGCAATTGTGTTTAATGAATGTTTAATTATGTCTAAATATAGTGACAAGTGAAAACCTGAACATGCTCGGCAACCAAATAAAACTGTATTTGGTAAAGGTATTCCAATTAAAGAACATACACGGGAAACAATATGCTCTGTGAGAGAATACTTCAATGAGGATAAATTGAAAGGGGAGTCTATTATTCCATTCTCTAAGGTTCTTGATAGGACTTCCTGTGCTGTAGGTATCAGTAAGGGCATTAAGGTTAAGATTGGGAAAGAAAAGTATTTTAAAGAAGAAAGTTAGACATTGGGGTATAAGTTAGATACTCCCGGGAAAAATTATGTAAGCAGCATTTTCCCACTTCAAAAAGCATCAAGATGTCACAGGTATGCCTCTTTTGTTACAATGATCTTTACATTGATGTGTTCTTGCATGTTCTAGCGTTTGCACATAGATCCACGACTTTTCTATTGTCTTTGTGTATAGTATTATAAATAATTAATAATAATAACAATAATAATATAAAATACCCAGTGCAGTCGCAACTGAATCACCTTCGCACGCGTAATGCTATCACGCTCTCCAAGTGGCAGCAATAAGCGGCAATGTCGCCTCTCTCTCCGTACGAAATATCAATCACTTTCTAGATTGGCGACCAGTATAATAAAAAAAGTGGCTAACTACAATAGAAATGGAAACAGTAGAAGCAGAAGAATACATCTCACCAACCAAGTTATGCACTGAACAAAACTTATTCAGCTTTAACAGGAAATACAAGCAGAAATCAAGGTTATCAATGGGCAACCCACTTTCACTTTTTTTGGCAAATGAGTGCATTGGAAACACAAATTAAAAAGGCCTTCCCATGGTACTTCAAAATTTGGTATAGATATGTTGACATCCTTGCAATGTGCCTAATAAACTTTAGCTGATGCATTAAAACTACTCAATCTGCAAGAAAGGACGATCAAATTCACAATAGAAAAGGAAATCAATGGACAACTCTCTTTCTTGGATGTAAATATCATCAGGAATTACACAAACATAAAATTTGGAATTTACAGGAAACCAACACGTTCAGAAAATTACATAAAAATAATAGCTACAACCCAATTATACATAAACAGCCTTACACACAGACTAGTCAACATACCTATGGATAAAGCAGAATACTTCAAAGAACAAAAAGCCATACTACACATAGCAGAAGAAAAAGGAAACAACAAAAGATTGGTTAAATTAATTGAGAGTCGATTAATAACACAAAACAACACTCACTTTTAAATTTTCCCGGAACCGGTTTCTGAGGCCTTCCCTCTATCTTCAGCCGGACATCGACTTGTTCTCATTGGTGTAGCTGGCAATATTTTGTCATCGGTCTCCTCTTGTGGCGGTTCGAGGAACTTGCTGAACAAATCTTTCTGGGGGATGTCGAAATTGAATACTTTGTTCCTATTTTTTGAAATAAAGATTTGTTCCCATGTGGACAGTTCTTCTTTTCCTGTTGTATGTTTTAGTAATTTTGGTTCTGGATTTATGTTGTGGTTTTTTTCCCAAAAATGCGTGGCAACTGCTGATTTTTCTAATTGTTTGTATTTTATGTTCCTAAAGTGTTCCTTTGCTCTTGTTTCTAAATTTCTTTTGGTTTTTCCAATATAAATTTGACTACAGTCACAGCATTCAATTTGATATATACCAGATTTTTTGTTAGATGGAATGGCATCTTTGATGTTTGAGCAAATTAGGTTTTTTAAGGAGTAATGGTTCACTGGAGCTAGTTGAATGTTTTGTTTTTTGAAGACTTTTTTGAATTTATCAAAGGCCCATGGATGGTAAGTGAATTTTTTGAAGATTATTTTAGTTTCTGTAGCTGAGAGGGTTGTGGTTTCCTTTAGTAGTTTCTTCTTTTTTGCTAAGTTCACTTTTTTGTCTACTAGTGATTTGGGAAAGTCATTTTTCTGTGCTATTTCAATAATTTTGTGGCATTCTATTTTGTATTCTTCTGCTGTGAGAGGGATGTTGACCAGTCTGTGTGCTAAACTATTAAAGATTGCCTGTTTGTGGGATCTTGGATTGTAGCCATTAGCTTTTATGTAGTTGTCTGTCTGTGTTGGTTTTCTGTAAATGCCAAAGTTTATTCTATTTTTATTTCTGATTATTTTTAGATCTAAAAATGGTAAATACTCGTCTTTTTCAACTTCCACAGTGAACTTGATGCTTTTTTCTTGAATATTTAAAAGTTTTAGTGCATCACTGATGTGTTTTTTTGGCACTATGGCAAATATGTCATCTACATATCTTTGCCAGAGTTTGAACATCCATGGGAAACCTTTAGTGATCCTTATTTCTAGTGCACTCATGTACAGATCGGCCAGGAAGGGTGATAAGGGGTTGCCCATTGCTAAACCAGAAGTTAAATCCAGAACCAAAATTACTAAAACATACAACAGGAAAAGAAGAACTGTCCACATGGGAACAAATCTTTATTTCAAAAAATTGGAACAAAGTATTCAATTTCGACATCCCCCAGAAAGATTTGTTCAGCAAGTTCCTCGAACCGCCACCAGAGGAGACCGATGACAAAATATTGCCAGCTACACCAGGCCTCAGAAACCGGTTCCAGGAAAATTTAAAAGTGAGTGTTGTTTTGTGTTATTAATCGACTCCCAATTAATTTAATTTATACAACAACACTGTTTTCAACACTTCCATGAAAGGATTTTTAAAAGATTGGTGTTTAAGAAAATTAGAAAAGCTTAACTAAAGAAAATCATTAAGGAAGCAACCACATTTAAAAAAGAAGAAGAAAGCACCAGCATAATCAGTGTATTCAGCCAAAAACATTTAATAAATTCAAAAAGATCTTCATGGAACAAAATATCATCTTGGCACCTACTAATAGACACTCAATTTTAAAATTGCTAAATTAAAAAACAAAAGATGAAATCCCATCAGTTAATAGATCCGGAATATACCAAATAAGTTGTAAGAATTGTGAAAAATGCTACATAGGTCAAACTAAAAGAAATCTAAACACCAGAGTCAAAGAGCACTTTAGAAATATCGAAATGAAACAAGTAGATCAACAGTAGCATTTCATTTTTGTAATGAAAATCATGACATTGATCCAAATCCAAAATTATTAAAAGGAGTGATGAACCAAAATAAACTGACAACATGGGAGAACATATTCATATGGAAAAATAAGGGCAGAGTAATGAACTTTGAAATTCCACCAGTAGATAATTTGACAAAGAAGTTCATAGTTCACTGCCAGAGAGAGGAGAGCAGATGCTAGTTGGAAAAAGGTTGAAAATAGAGGCCATGGCTTCCGAAACTAGTCCCTCGATATTATAAAAATTTAAGTGAAGTGTCATTAAGCCGACTACAAACATTTTTTCTGATTAATTTTGACGTCACTGTTACTAAATTCCTCTACTCACGCATGCTACTAAAACATAAACTTAGCTTTTTTTTTATTATTATTTACGTCCTCCAACGTTAAGTCATATCGGACGATGAATGGAATGGGTGAAATGATGCTCAAATGAGCCCAGGGTCCATAGAGCTTAGAGTTACCCGACATTCGTCTTTCAGGATAAGGGAAAACCCCGGAAAAAAACCTTATCCAGGTAACTCACCCTGACCGAGATTCGAACTCGGGACCTCTTGAACGTGAGGCAGACACGCTACCACCACGCTACTAAACTTAGCTTAGATAATAGTTTAGTTATACTTAAGTTCAGTGAAAAATTTCACCAGCTCATTCACTGATATAGCATAATTACTCGATTTCTTCTCGGACAGCAAGCCAGGTGAAAAGACAATTAGAAATTGACGTTTTGGGAGTGTGCATCTCTGCCATCATCAGGATATTTATTAAATGTTATAACCACAAATGAAACATTTGTTGATGGGAGAGATGCACACTCCCGAAACATTGTTTTCTATAGAGTCAACATGAAAAATTCAGTGCCATGGCCGGGGATTTGAACCACGGATCTCCTGGTTTCCATCCAGTTGCTCTAACCCACTGAGCTACCATGGCCAATGTGCCATTCTGACATTAAATTCTCTACTTGACTTGTATATTTCCCCGGTAGATCACTAGGGGCTCTCGCATTCGAGATACACTGTTTGCGGCGACTTACTGCCATAAGTACTTGAGTCCCAGGCTTCATCATTTAACTCTTATTATTTTAGTTAATTGATGGAAATTATTCATTTCTTCACACTAGCCGTATATAGGCTAAGGTCTTTGATAGATAGAGTCAACATGAAAAATTCAATGCCATGGTTGGGATTTGAACCACGGATCTCCTGGTTTCCGTCCAGCCGCTCTAACCCATTGAACTACCATGGCCAACGTGCCATCCTGACATTAAATTCTCCATTTGACTTGTATATTTCCCCATGGAAAACGTGCCGTCCTGACATTAAATTCTCCATTTGACTCGTATATTTCCCCATGGAAAACATTGGCCATGGTAGCTGAATGGGTTAGAGCAACTGGATGGAAACCAAGAGATCTGTGTTTTAAATGCGAGCCATGGCATTGAATTTTTCATGTTGACTATCAAAGACCTCAGCCTATATACGGCTAGTGTGAAGAAATGATTAATTTCCATCAATTAACTAAAATATGTCAATTTCTAATCGTCTTTTCACCTGGCTTGCTGCCCGAGAAGAAATTGAGCATATTCGTCACCAGAAAAGCTTCAGGTCTTATTTTATAGCATAATGATATTTTAACATTGTCAACAAAGAGCAGGCTGATTGTGGGAACAATGTTGGAAGCAAGGCAACTTGTCTGCTATAGATGTCAGCACATGAACAGTAAATACACTTAGCTTTTATTTGTTTTATTTCAAATCAATTTATGGGTTTCTGAAGGTTTAAAGAGCATTTAAAATTACTTATGTTTGGATCACATTTGTGACTTCTTATAGAATGCAATATCGTAAGCAAGTTTGAAACCTAGAAACATTTGTTGTGGAACATAAAATAAAGAAGAGCCATATTTTTCCAGCCCTATTCATACTTCTCTATTATGAGCAACCTACTTGTCTTTGTCAGTTTCCTCATCATCTTGTTTCTCATCTTGTAACTGTTGCTGCTGTTCCAGTTTTGTTGCTGGTTCCGCTAATTCCTTCACTACACAGAAGTCATAATGCTGGTACCCTGAGAATTAGCAACAAAATTGATTAAGAGACATTCACACTCTGTACTTATAAGCCAGCACACTAACTTCTTAATATACAGATATTTATGAAGTTATATTTACTGTTAAAATGAAATATTCCATCAGGTATAATAACAATAAAAACAATGATACTAATTTTTAAGGGCTGTATTCATAGTTATCACTTTGGTCTAGACTATCTTCCAACTAACTTGGTCCAGGACAACGGCGGTCTAACTTTTTGTTATTCATAGACGATAAAAGGCCTTGGAACAAGTAAAGCCATGGACTAGCATAGAGCAAATGTTACACGACGTAAAAGGATTCTTCTGCGCATGCACAAGTCCCATAGAGTGATAAACAAACCACAGTGTACCTACAAGTTTATAAATCTCTGTGGTAGTTTCACAACTGTTTCTTAACCATTCTTACGGTTGCTGCTGCTGTTTGAGGTTCGGTAACTAAGTTTGGTGTGCTGTGAATATGAATAATATGAAGAAGCGTGGTATCAATTGGTCAGAGGAAGCCTAACCCAAAAAAGAATGAACATTATAGAAAATAAATCCATGTCAACGAATACAAATATGAGAAATGAGGAGGAATGGAGGGAAATTTATAACGAGTTTGCTGATAATGCGGCTTACTGATGCAGATCAGCAGTGTTGTCTTGATATCCTTCTCTTGCATAATACCGAAGTGCCATTAGGATTTGAGTATCAGGCCTCGGTTATTGTCCCTGACGTACAGGTTAGGACGAATCATTTCTATCAGCTTTCTGGCATTCACCTTACTAAACCTGTATCTACTTTTGAAGTTTAGGTTGTTGTACTTTGCAATAATTTATATTCTTGGTAGATAAGTTTTCCTCCATCATCTTATTTCACGAATTCTATGCACCACAGTTACATTGATCACTTCATTGTCATCCATGTCGCAAAGATAGTACGCCTTTAATCTACCCCTCAGAGGCAGACCAAAATTTGAGCCGGACCAACATGTTTGGTCCCCGGACTATTGCTAATCCCAGTTTATGAATAAGAAAATCAATGGTCCATCGTTAGTTCACCGGAAGTAGCAAGTTGGTCCGGACCAAGTCTATGAATATTGCCCTAAGAGCTTAACAAAGGATATTTTAATCTCTGAAAATCCCTTAAATTAAAATTCCAAATGAACTTCAGCAGTTCTTTGTCAAACTAACAGTTCATATTAAATTATAGATGAGTCGTATTTATTACACATCAGCTTCACTTACGTACCTATATTGAGGACATGTTTCGCAAACTATTTTTTGCATCATCGGCTCTAATGCGACTGAAGCTTGATCCAGTGGTGTGGGTAGTTCTGGAGTTACTGCTGTCACACCACTGGATCAAGCTTTAGTCGCATTAGAGCCAATGATGCAGACAATAGTTTGCGAAACATGTCCTCAATATAGGTACGTAAGTGAAGCTGATGAAGCTGATTGTGCTACCTTGAAAAATGCATTCATATGGCAAAAGAAATCTCTCAGACTAATTCTAGGATTAGGACAACAGGATACATGTAAGCCTAGCTTTATAGACCATAAGATAATGACTTTACCGTCAATGTATATATACACCAATATCATACACGTTACAGAAAATCAAAACTTATTTATAAATCGTTCCTCAGTACACAGTTATGACACTCGATGCAAACATAATTTAGATACACCTCACAACCAATTGAGCAAGATCATAAATAGCCACTGTTATCAACAGTTAAAATTATTCAAAGCTTCCTCTGGAAATAAAAGAACTGCCACAAAACAGATTTGTTACAGTATTAAAAAACTGGTTTAAACAAAAAGCATTTTATACTGTACAAGAATACTTAGAATATAACATACGTGCTAGTGAATTTAAGTAAAACTATTGTAAATTATAGTAGTAGGTATCTAATTGTTTAATTTTATTATTACTATAGTAAAGTTAACTTACGATAATTACCAGCTTAAGCCATGCAAATAATCTGATTTCACCTAGAATTTTATGTGCATTAATTTGTAAACCTTCTGTACTTGTAAATACATTGTAAATACTTTTTATAACTGACGAAACCTATTGCTTCTTGTAAGCTTAATGGTGAACATAGGATTATGGATTATGAATAAATATGACTCATCTATAATTTAATAATTGTTTCGTTTCACTGTGGCGTTCCAATACAGTTAAATTTCTTTAACAGTTCATACTTCCACCACCAGGGAGAGGAGAGCAGATGACAACAGACAATTGGAAAGAGGTTGATAATGGAGGCGAAAGCTTCTGAAACTAGTCCCTCAAAAATATAAAATGTAAGTGACAAAGTATTAAAAAAACCAACTACAAATATTAAATTATAGATGAGTTGTATTTATTACACATCAGCTTCACTTACGTACCTATATTGAGGACATGTTTCGCAAACTATTTTTTGCATCATCGGCTCTAATGTGAAAATGCATCGCATAAGAGCCGATGATGCAAGCGATAGTTTGCGAAACATGTCTTCAATATAGGTATGTAAGTGAATCTGATGTGTAATAAATACGACTCATCTATAATTTAATAATTATTTCACTTCACTGTGGTGTTCCAATACAGTTAAATTTTGATACAATTACAAATAGTTCTTTTTTTTTCCAAGGACACAACTACCTTATTGGCGACTTACAACATGTAAGTACTTTAAGTCCCAAGCTTTATTGTTCAGATCACTATAAGATCAATTAATGGAAATTATTTGTTCTTTCACATTACCCATGTGCAGGGCACACTGTCATGGTAACCATAATTGTCTCACAATTGATTGGAGAAAAAAAAAATGCTTCAAAACATTTATGCATGTTAAAGTCAGTTGCCTTTAAAAGTTCAATGATCTTTTGTAGCTGAACTTAATGCTTTTATTTTATTACATTTCTTTGTATAGACCTACATCAACTACACTGGAATAGTAAATATTCTACCAACCTTTGAAGCTATTAGCAATTGTGGTGAAGGTGTTGGAAGTTTTTTCTGCGAACTGCAGAAGTGAATTCTGATACAAAATGAGAGCGTGAGAAAACATGTTGCAACGAGCTGCTGCCAGAAGATCCACTTTTTGTAGACAATCTAATTTGAGCTGATCAAATCGGGCTTTACTTCTCCGTACCTGTCCTTGAACCTGAAAAACAAAAGCAAACATTAGAGCAACAACTTCCAAAGAGTTTTCCATTCCCTACACGGACTATACATAACTGATATGCAACAAACAGCTTGGAGTTGCTTTAGCGCGAGTTCCCTCAATACAAGTGAATCGAGAAGATATTGACACATTGCTTCACTCACACTGTTTATTCACAGGACATGTTTCAAGAGCTTTTGCTCTTATCATCAGCTGGAACTCTACTAGTGTGAGTGAAGCAATATGTAATATCTTCTTGATTCACTTTTGTGCTAATTTGTGCTTCACTGTCCCTACGCTTCTTTCAAGTTCATACTCTTATAATTTGTTTAACTTTCATTAACCTCCTTTCTTTCGACACTATAGTCTTTGAAAACATTTAATAGCCATTCCAAAATAGATTTGCACTCACTATAAACCTCTAGTGTCCATCTTTCCAGCCTAAAAATTGGTCTGCACATAAACAATGCACAAAATATTATACCTACTGATTACATTCAACCGCTCAGCTGTTTATTTTTGGGAGCCCAAGAAATTCTATCGTTATCACGCAATGCAACATTGATCACATGCTATTTTACGTTTACCAGTACCGAGTGTTAAAGCAATATATACTCCTATTATTTTAGTTAATTGATGGAAATTAATCATTTCTTCACACTATCCATATATAGGCTAAGATTTTTTATAGATAGAGTCAACATGAAAAATTCAATGCCCTGGCCAGCATTTGAACCATGGATCTCCTGGATCCGTCCAGTCGCTCTAACCCATTGGGCTACCATGGCCAACATGTCGTCATGACAATAAATTCTCCATTTGACTCATATATTTTCCCAGTAAAACACTAGGGGCTCTTACGTTCGAAATACACCATTTGTGGCGACTTACTAACCTAAGTACTCAATGTCAACCAGGAGATCCGTGGTTCAAATCCAGCCCATAACATTGAATTTTTCATGTTGACTATCAGAAACCTTAGCCTATATATGGCTAGTGTGAAGGAACGGTTAATTTCCATCAATTAACTAAAATAATAAGAGTTAAATGATGAAGCCTGGGACTTAATCTCTGTTTCATATAACCTTGCCTCGCTGACATGTATCACTTCGCATGCAACTAACTTCCCCCTCATCCTAATTGGCTAATGCTTTTGCACCATAGGCCATAGGCGGTGCCTTCCCGTCACATTGAAACCTGCAGTAAACGTCATAATAATGGCCAGGAAGATAGAAATAAGAAAATGAAGGCATGCAAAAATAATGAAGTTTATAATGAAACTGCGCAAGTTGAAACTGAATGAATGAGCAATGAAACTGGAACAAGTTTATAATAAAAGGCCTTTTCCACTGGGATTTTTTTAAACCAGCACACATACCTTCCAAAAATGCTTGTCTTTCAGTCTTAAAAGTTGTGTCACGCCATACCTGTCGTGTGTCCTTCATTCACCCAAGTCTCGTCAAGGATTTGGATAATTTGATTGTCCTTAAATAAGGTCTTCACCACACAGCAATATCGCCCCTGGAGTCTCAGTTCCTGTTGTCTCAGTTTCATGTCGCGATGTTCCTACGTATCTAACACGTTCAGGGCACAGCTGTTCGACTTCTCTTACTGACAAAGACGGATTCTTCTCTGTGAGTGCATTAAATACATGCAACACAATTCTTTTTTCACCGCTTTCTAAAGATTGTCCCTTGCGATGCTTCAGCAAAAAACTGGCACTAGACTCTGCCATTATACATATAATAAGTACAAGCGCAATAGATGATCAATAAAATAATTTAGCTCTCGCACTCGGCACAACACACCGTCGAATGGCGATATATGACTAATCCAGTTCAAAACAAGGTCAGTGATAAAAGTGATATAAACAAATATGTCATCACTTCCGCTAAATCATGTGCCATCGTGCCATGTGCTTGAGAGCAAAGAAACCTCCTCTTTACTTCGTTTAAGAATTAACATGCATTTCAGATAAATCAACTCTGTTGCGTAATATATTTCATTGGAACAGTTACGAAAATATAAATTTTACAATTCTCTTCCAACATATAAAGATATAAATATTAAAAGCAGAAGCATTATTAACAGTGAAGTATTCTATTATACAGATATATCACCATGTTAAATAACGAAGTAATTTTTACCGCACCACAACAGTCGGCACCACAACAGCAGCCAATGAGATGTGATAAGGTCATGTGACCATTAAGAGATACGGGGCAAGCTTACGTGAAACAAAGATTAAGTACTTACAAAAGTAAGTCGCCACAAATGGTGTATCTCGAATGCAAGAGCCCCTAGTGATTTACTGGATAAGTATACAAGTCAAATGGAGAATTTAATGTCATGACAGCAAGTCATTATTGGTATATTTACATCCAAAACAGAATTCAAATATTAAAATAGAATAACAAAAATATAACTTACATAAATACATTATGAACCATCATCCAGTATCACAAAGAGATATAAATGGGTACATCTTGTTGTTCGTAACCATGTAAACTACAACAATGCATAAGAAAATTTTCCATATTATAATTTCAGGTCTATATCAATGAATTCATGTTTAAAACAAAAAAAGGTGTCAAAAGAATTTTGGACATGAATAATGTTTAAATTATTTAAAGCCAGCGAGATAATGTGCTTTACCAAGATTGTTGTGAATAAATTACAAGTTATTTACATATTTAAATTTCTTATTTAGAAAAGCTTAGCGCCCTTTTGCAAACCATAAGACGTTGAAAATACAAGCATGTTCACAATATAAAATTTGTCGCAATACAGCGCTTATAAAAAGTATCTATTGTTTAGCATATTTCTCTAATTGTTTAACTAATTTGTTAGGCAGTACCCATTTCCTCTCAATTGGTGCTGAGAAAGGTTTGTGCATTTTTCAGTCGCAATGATGAGAAATGCTGAGCCAAATGTTTGCCAAAATACACAGCAATGTTCAAATTCTATTATTAATACAGTGAAAATAAAAATAATAAAAAAGTAGTTCACAAATAAAATAGAATCTGAAGCTTTCCTGGCGACATATATGTTCTAGATGTTCTCGGGCATCAAGCCAGGTGTAGTGATGAGCCATCGACATTTCAGGAGTGTGCATCTCTCCCATCATCAGGATAACGAATAACTGGCAACAAGAAAGGGCCAGTATATATACAGATCACAAAAGTGAATCGAGAAGATACTGACACACTGCTTCACTCACACTGTTTTTTCACAGGACATGTTTCAAGAGCTTTTGTTCTTATCATCAGCTGGAACTCAACTGGTGCAAATTGTAGTGGTTTCCCCTTTCTCTGTATTGTTACCCGAACGTCAGAACTCCCTATAGAACCGGCCGGCAGTAGGGCCAGATGGGAAGCATTCAGTCCACACCTACCCATTTGTCTCGTATCACTAACTGAAGGGATGATTAGGAGAGCAGCGCAAGCCCTGTACCGTCTCCTTCCCCTCCCACCAGACGTCTCGAAACCTCGGGATAATTGTGCGCACTGCGAACCTTTCAGAAACGGCGATCTTCCCTATATAAGGCCTGCAGTTGGCGAGTCAGTTCAGTTCTTGGCGAGCAGCCGTGAGGAGCGCCCAGTGAGGGAATGGATTGGAAGACTGTGTACGTGCATCGGAGGAGTGTATGTAACTGCGAGTGCAGAGTGGAATTGTGACGGAAGAACTAGTGAATTGTGATTGTGTGCGCTACGTAATTCTGTGTAATCGGCAAGTGTTCCAACTGTAATTCGGTGGAAATAAAGAACATTTTGAGTCTGTGCAATTGGACTTTTAATTTCACGAACCCACAAAGTCACAGTATTGTCGATAGATGGATGATGTACTAGTCAAAGATGTCTAGTGGTGGAGTTTCAAAATTTATGATTCTATGATGATTTTCGTTAATGATTTTTTCCCATACGGAAAGGTCTATGGGGTGATAAACGAATTTTATTAAAGATGTTTCCAAGTTGATGTCATGTCTAGTATTCAAAAAATGAAAAGCCACTGCTGATTTTTTTGTTTCACCATTTTTAAAGAAATATTGACATCAAAACTAAAGAACATATAAGAAACATTAAAAATGGTGAAACAGAAAAATTAGCAGTGTCTTTCCATTTTTTGAATACTGGACATGACATTAACTTGGAAACATCCTTAATAAAATATGTTAATCACCCCATAGACCTTTCTATAAGGGAAAAAATCTTCATTAACAAAAATCGTCATAGAGTCATGAATTTTGGAACTCCACCACCAGGCATCTTTGACAAGTACATCATGCCATACATCGACGATACAGAGAAAGAGGAAACCACTACAATTTGCACCAGTCGAGTTCCAGCTGATGATAAGAGCAAAAGCTCTTGAAACATGTCCTGTGAGTGAAGCAATGTGTCAATATCTCCTCGATTCACTTTTGTGCTAAGCTGTGCTTCACTGTCTCTACGCTTCTTTTAATTTTATACTTTGATATATACAGATGTTATGGACTTTGGAAAAAACGAAAGGAGCTTGAGCCGGACGGTGGAAAGCACCTCTATGAGCACCTCTTGAGCCTCCAGCATAGAGGTGCTTTCCGCACGGTCCGTTGATAGCTCTTCATCATATACCTGGCTTGAAGCCCGAGAACATCTAGAACATAGTTACCCAAATTAAACTTTTGGAAAATCACTCTTCAAAATGAACATGACTTTCGACATTTGCAGTTTCTTTTTGCGTACACATTTGTTGTGAAGACATAAGGAAAACATTTTATAAAACATGCCTAAATCGTTAAATTAGTATCTAGTTCAAATTACAATATAGCACCAAGGGACAAAATGCTTTATGCAGAAATATTGGCGGATCACTGTAGAGGAAAATGTGTAGTGTTTAACGCCCGCTTTTACTACGTACGGCACCGCAGGCGGTGACACTGATGATGCATGAGATGAAGATGGAGCACCAGTGGAATGAGATGGCGAGGGAAACCGGAGGTCCCGGAGAAAATCCGCCCCAATGCCGTGTTGTCCACCACAAAGCTCACTTTGCGGTCGCCTGGGATCGAACCCGGGCCACCTTGGTGAGAGCCAAGCGGTCTAACCACTGAGCCACGGCGTGGCCACTGTAGAGGAAGAAGGAGTGGATAAGCCACTGTGGTCAAGTCTCTACCAATGAGAATGAAAATGATGAGCATTATGAAAAGGCGCTACCAGAGCTGAGAATGCAGCAGTGGAAGCAATATGTAGAAGTTATCACAAAGGGACGAGAGATGAAATTAAATTTGATAACTTTCACGAACTTGTAAATAGAGTAGAAGGAATTGGAAACATAACTTTAACAAAAGTTAACTACATATATAAACAGATATTACGTTATGACTGATTGGAGGAATTTAGTAACAGTGATGTCAAAATTAGTTGAAAAAACTACTTGTAGTCATTATTAAATTTTAGATGAGTCGTATTTTTTACACATCTGCTTCACTTTCGTACCTATTTTGAGGACATGTTTCGCAAATCTTTGTTTGCATCTACGGCTCTTGTGCGACTGAAGTTAGATCCAGCGGTGTGGGTAATTCTGGAGTTGTTGCTGCCATCTGTTGATTTAGTGATGAACTTAAATGTGGGAATCTCTTCTGGCGGGATTTCAAAGTTCATTAGTTGGTTTTTATGTTTTTCTATGTATATCCTCTCCCATATGACGAGTTCACTATGTTTTTGTACGTATTTTAGTAATTCTGTGCTATCTTCAATTTCATGATTTTCAGACCAGAAATGAGCTGCTATTGCGGACTTATCAATATTTTTGTATCTTAAGTGCCTGAAGTGTTCTTTCTTTCTAGTGCCTATGTTTCTTTTTGTCCTCCCTATGTAAATTTTTTCACAGTCTTTACACTTAATCTTGTAAATGCCTGACTTTTCCTCTGGTTTTATCTTATCAGATAAGTCCGCAATAGCAGCTCATTTCTGGTCTGAAAATCATGAAATTGAAGATAACACAGAATTACTAAAATACGTACAAAAACATAGTGAACTCGTCATATGGGAGAGGATATACATAGAAAAACATAAAAACCAACTAATGAACTTTGAAATCCCGCTAGAAGAGAATCCCACATTTCAGTTCATCACTAAATCAACAGATGGCAGCAACAACCCCAGAATTACCCACACCGCTGGATCTAACTTCAGTCGCACAAGAGCCGTAGATGCAAACAAAGATTTGCGAAACATGTCCTCAAAATAGGTACGAAAGTGAAGCAGATGTGTAAAAAATAGACTCATCTAAAATTTAATAATTTTTCGCTTCACTGTGGTGTTCCAATACAGTTAAATCTCGATACTTGTAGTCAGTTTATTGACACTTTGTCACTTTCATTTTTATATTATCGAGGGACTAGTTTCGTAAGCCATTACTTCTAATCTCAATCTCTCTCCAACTAGCGTCTGTTGCTGTCTGCTTTCTTCTCTCTGCCAGTTAGAAATGTAAGTGACGAAGTGTCAATAAACCGACTACAAATATAAAAATTTAATTGTATTGGAACACCACAATGAAGCGAAATAATTATTAAATTACAGATGAGTCGTATTTATTACACATTGGCTTCACTTACGTACCTATATTGGGGACATGTTTTGCGAACTATCGTTCGCATCATCAGCTCCAAAGCAAATTAAAGCTGACGATGCAAACGATGGTTCGTGGAACATGTCCTCAATATAAGTACGTAAGTGAAGCCAATGTGTAATAAATATGACTCATCTATAATTAAATAACGACTACAAATAGTTTTTTCAATTAACAGATATTAAGGCCGCGCCGTGGCTCAGTGGTTAGACCGCTTGGCTCTCACCAAGGCGGCCCGGGTTCGATCCCAGGCGACCGCAAAGTGAGATTTGTGGTGGACAACACGGCGTTGGGGCGGGTTTTCTCCGAGACCTCCGGTTTTCCCCGCCATCTCATTCCACCGGTGCTCCATCTTCATCTCATGTATCACCAGTGTCATCGCCTGTGGTGCCGTATGTAGTAAAAGTGGGTGTTAAACACTACACATTACATTAACAAATATTACCTTCAACAGCCAATATAATTAGTAATTTGGTGGCAATTATTCATCAGCTCTTCTATAAATCATAGAAACTATTATCAAAAGTAAATAATAACCTACGTGCATATTTTTTTTGTGCAAATATATACAACATTAATTTAATATCATTTAATATATACATAAAATATATTTATATGGTAAGCTGTGTCACTACTAACTTGCTTAAGCTGCACTTTTTTTCATCTAATATTTTGTTCCTTAATTAAATTAATTGGGAGTCGATTAATAACACAAAACAACACTCACTTTTAAACTTTCCCGGAACATGTTTCTGAGGCCTTCCCTCTATCTTCAGCCGGACATCGACTAGTTCTCATTGGTGTAGCTGGCAATATTTTGTCACGGTCTCCTCTGGTGGCGGTTCGAGGAACTTGCTGAACAAATCTTTCTGGGGGATGTCGAACCGCCACCAGAGGAGACCGATGACAAAATATTGCCAGCTACACCAATGAGAACTAGTCGATGTCCGGCTGAAGATAGAGGGAAGGCCTCAGAAACATGTTTCGGGAAAGTTTAAAAGTGAGTGTTGTTTTGTGTTATTAATCGACTCCCAATTAATTTAATTTATACAACAACACTGTTTTCAACACTTCCATGAAAGGATTTATTTTGTTCCTTTTTTTCTAAAATGTTTATTTTCAAAACTCGAAGCTTTCAACTTCTTCAAAGCTTTCCAGTTAACAAAGTTTAACATTAATTAGTAAACTCTTTAAAGAACCGTACCCTACATATGCTATTTTAGTATATGGCGATAGAAATAAAGAGTAGGAGGTGGAGATGAATTACTTACCTTGCGGAATCGTTCCAGTTGTTTGTATGTATCTGGATCTAGCTCCTGCGACACATTTTTCATCCAACTGAGAGAGGCACGATATTCTGTACGCACTTTCTCCATTGAATTAACATTTTGCAACGTATCCTCAATAGCTCGATGCCTAAAGGTTTCAACCTCCTGAAATTATGAGAGGACATGATGCCAAGTAACGTAGTAAAATGACAACAAATATTAAAAAGTTCTGCTAAAGCTTAACATCAAACATAGCTGGGTATCACATATTATGGTATCACCACATTACTGGTTAACCTAACGATCAGGGAGCATGGAATATGACAATGACTTTTATCAAATAAACAGTGCTATTTATTTATTTCATAATATATTTTTGCCTTACTTCCAGTTATTTCCATTCATTCTTCATTATGTGTAGCCAGTCATACAGTCTGATTTTTAAAAGATACGTGAAGGTCATTTGTTTCTCCACGTGGAGTGCTACAATGTTGCCTAGAAGTAAGTTACGCATACTTCCCTCTTTACCCTCTCAACACACAAAATATAAACAAGCGTTCAAGGTTATCACATCTCAACAAAAAATACATATTTAATCTGTATTAGCCTACTTTAAGAACAAAAATAAGTTGTTCACACATTCAATGCATTGTAGCATCTTCACATGGGTGCATTCTTTTAAATAATTTTTGCACTATGTAAGTAATATTACATACTGTTATTATTGCTATGCATTGTAAGTAGTCAATCTCGTACTAGTGCAGTAATTTCTCCATAGCAGCACATACAGGCGATGCATGTTCTATAATCTAACATTTATCTTCAATTATATTTATTAATGTTTTAGTTAATATCTTAACTATTAAAATTCAGATTGATATAACTACACGTAGAGCAAAAAATGGTATGCAATACACATGTGGTAAGCACATAACGTAATCTCGGAAATTGAAAAAAACTTGATGCAAGCACCTCATTTTTTCAAACCTTTCCTCGTTCCGTATAAAGTGCTTACCACATTAGTATCACAATATACTATTATTAACGAATTTGTCAATTGCCATGTTCATATCAATGTCGCCGATATGCGGAATTTTGATCCATTGGAATTCTTTTATATGCAAGCATATCTACTCACATAGGGTTGTCGCTTTTGGTTGAAA
The DNA here is from genome assembly GCA_030765055.1 of Mantis religiosa. Taxonomy (NCBI): domain Eukaryota; kingdom Metazoa; phylum Arthropoda; class Insecta; order Mantodea; family Mantidae; genus Mantis; species Mantis religiosa. The sequence continues at coordinate 44,902,194 of CM060960.1, forward strand.
GGAATAAGCTGTTCATTGATAACGAGCAAACTCTCATTTTCCTGTTCAAAGAATTTTCTAAGAGAACAGACAAATTCTCTAGCTTTATATGCAATGTAACACCCCAACCGTGAGCTGATCTTTGCCTTGGGCCATGAATCCTCTGTCTGCCTCTGATCCTACAACCACTACGTCTTGCTTCCATAACAACATACTTTAATTTTTTTTCACTAAGTAGGCTAACAATACACAACACAATTGAATGCTCAAGCAAACTCTTGTTTCCCGCACAAAACTAGCAATAACTGACCTGAGGAGTATGTGATAACGAATCTGGCAACCTTTAATAAAACTATAAGTACAAGTATTTATAAACAGTGGAGCTTCATCAATAAAACCTTTTTAAACCACTTCTCAAACTGTAAAAACACTTAAGCTCCACTTACATTTAAAAATTAGGACATGTTTCAAGGACTCCGCGTCTTCATCATCAGCTGATGTTCAACTAGTTCTTCAGGTGACCGCCTCCCTCTCCTGGCGCTGTTCAATGAGTTGAATGACGTCATCTACTATTGGTATTTCAAAGTTCATGGCTCTCTTTTTATTCTTCAAACTGTGTATATTTTCCCAAACTGTTAATTCCCAATACTTTTTTGCCTTTACCAAAAGTTTTATGTCTTTGAAAATATGATTTTTTGACCAGAAATGATGGGCTATGCTGCAGTAGTCCACAACTTAGGTGTAGATAATATACACTGAAGCTTACAAACCTAAGTTTCAGAAGGAATATTTCTGTAACAATTTATGAATGGACAAGTCAGACATTAGAGGGTAGTTCCACAAGTTCCTCAACTAATAAAGAAAACACAAAACGTTTGGGAAAAAGAAGTCTGCATATCTCAACATGGCTTTTAGTTTTTCCTAACAAGGTTTAATAGCTTTCACAGCCTATATATATTCAGAACCATTGAGGTCCTCGAAGTAGCCATTAACCACAGACTCCCAGCACTTCATCGTTGGTAAATCTTATACCACAAATTCATTTTTTCAAGCTTAGAAATAGATAATAATCCAAGGGAGCTAATTCTGATGAATACAGTGCATGAGCAAGCAATTTGAAATTTAACTCATTGATTTTAGCTACTGCAATAAGGGATGTGTCAACTTTTTGTTTAATTTACGTCCTCCAATGTTAAGTCATACTGGATAACGAATAAAGTGGGTGAAATGATGCTCAAATAAGCCCAGGATCCATAGAGCTTAGAGTTACCTAACATTCATGTTTCACGATATGGGAAAAATCTTATCCAGGTAACTCACCCTGACCAAGATTGGAGATCGGGACCTCTTGAATGTGAGGTAGACATGCTATGCTACATTAGCGGGCACGACGTGTGAATTGGTGCATTATATTGATAAAACAAAATTTCTTTTCTTAATTCCATCACTCAAATGCTGCAACAAATTTGCATAATACTGCTGTTAAAAATCATCCCATGTACATTCCAAAAACTGGCACATGAGTTCTTGAGGATGAAACTGTCATCTTCTTGAGAGCTGATTTTCCCCTTTCAGTCCCCTCCCCCCCTTTTTTGTAATTTTATGTTCTCCAACATTAAGTCATATCGGACGATGAATGAAATGGGTGAAAGGATGCTCAAATGAGTCCAGGTTCCATAGAGTATAGAGTTACCCGACATTCGTCTTTTAGGATAATGGAAAATGCCGGAAAAAACCTTATCCAGGCAACTCACCCTAACCGAGATTCGAACTCGGAACCTCTTGAACATGAGGCAGACATGCTACCAACTACACTACCCAGGCAGGCCTTTTAGTCCATTAATGATTGTTTCTTCTCCTCAGGTGTTAAATGATGGTTCCACGTTTCATCCATCGTTATGAATTGACAACAAAAAAAAAAAACTGCCATGAAACATTCAAATGAAACTCCTCACAATGCTGTTTTTGTTTCATTGACAGCAAATATGGCACCCATCTTGCACACAGTTTTCTTATGTCCAAATTTTCAATCAATATGCAATGTACACCACTTTTGGAAATGTTTACAATGCCTGTTAACTTGTGCAATTTTTGTTGACAGTCATCCAGTAATGCTTTGTTATTTTTCTTCTTTGAAAAAAAGAATCAGCTGTGGCAATACATTGCACTTTCTGCAATAGATTGAAGCATTTAACTTATTTCTCTAAAAGATTATGGTTAGCCAATGTATTTGGGAAACTTACTCAAATATTTTGTTTCATATAAAGTTATACAGGGTGTATATAAATGAATATCGGGGTTTTAACTCTTTATAATATTTATTACATTCAACTTACAGTTCTAAATATGTCAAATGTAAAAGCAACTCAATTTTACCAAGAACCTTATAAATGTTCAATGTGACTACCCTTTGTCACATGGCACACATCAAGTCTATAGCTGAGTTCTTCCCAAACGTTGATAAGTGTGTATTCAGTAATTGTAGCAACAGCTGCTTCAATCCAGTTTCTTAATTCAGGGAGGTCAGCTGGTAGCGGAAGCACGTACACACGATCCTTGATGAAGCCCCCAAAGGTAAAAAATGCATGGTGTTAGGTCAGGAGAACGTGGAGGCCATGCATAGTAAGCCCTGTCATTGGGGCCCTTGGAGCCTATCCAGCACTCGGGTACAGTGACCAACCGCGTACTTTGTTATGCCAGTGAGGTGGTGCACCATCTTGCTGGAAAGTTCTCTGGCTCAATTTCTTCCAACTGAGGGAAGAGCCATTGCTCTACTGTATCAAGGTAAGAAGTGCCAGTTACAGTAGGTTCACCAAAAAAGAAAGGCCCATAAACTTTTTGCCGGGATACGGCACAAAAAACATTTACTTTAGGGGAATCTTGTTGCATTTGTACCATCTCGTGAGGATTTTCTGAGCCCCAGATGCGCACATTATGAGTGTTATCATGTCCACTAAGGTGAAAGATTGATTCAACACTGAAGACAACATGATCCATAAAATCGTTATTGTCATGAAACATGTCGTTTGCGAAGTTGGCACGAAATCTGTGGTCTGTTGGCTTTAGAGCCTGTAATAACTGTAAACGGTAAGAACATAGCTATAAGCGTCTTCTTACAACTTTCCAAACAGTTGACACAGGAACTTGTAATTCACGACTAGCCTTCCAGACTGATTTTTTTGGGCTACAAGTGAATGACTCTCTCACTCACTCAACAGTCTCTTCACCTACTCTTGGTCGTCCCATGCTCTTCCCGTTACAAAGGCAGCCAGTATCTTCAAACTGATGATACCATCTACGAATGTTGTTATCACTATGAGGATCACAACGGAACTTAATGCGGAACGCAAGATGCACAGTAACTACAGATTCAGTCTTTGCAAACTGCAAAACACAAAATGCTTTCTGTTTAATAGTTGCCATCTTTGCTACTACCGCTGTCTAGCGGACTGCGACAGAAACATTGGCACTGGTGCCAACAAACAAAAATGTTTGAGTTGCTTTTTTATTTGACATATCATTTATAACTGTAAGTTTAATGTAATAAATATTATAAAGAGTTAAAACCCCGATATTCATTTATACAGGTGTTACAAAAAGGTACGGCCAAACTTTCAGGAAACATTCCTCACACACAAAGAAAGAAAATATGTTATGCGGACATGTGTCCGGAAACGCTTAATTTCCATGTTAGAGCTCATTTTATTACTTCTCTTCAAATCACATTAATCATGGAATGGAAACACACGACAACAGAACGTACCAGCGTGACTTCAAACACTTTATTACAGGAAATGTTCAAAATGTCCTCCGTTAGCGAGGTTACATGCATCCATGCTCCGTCGCATGGAATCCCTGATGCGCTGATGCAGCCCTGGAGAACAGCCGTCCACAATACGAGCACGAAGAGTCTCTACATTTGGTACCTGGGTTGTGTAGACAAGAGCTTTCAAATGCCCCCATAAATGAAAGTCAAGAAGGTTGAGGTCAGGAGAGCGTGGAGGCCATGGAATTGGTCCGCCTCTACCAATCTATTGGTCACCGAATCTGTTGTTGAGAAGCGAACACTTCGACTGAAATGTGCAGGAGCTCCAACGTGCATGAACCACAATGGGGTATTTTGACAATTGTCTGCACGAATTATTTCAATTTACATTTTAAGAGAAATACTAAAATGAGCTCTAACATAGAAATTTAGCGTTTCCGGTCACATGTCCACATAATATATTTTCTTTCTTTGTGTGTGAGGAATATTTCCTGAAAGTTTGGCCGTACCTTTTTGTAACACTCTGTATACTCCCTGTATTTGAACATCAACAAATGACATTTACCAGTAAAACGTAACTTTAGCACCTGAAAGTAATAAAACTGAAATCTTTTCATGAAATTTCAGTCCAACTTGATTCTAGTTTATCAACTTTGAGGTTTCTCAACACTATTATGCCACCAAATAATCTTACTTTGCTGCTCAAGTGTGTTATCTCATTTGTTAGCTTAAGGCTGGAATGCCCATACAAACACAGTATGTACATAAAGTATGGCAAAATTTATAACCAGAACAACTAAATGCTGCATTATCACAATTAAATAAAGATAACAAATGCTGTGACACACCAGGGCTTTGTAACAATTGTGTTTTAAAAAGAATTTTGTTGCAAACGCTGTGCACATATTTTGGTAAGTGCTTATCTTATTAAGATGTTATTTTTTTATTTACAAACTTTAAAGCCTGTTTTCTGTAACACACTGAAAGACAGCCTACCTGATATAGACGCAGAAGAGGAACTCTAAGCGTAAGACGCTGTTGCCCTGAATAGGACAGTGATTTTCCAACTGCAGTCATCATTTTTCCTGCACGGGTTTTGTCAGATTGTCCTGCCTCTTTCAGGAAACGACCCATTCCATTTTCCTCTTGAGCTAGGTCTAATTTGAAATAAAATCATGAAATGATTTTCATATACATACACACATAACATTTACGATTTGTAAATAGTCTGACTTTCTACATTCGCTCTTCTAGAACTGTTCTTACAAAAACTTATTCTTATCTATTTCTTGATAATCATGATAAACATTCATTAAACATTTACACATGTTTTCTTTTTGTAATTTATGTCCTCCAACGTTAAGTCATATCGGATGATGAATGAAATAGGTGAAATGATGCACAAATGAGTTCGGGGTCTATGGAGCTTAGAGCTCCCCGATATTCGTCTTTCAAGATAAGGAAAAACTCGGGAAAAAACCTTATCTAGGTAACTCACCCTAACCGAGATTCGAACTTGGGACCTCTTGAACGTGAGGCAGACTCACTCGTCTACGCTACCACGGCGGACGTTATCCTTTTAGGTAATCAAGAAGTCACCATTTAGTACATTAGATCAATAAACAGATTTTACGTGACGGTTCTTTGCATGACCACGAGAAAGCATAAAAACCACTAGCCACCTATAAAAGGAAGCATTTCAAAATTCAATTCAAACCAATAATAAAAAGTAAGTTGGAAATGGTTAATGCAGTTTAAAAAAAATGGCTACTTTAACCCTTTCACCGATATGGACGTCATATGACGTCCAAGTTAAAATGCCCCAAAACGATATGGACGTGTATAGACGTCCTGCGCATACATGCATTTAATGCTCATTTAACGCCAATTATTTTAATCTTGCTGTTTTACAATAAATTTAAATTAGTTCTATAAGGAATGTAAACGTATCCTTAAAGGTTTCTTTTTGAATTGTACACCTCCAAACCTGGATAAACACCCAAGGGCACATCTGCAGATTCACACCAAATAATATTGGTTTCCTTGCGAACTTCTTTTTCGCAACACACTACACATTTTCGAAATGGTTACAAGTTTTTTGGGTGTGGGTGGTATACTTTTAGGAAAGTGTTTTCTCTCAAGTATGAGGGATGATGTGGTGAATTTTGCTACCCCCTAGTGTAAAGAGGCCTCTGAGTATTATAATACTCAATTAGGTTACGAGCTCTTTATACGCGCAAGTACAGGTAGATGAATGTCTTTTACAGCTCTGAAAATTACTAAACAACTGTGCATAGTTACATCCAGTGGTATAAAAATACTTTTTTTTTTTACCATTTAACTGTTTTCCGTAAAGAGGGATAGCTGGTAATAGCTGATCCGTATCACCCATATTTGACACGCCATTTTCCCCAAACAATGGAGTAGCTAACATGCCAGCCGTAGACCAGTACATGTCACTACTACCTATATCCCAAACATCTTCATAATCGTACAACAAATCTTCCAGATTTTCTACAGTAATATCAGAAGCCTGTACACATCATACCCAAGCTAATTTATTTGCTACATTACCGGGATAAGCCATGGTTAACATTGAAATTTAACAATTTCAAATGTGCCATACATTTAGCTCTTGATAGCTACAAGAAATCACTCTGAACACAGAGAGAGTATAAATAACTGAAATACAGAGCGAAAACTGCTGCATAAGGCTACTAGAAACCTTGGTTGAGAAACACTGTAATAACAGATGCTGACAGAGTTTAGTGTGTGAGTGTGTGACGCAACATATTCTCGTCATATTATCGCTTGGCATAGCATAAATAAACTAAACTTGAACCTGAGAAGTCGCTTGCATAGCTATACATACATACTATGGCTCGTATACACACAAAACAAAATGATTCACATATTAGGCGCGTTCGGCACAAAGAATGGCTTTTGCTACAGTGAAACAAAGTAGTGAAATTTCAACAATTTATTAATGTAGTCTCTACTTTATTGTTACTGTAGATTTATACTGCCTTTAATGAGTTTTAAACCAGTTTTTGTTTCGTTTAAATAACTTAATAAATACGGAAGATACGGAATTGTATTTATGATGCATTTTTACAGCATTTAACAATTTAAATGTCCTGTTCTGTTTATTGGGTATCCGTTTCCGGCCCCTGAAGGGTTTAAATGGCCATCGGCGAAGCGGTTAACAAGACCTACATTTTAGTGCAGTTTTTATCCTACTTGCTGTACAAATTTTAACAAATAATGCAGGAATTGATCTTGACAAACAATATGAAAAATTAATCAGATTACGTTATAATAAGTGAGAAAAAAGAAAATCAGGACGGCATGTTGGCTATGGTAGCTCAATGGGTTAGAGCGACTGGATGGAAACCAGGAGATCATGGTTCAAATCCCGGCCATGGCACTGAATTTTTCATGTTGACTCTTATCTATCAAAAACCTTAGCCTATATACGGCTAGTGTGAAGATATAAATAATTTCCATCAATTAACTAAAATAATAAGAGTTAAATGATAAAGCCTGGGACTGAAGTACTTATAATAGTAAGTCACCACAAATGGTGTATCTCGGATGCAAGAGCCCCTAGTGGTTTACCGGGGAAATATACGAGTCAAATGGAGAATTTAATGTCAGAACAGCACGTTGGCCATGGTAGCTCAATGGGTTAGAGCGACTGGATGGAAACCAGGAGATCTGTGGTTTAAATCCCAGACATGGCATTGAATTTTTCGTGGTGACTATCAAAAACCTTAACCTATATATGGCTAGTATATAGAAATGATTTTACTATTGGTTAAACCTGCTGTATTCTCTCATTCCCACTGTACAGATGTATTTTTATATCTGGACGAGTCCACTTCAGAACGGTTACAACTGGAGGGGAGGGCAGGTCAGTTGTGTATCAGTTGCGAGCACGTAAACAAGTGCAGAGCTACTTGGCAATACTACAGCTTGTTTCAAAATGTGCATGTCTCCTGGTTCCAAGAGAGCATTTAGAAATGATGCCTCCTAGCAGCACATTAGGAAATAAGGCCCTACATTTAAAAACACGAGAAGTAATAACCAATGTCTATAGAATTATAAAGAAAGGAACAATGGTCTGGATCTGCTATAAAAATCTGTGAAAGGGCATCTGAAGTAACAGTTGTGTCTGAAGGCAGTTTAGCTGAGTTATTAAGGAAAGAAAAGCCATTGGTGCTAGTGCAACAACGTGCTTCTCTATGTCCAGAAAACAAAGATTAAGAACATTCACAAAATCTAATTTGGGCGTTTTAATTCAGAAGCAGCTAGGCGAACTGAGAATTATTTTTAAAACACAGAAAAACAAAGGCCAACTCTGAAGAAAGTGCTTATGAAGCTTCAAAAATTCTACTGACTTCCAAGACAGTGTATGAACATTAAGAAAAGTTCTTTTGAGGCTAGGATTTATATGGAAAAAAAAACAAACTAAGCGCGACAGACAAATTTTAATCGAACATTGTACCATACAGGGAAAAAGGCTTAAGTATTTACGAAATATTCAGAGATATCGCAGTGAAGTTTATATAGTTTATATGGATGAAACATAGCAGTGTAGCACATACTGGACCATATGCCTGGAGTGAAATTTGTCACAGGGACTCTGCAGCAATGTTGAAAGGCTGACAGTTGTTTATCATGCCTGCTGGAGGAGAACAGGGTTCTGTTCCAAATGCCTATATACTATTTAAGATCCAACAAGAGCGTGGAGATTACTTCCATAGTAAGATTTACAACTTGTTTATAAGAGCTTCAATACTGGCTTCAAGAATGAGATCTATTTTTAGACAGCTTGTGCAGCATACTCCCCTCTCGTAATCTTACGCGTATGACACATTGTAGCAATAGGTGTACTATCCCCACCACAGTTGCTACTCATCCTTATCGCACATAATCTCTGTCAAGATAAAATAATACATCTGTACATATAAGGAAACATGTAGTAAAGCATATTTACATACTTCATCTTGATTAACATGAAGTAAATAAAAGAAGCAGTTCTAAGAATAATTTGTACAAGAATGAGTATAAAAACTCATGTGAGTACACATTTGTTATGTTTTATTAGGTACATTAGTTTAATATGGAAGTTTTTTTAATATATGTCCTACAACGTTAAGTCATATCAGACAATGAATGGAATGTGTGAAATGATGCTCACATGAGCCCAGAGTCCATAGAGTTTAGAGTTACCCGATATTCATATTTCAGGATAAGGGAAAACCCTGGAAAAAACCATATCCAGGCAACTCACCCTGACAGAGATTCTAACTCGGGACCTCTTGAACGTGAGGCAGACACACTACCATCTACGCTACCAAGGCGGGCTTAATATGGAAGTGTATACAGGTAATTTAGAATATGAGATATGGGAAGTGGTGGATAGTTGCAAAGAAATGGTAAATACTTAACATGCTTTGTAAAACTGTGTTATGTATTCCATTAAAAGCTACTAATGTTTCCGTGAACAAAGCTCAGGAAAACTGAACACATCATACATTTATAGGACATCCGTCATGATTAGTGATATTGGTGCTCTATTAGAAATAAGGCAAATCAATGTGAGAGAATGGGTAATAAGTACAGGGCAGACTTCTATTACCTAAAACCGGAAAATAAGCTTGCATTTGTGAGCTAAAAAGAAAAAAATATGAACTTTATAACTTAATGAATTTATTAATCATATAATTGAAAATAAAAAATAAATAATTAATAATTGTTCACGCATAAGCACTTTTAATCGCTTCTACACCAAACAAATCTTCACTTTTTAATTTACCAGGCTTATCATCTTTCAGAATACCAGCAACAACATTGGCTACATATCTCCCAATCACTTGTTTCATCAATGGAAACCCATTTCTTGTTGTTTTTTGTTTGTTTGTTTGTAATTTACATCCTCCAATATTAAGTCATATCGGACGATAAATGGAATGGGTGAAATGATGCTAAAACGAGCCCGGGGTCCATGAAGCTTAGAGTTACCCGACATTCATCTTTTAGGATAAGGGAAAACCCCAGAAAAAACCTTATCCAGGTAACTCACCCTGACCAAGATTCGAACTCGGGACCTCTTGAACGTGAGGCAGACTTATTGTTTTTTGTGATTTTAAGGTCCAAAAAGTACAGTCCTTTTCAGTTTCCACTGTGAATTGTATGCTGGGTTCTTGAAGGTTAAGTAGTTTCAAAGCATCATCTATTTGTTTGTAGGGTACTATTGCAAAGATGTCGTCTACGTATCTGTACCATGTTTTAAAAATATGAGGAAAGGCTTTAGTTATATGTGTTTCGAAAAAGCTCATGTATAAATTGGCCAAAAATGGAGATAGCGAGCTTCCCATAGCCAGTCCTGAAATTTGTTTGTAATACTTTCCATCGAAAACAAAATAATTTTGGTGTATACATATTTCAGTCTTTGCCTAATATTCTTCTATTGTACTGGCATCTAGGTTAATAGAAGTTAGCTATTTCTTAAGTTAAATCAAAAGTTTGTCTATTGGGATGCTAGGGAAGAGGGAGCGGACATCAAAGGATACTAAAGTGTCTTGAGGTTTTAGTTTAAGATTTTGATATATTGACTTTAATTTTTTTAAGGGAATATCTGAAGTTACCATCATTTTGCAAAGATCCATAAAAAATTCTTAACGGGTAACCGCAAAAGCTACCGCAAACATCAGCTGCTGACTACTTTTGATGGAAGCAGCTGTTGTTAAACATTTCTGATGCTTAGTGGTTTCAATATGTTGTACATTAAATCCCTTATGTGACAATACTTTCACTTCACAACATTTGCAGAACAAAACAACACCATCAGTACCACAAACCTACTCCCCAAACTCTCGAACAAAAGTCTTAATTTTACACTTTCAGAACGCGTACTTTTAGACATGGTGACATCAAACTGACTGAGGTTACAATAGAATGTATAAGAAACTTTCACAAAGCTGATGGAGATAGGGGTGACAAAGTGGAGAGAACAAAGCATTAAACCTGTTGCCAAACAAATAGGGAAAAGTGAGATTCAAAGTCGACTCCTTTGTCCTCCATGAACGTTTGCTACCTGCTAAAGAAGCCTTCGAAATACAAGTGGGCAGTGCTGCTAGCGACATTTATGCAGACATGTTAGTTTAGTTCTAATCAGCTGCTGACTACATTATAGTAATGCCCAATTGGACAATGTACCTTTACCCATCCTCATAATTTTGAAGGTCCTCCTCAAAATAGTCTCCCCTGAATGCGATGCACTTGTCCCAGCGTTTCTGCCAGTCTTCAAAGATATGCTGAAAAACATGTTTTGAAAGATCCTTAAAAATCACCTCCGCAGCCTTCACCACTGCTTCTGAAGATTGATAATGCCTACCACGAAGGCGTTTCTTCAAGTTAGGGAATAGAAAAAAGTCACATGGGGCTAAATCCAGACTATAGGGAGGGCGAGAGATGCACTTCACGTTGAGTTTTGCAAGATATTCAGCAACAACATTGGCAATATGCGGCTGCGCATTATCGTGGTGCAGCATCCAGCCTGCTTCACGGAATTGTGGTCTTTAGCGCCTGATATGGACTTGCAATGCTTCCAGGACATCCCTGTGGTATTATCCAGTTACTGATGTGTGTGCAGGTACAACATGCTGATAAACCATTCCATGAATATCAAAGAATGAGATGACCATAACTTTCCCAGCAGAAGCAACCACTTTTGCTTTTTTGGGGGGTTGATGATGAAAGAGATTTCTACACTGAGCTTTGCTGTTTGCTCTCAGGATCAAAATGATGTAGCCTAATTTCATCAGCAGTGATTACGTTGCCCGCCTCGGTAGTGTGGTGATAGCATGTCTGCCTCACATTCAAGAGGTCCCGAGTTTGAATCTCGTTCAGGGTGGGTTACCTGGATAAGGTTTTTTCAGGGGTTTTCCCTTATTCTGAAAGGCGAATGTTGGGTAACTCTAAGCTCCATGGACCCCGGGCTCATTTGAGCATCATTTCACCCATTCCATTCATCGTCCGATATGACTTAACATTGGAGGACGTAAATTACATAAAAAGACAGTGATTACGTTTGAAGGAAACTCCGTATCTTCCTCTAACATCAATTTAACTGCATGCAGATCTGCATGCAAATGTCCTTTTGTTTGGGATTCAACAGTCTTGGAACTCATTGCGCACAAACAGGTCCCATGTGTAATGTTACTGTCACCAACGTGTGGGTGGCACCCAATGAAATTTTCAGTATTTCAGAAAGTAATCTTAAGGTAATTCGTCGATCCTCTCTCACAATGATGTTTTCTTCCGTAAGAGCAGTAACTGGAGCACCCGGTTCACCTTCCTTTGAAATTGATTGTCTCCCCTCTTTAAACATTTTAGACCACCTTCGAGCTGTGCTGTAGGGAAGAACAGACTCTTGATAGACGTTCTGTAACATTGTATAGGCCTCAACTGTAGATTTGTTGAGACAAAAGCAGAATTTCAAAGTCCCATATTGTTCCTGGTGTGTTACCTTCATTGCAGCAGTAGGCAATACTGAACACATCTGAACTTGTCTGGTTCTCACAGGCAGGAACCAGGAGTATTAACAATGAAACTACTATGGTGTGTTTGTCTCACATTAAGCTAAAAGAATATAAGATTGAATTTTAGTGCGAAAAATTACGACCGTAAAAAATTATGATCATTGTTTATTGAACAGCCTTGTATGACTTTTAAAACCCAATAAATGACATGTCATACGAATCTTCTCATTATGAGTACAAAAATATAGATTCAGAGTGCAACAGATGTCTTGGATGAAAGTTTAAAATTTCAAGAATCCACTTTAAGAGAAATATGATGTTGACAAATTGAAATATAATTGGTCATGATAGGGAAGTGAGGAAAAACCAATTTAATAGGTGGTTTCTGCAAAACAGAGCAGATCTGAAGACACAAGCATTCAAATTATGTATACTCCTAGATTAAACAAAAGCTTTGTTGTATACTGAGAACTAAACAGGAATTTTATGAAGATACTGCCAGACGAAATAAAAAAGAAATGGAAGGTTTAGCATGGTTTAAACAGGTAGGTACTTATTTTAAGTGCTAACTGCATAAATCTACATTATGCCAGCTATAAGAAGCTAAAGTATATAGACAGCAGCATAAAAATGGTAGCAAAATGAATTCTGTATAATATTCTTTGCTTTCTAGTCATTTCCTACAGAAATTACTATCTACTAATCATGATATTCATCAATAGTATTTGCGCTTGTTACCCATTATGCACATTTACAGTTATGAGCTTGTATTCTTAGTAACATGCCATCTTTTAAAGCTTTAAAGTGAGTTTTAATCTACTAACTTGTTGAGCTTCAAACACTTACTACATAATCTTTCTTGATATCTGTCAATAATTCGTTGGAGATCTAGACAGCTATCCTGGATGGATCTGAACAGTTCCAGCTTAGCATCCAGCTCTGCATCCGAGGCTACAATGCAGTCATCTTCTTTTTTGCCTAATTTGCGAAATACAGTCTGCTTTGTTACCCAGTAGTGGTGTTGCATTTTGGTTATGGTAGACTTATTTGTGCTGTCACTTCCACGTTCAACCCACCGATCGTATGCTGTTCCACTGTAGCCTCCATTACCCCGATTGCTAAAATTGTGGGAAAATAAATTCCCTGTTTTAATCTCATTATTACAGCAGAGAAACCAACACTTCAAAAAATGTGTTAAATACTTACAATCCATTCATGTTTAAGATAAACCACTTTCAACACCAATAAGCACTGTATAAATTTAAAAGCTTAACCACAAAAGTCGTAAAACTCACTGTCAAGAATCACAATTGCAATAGTACATCAATCATACAAATATCTAAAGTTTCGCTTTTGATTTCTTGACGTATTCCTACGTCCATACCTCTGGTTAACACATCTCATATTCTTCAATACTGCCAACTGCCACAATAAATCACCAGATTTAAGTAAATATACTGAACAGAAGTGATGCAAAAATCGCATTAAAATTTTGAATTGCCAGCTCCCAAATGCTCATAAAATGCTTATATTTATTCTGATTAAATTTCAATGTCAAGTGAAGATATATTAAATCACTGGTTTCATATAGGTGAAGCAGAAATAGAACATCATTGTGATAAGCCCCATAAACGTTCAGAGTCGAAGAATTTCATCATCATCATCATCATCATCATCATCATCATCATCATCATCATCATCATCATCATCATCATCATCATCATCATCATCATCATCATCATCATCATCATCATCATCATCATCATCATCATCATCATCATCATCATCATCATCATCATGATTATCATTATTATCATTATTATCATTATTATCATTATTATCATTATTATCATGATTATCATGATTATCATTATTATCATGATTATCATTATTATCATTATTATCATTATCATCATTATCATCATTATCATCATTATCATCATTATCATCATTATCATCATTATCATCATTATCATCATTATCATCATTATCATCATTATCATCATTATCATCATTATCATCATTATCATCATTATCATCATTATTATCATTATTATTATTATTATTATTATTATTATTATTATTATTATTATTATTATTATTATTATTATTATTATTATTATTATTATTATTATTATTATTATTATTATTATTATTATTATTATTATTATTATTATTATTATTATTATTATTATTATTATTATTATTATTATTATTATTATTATTATTATTATTATTATTATTATTATTATTATTATTATTATTATTATTATTATTATTATTATTATTATTATTATTATTATTATTATTATTATTATTATTATTATTATTATTATTATTATTATTATTATTATTATTATTATTATTATTATTATTATTATTATTATTATTATTATTATTATTATTATTATTATTATTATTATTATTATTATTATTATTTAATCATGGTGGTATTCAAAAATTAAAATTGAGTTCTTTTTATTCATGGATCCTGTGAGCGACCCCATTCTGCATGGATGTGAAAGACCCTTAATTTTGTTTAGGCCTGTGGTTCATTTACATGACGTAAATCTACGACACGGGACTACCGGCTTTACTTCTCTTCCGAAGTAAGCAGTCCAAAGGATTTTTTAATCGGAATAATCTCATCGTCCTGTGCCGGATTTGACCCCATGACTTCAGAAACAATAGACTAGCGTATTTCTTTTAGAACCACGAAAGATGATAGGATAGTGGTTGTCATCTTTGGTGCTATAGGTACAAAGTGTAAGTTTTTAAACTAAAAGAATGATGACATACTACCGTCAGCTTCATTCTAGTGTAACATTCTTTTTCTGGATAAACTCTCAGATAGGCACCCTAATTTTCCACATAGAAACTGTTTTATGATTTATTGTGAATGAACTGTGGAATCTAAGTACAAAACGACTGGTTAAACGACTGTTGTTTACTATTAAGTACTTCGCACCAGCTTAAGCTTTGCTGTTAATACTTTGCTTTTAATATTTTTTATTTTAATATGCTCATTTGTAAGAGCTGGCTGTTTGGCTTTATTTTTATCCTATTTACTGTTCTACTTCACAGGTTTTAAAATCTACTTTAAGTATCTAAAACACTTTTAACAATCTTAAATTTCAGAGCCTAATACACAGTTAGTTATTCTAAAATATTTTACAATTTTATCTATCAAGAATGGCATTTCTACAGGAAGCTAAAGGCTTTCGTTGCTATATTCAGGGATTCCCCTGAATAGAATGTCTAATTTGTGGGCACTATTATTCCAAAAACGAATAATTTTAAATCTTAAGGTTCCCACATCAGAATAATTAACTATGCCCACCTCCGTAATATCAGAGTAGCATGTCTACTTCTTGGATAATATACCTGGATAAGATTACCCCGGGCTATGAAGTCAAACATGGCGTATTTTTAAGCTATGTGGATTTCGGTCTTACGTGAATATTATTACAGGTATTTCTTTCATTTAACCTGCAATACGACCAACAACGTTAGAGGATGTTATAAATATACTATATTTACATTCACGAATATTTTATGTATTTCTTTTGCTATTACCATCAACTTCTAAGGTGCTAAATAAACCCGAATGGGAGGTTTAGGCAGTAATGTTTGTGATTCATACTCGAGAAGTTGTGGCTTTGATTACCATAACCAATCTTCCTGACCTTGGGTTTTTCCAGAAACGTATTTATTATTTCGGTTCTTTGATTAAGCAAGTCTATAAGGAAGTGTTCCTCTTTAGCCCTACCTTAACTTCATCTGTTTCAGATTCATGTCTATACCATCATTGTTTCTAGTCTTGTAAAACAAAGTAATTCCGAGGATTCCGAAGACGTGTGTTGTACTCACATAATTTTCTCTACTCTTTTATAAACTCTTCTCACAAACATTTATTACTTTATCTACTTCATAAAAATCAAGATAAGCATTCGCAGATATTTTGTCTGTTACTTATTTACTTGATAAAATGGGAATATAGTAGGTTTAAGCAAAAGTAAATCTTTCTGGAGCTGGTCATTTGTGATAACTTTGAAGCGAAATTCCATTCTCTTTGCATGGCCAGGATAAAAAAAAGTGAATGACGACTTCCATTTGAGACAGGTATAAACATTCGAAAATCAAACAAAAAGGAATATTTGATATAAATTGTATACGTTAATAAGACCTATAATAGTACAGTAAAATTTGCCACAAACTTCATTCATTTTTTAAGAAAACTAATGAACTATCCACGAATTTAAGAGACTAGTTACGCAAAAACATGTCTTATCTTCAGTTATTCTGTTTATTTCTGTTGTTGCGTTACAGCCGCTAGGTGAAGGATAATTTTTATTACCAAACCCTGAAAATATAACAAACTTAAGGACAGAATCAATTGACGCATTACAAAATACGTTTCAAGATATCTATTTTGTTAAGATGACTATTTTCTCCCAAAGCATTAAATCTATCTAACCATTTAATTGCTTTAATAATTTAATTTCTGGATTTATTTCATGGTTAAATGACCAAAACTGGTCTGCCACAACTGATTCATTAATCTGTTTACAGCTCGCTACGGTAGCGTAGATGGTAGCGTATCTGCCTCACATTCAAGAGGTCCCGATTTCGAAACTCGGTTGGGTGAGTTACCTGGATAAGGTTTTTTCCGGGTTTTCCCTTATCCTGAAAGACGAATGTCGGTAACTCTAAGCTCTATGGATCCCGGGCTCAGTTAAGCATCATTTCACCCATTGCAATCATCGTTCGATATGACATAACTTTGGAGGACGTAAATTACAGAAAAAAAATCTGTTTATACTTTATTTTTCTAAAATGTCTTTTCGTTCTGGCTTCTAAATTAGGTTTGATCCTTCCAATGTAAATCCGGTCACAAGCTAAACAATTAACTTGATAAATGCCAGATTGTTTACTATCTTTTTTTAGAAAAATATAATTTTTATATTATGTTTATTTTGAGAAACCATTTTACCAAAGTCTTTAAAGAAATTTTGAAACTTTTTTTCTCTTGTTAGCTCAAAGATGGTAACTAAATTTTTGAAAATTATTTTAAGGATAGTAAAATAAAAGGTAGAGTTTGGTAATACAAAATTATGCGTCATCTAGCGGCTGTAACGATAACAATAGGAATAAACAGATTGACTGAATGTGCAAGTGAGCATATAGTAACCACTTCATTGCACATACAAATTTCATCATCCTCGTGTTGTAATTATCGAATTCGATAGTTAAGTTACTGAAAAACTATAGCCATTCGTGATATTATAGATGTGATGTAAGAAATGAGAAGAGATCAGGCAAAGGGAGACCATAGATCAGCAAAGCAGAGCCACAGAGACATGCAGAAGTCTATAAAGGGGTTTCTTTTATTCTGAAAGATGACTGTCTAATAACTCTAATCTCATTTGACCAGCAGTTCATTCATCGTCCGATATATTTAAATTTGGAGGATGTAAATTAAAAGGAAAATTACGCAGAGAAAATGGTGTACATAGCGCAGGCATTCTTGCCATCTGCCCGTACCCAAACTATCGCAATGACAACCTAACCTTAAGGGAAAGGACGGGAGGAAGGAAAGGAATCTGTAAATTAGAGAAGACCCTAGCGTTCACCTAACGGCAAGATGGGAATCGAACCCGCGTATAAATAGACGTTAGCCCTTGAGCCAAACCATCGGTTGTTATCAAAAATATCTTTATTGATTTAAGATAGACAAAAGAAACCTCTCAAAGCAAGGAGAAACTCTAGCGGTGATGCACAAAGCAAGCATCCATCTTAAGGAATTCGTAATATATAGAGATAATCTCTTACTGCGTTTTCTTACTTAATAAAGGAAAATGTTTATGAGGTACTACGCCTATTAAATTGCTAAAGTTTCAAATATTGACAAAACAACCAGGGACTAGTAAATAAAATAATATCTTCATAAATTCTTTACAAAGGTTTTCATTACTGTGCGGATGTTGACATCTGACAATCGTTTCTATCCGGAAGTAGTAATGAAGCTGATTTATGAGAGCGTTTTGTGATTCTTGAGTACCGGAAGTTTGTGGACGCATATCTTTGCTGGACGTTCTACATCCGTGATAAAAATAGAATCGTGAATCGTGAAGTACCTGAATATTCAGTCGCTAAGTTCCTGTTTGCTAATTGCCGAAGTAATAATCAATTAGAACAACCTTCGTTATGACATTTTTAGATTGAACGATTTTGTTGTTTATTTCTACACATTTACAATACATCTCACAGTTCTTGGTGTGTTTGTTATTTTTGGATCTCATATAAAAAAATACCGTCGGGGTACAACAGGAATGACTGAACACACAAAATCAGTCATACCTTCATTCCGTGATCACTTTTGGAAATTTATTCATCTGAGCAAAATATCAACTGGTTCACTCAACAGGTTCAAAAGTGGATATTAATATTTGGTCTGTCCTATGAAATATGAATGTCTTTCGGTTTCTTCACATTCCTTTTCTCTATCACTACGTGCTTTTTGTACCTTAATCACTTTCCTCTGCCACTTTTCTCTTATTTTTAGTGCGTACTTGCTAAAGTATTCCAAAAATTCATTTCAACTAATTCCAAAAGCATTTTAATGCCAGAATTTCTGTCCATAAATTTCTCCATTTGTTCCATGCCTTTTCTCCTATATTGTAGTTATTTATCCATATATTTACATAAGCGATATACTTGTTTATTAACGTTTAATCAGTATAACCACATTATATCTATTCTTCATGCAAACCCTTCTCTTCTTCTTTTATTGCAAACATCTACGTATTTTCCCTTTCTTATGCTTCCTATAATATTTCAAAGTAACCTCATTCCCTAGACTACTCTATATTTCCTGCTTTTGTATATCATGTATGCTTAATTTTACTTTATTTCATATTTTTCATTATTATCTGCTAATTATAATTATCAGGCACATTCGATTTTTTCCAAGTCTATTTCCTTTAATTGTTATAATGACCAACTTTCCCATTTTGTTTCTTTTGTATCATACACATTCTTTGAATTTATATTCTTTTCTCCCCCAACTTGAACTTAATTCCTATTTCAAAACAATGATTGTTATGATTGGTATCTTATAAGGATTAACTCGTCATGGTAGCTCAAGCGATAGTATATTATTTATCTTTTTGTTCAATCTACAAATTTATAATCTACACACGACGTATGAAAGAAAAATATCTTCAATAATATCTTGACAATATTTCGGTAATTTAACAGAAGTTAACTAATGCTTGTTGTCACTTAAGTATGAAAGCTGATTTAAATTGCCTAAGAAAAATTATAAGCAAGAGAATTTTGAAGATATTATAATGCAAAAAAGATGCCATTTTTATTCTACTTTTCCTATAAATTACGGAAAGTAATTAATTCTGTGCAAAATTCTGAAAATTAATATTACACTTGCTTTTTATTTCTTTTTTTATCATGCAGTTTTATACCCTCTACTGCTTCTTTTATATTTTGAATTTGCAGATCACCAAATCTCACCATTTTTAAGTTTGTGTCAGTCGCCAAAAGTTAGCAAATGAGAAGAATAGTCTTCCTAGATTCCTAGTGGGATCAAAAGTGAGGTTATATAGGAGAAAAATGTATACCGAAGAAAGAAACCATCAGTTAATTTTTGAGCCCGGCTCGGTAGCGTAGATGGTAGCATGTCCGCCTCACGTTCAAGAGGTTCTGAATTCGAATATCGGCCAGGGTGAGTTACCTGGATAAAGTTTATTCAGGGGTTTTCCCTTATCCTGAAAGACCAATGTCGGGTAACTCTAAGCTCCATGGCCCCGAACGAATTGAGCATCATTCCACCCATTTCATTCATCGTCCGATATGACTAAATGTTGTAGGAAGTAAATTACAACAACAACAACAACAACAAAAAGTTGAACTTTGAGCATTGTTTTCAAACTATCGATTGAGTTGTTTAGGATTGGTGGGTAAGTCAATAGTAAGAATGGGTATTGGCTGATATTAGTAATAATGACTTTGCTACTTGCATTAGAAAATATTAGCCACGGAGAGCAGATTGTCAAAACAGTGTATTGAAATATATACACTGTATCGTATAGATTCGAGTTCGATTATCGATTTGGCTGTGTCTGGATTAGATTTTCCCCCAAGTGTTTCCTCTATAGGTTACCGGTTTAGTTTAATGGTTTCATTTGAATATCACACCAATCCTTTCATATATCTATTTGCAGTTTAAAATGGACATTAAACATTCCTAATCATCTTGCGATTCAAAAGCCTATTGCTATTTGTCTTAACGACCATTTGGACAGCACTCTACACAGCCATTCTAGAACAGAAGCAGGCATGATTGAAGTTTTAAAGAGTGATTATATCCCATGTTATTACCTCATGTAGTTGCTCTACAGTGCTATCTTACTTCGGGGATTTACCCATAGGTACATTTAATGACGTCATCATGTTGTCACATTGTTTAATTTAATGAGTCATATAATTAGAAAGGAATGAAATGGGTAATCTGCTCTATAGACTATAAAGCAGTATATAATTGAGGAGAAATTTATGTGATATTAAAATTAATCTGAGAACAAATATTCAATATTTATGAACTTGTATTGCAAGTTATATTGTGGAGCTTGTATGTACGACAAAGTTCTTTCTTTGTATTTTCACGTTATGTATAAGGATGCTTTTACTTCACATTTTATATTGAGTAACTATATCAAAACACAACGCTCTGCTACTTTAAGCCAAGATTGTGTTAAATTTAACGTAATGTGATTTAATGAGGCTAACGTTAAAGTCTAATACGTATAAAATAGAACTATTGAGGATGGCTGTACATGTCTTAATTTAACGTGACGGAACTTACGAGTTTGTTGATATCTTTGCTATTGGTTAACCTACATATCACGTGACTAATTTGAACCAATCGACGTGAAGCATTACCTTGTAGTAATGACAATTAAAATCAGAATCATTCCTGTTAGGTTAAGACCAATACCAATTATACACCATTTCTCAACTTTATGTTACGTCCTATGGTAAAGAGGAATGAAAGAATTAATTTAACAGATTTAAAACCATTGCACCTACCGAACATTCCATTCCCCTCGATGGGATAGAATTCCTGGCTGATAAACAAACTGAAAAACAAAAGAAGAACTTGGGTAAAACATTATTTTGCTTTCAACAGCTCTGACGAATTTCGCAATCTTGTATCTGATATTATATATTTCCACGATTTTCAGTGCTTGCATAATTAATACGCATATTCATGCATCTTTTGTTTGCGTTATATAGGTATTTACTTTTATTTTTTTAAGTTCATGTTTTACCGCAGAGTAAAACTTGAAATGAACGCTCTCATGCGAATTTGAAGGCCCAAAGTCCTGAAGCTTCCTAGCATCTATTCTAATGAAAAAAGGCA
This sequence comes from Mantis religiosa, assembly GCA_030765055.1. Lineage (NCBI taxonomy): Eukaryota > Metazoa > Arthropoda > Insecta > Mantodea > Mantidae > Mantis > Mantis religiosa. Next base: position 44,923,927 of record CM060960.1, read on the forward strand.
ATGTTAAACTCAATTGGGCAATTTGGCTTATTTGGAACTTGGCGCCAAATAAAGGCGTATGAGGCAAGAACACACACTTACAGGTAGCACAGATCGATTAAAATTTAAAAAAAAGCTTTGTTCAGCAAATCTTAGCTCAACTTAAGAAATGTAAAGGGCTTTTTTTCTTGTCCTGAAATAAGACTGAATAATGTGAAATGCTAGAGGAGAATTGTTTCAGACAAATATGAAATCGAATTCTTTCAGCCAGTTAATGTAAAATACGAAATATGTTTTCTTCGAAGAAGATCCCAAAACAAAGGACAGTCGAAAAATATAGCTGTTAGGTAACATTTTTTAAATAGCATATACTTTTAAGTATCAGCATATACTCCTAAAGTAGTGTGTTTAGTTTTGAAGCATACAAAATACGTTTGTTAATTTTTCAGGTTAGAATCGTTTTCCCGCACTTGAAAGCCGCGTTTAGAGGAATTTCATTTTCTGGCGTTTGTGACTCCAACACTCCCTCTCGGACGACGATCATGTTTTCCTATTTATGTTATTTACTCTGTGGAATCTGGAGTGCCACAGGATAGTCGCATTGTAACGGATAGTGACTGAAAGAGTGACGAGCTGCAGAGTGTGGTGGGGCCTAAGAATGATTTGCAATAAATTATTCACTGGACTTGCAGAAATTAATCTCAGATGGAAACTCTAGGAGTGTGAGAAACCAGTGACACATAAGCAGTTTTAAGGAATATATGTCGTGATACATTATCGTGGCATTTGCACAATATCTGTAAGTAGTAATTATATTTGAAAATGAGGTATGACCTTTCACACGAGAAAGAGGAAAATATTGGTACTTTAAACGCAAGTTAATACCCGGTGTCGAAAAGTATGCTTGAAATATTCTTCAAAGGCACTCGTCTTCAAATCATTCAAGACACCTGTTGACAGTCATTTTATTTTTAATTATATAGTCAGCTTGTAACGTGTTATGTAGTACATTAAATTGCTAATAGGTGAAATTTAATGACTTAAATGACTTTTCGGAAGCTTGAAACTTTCTCTTCCATGAATAACCTTCTTGAAAATAGAGCTGTCATACACGTTTACATGTTTCACCAGTAAATAGCCCTAAAAGAGTACCAGTTTTGTGAGCAATAAACAATTGCTGATAGTTTTTCCTGGAAAAATATTAAGTATCCTAAAATAATTTTTGGCAGTACGGTTAAACATGTACAAGGTTCAATTAAAAAAGTCACAATTCAGTTATGTTGAAAGATAATAAAGAGTTAACCTAATAAAGTTCATTAAATTCTATTCTGTCATTGTTACTAACATTGATTGCATTCATTTGGAGTCATTTCTGTAGCTGAAATACTGAACTTTCAAACTTACAGCTGTGGCATTATTGAAGGCTAATGGGAATATTTTCGGACTTTTTAGTCAATTTATGTGGTAAAAGAATAATAATTATGTAATGAAATATATTTTCATGTTTAATTTCAAGACGGTTGTTAATAAACAAATTGCAGAACATAGTAATGTCAAAGGATACAATAGTGAACAGTATACTCTGATTTATTGATGATCTCATGATTATTATTAATTACATTATGCATCAACTACTTAAATATTCTGTATTTTCCCATCAGAAAATTTATGATCATATTAGAAGAATTTAAATGTTTTGCATTGGTGTTTTAATAATCTATCAGATTTATGAACTGCTAAAATTTATTAAAGTTAAATATTTTCCTTACCACAATATTTATTTTAATTCTACTGTCTTGACATATATCTCTTTTTATATTATTGAAATGCTTTTATTTCTAATTCACATTGGAAAGAAGTAATATTATGGAGAAAACATACTATGAAAAAAAAATGGAAAGGACTTACATGAACATTCTAAATAGAGTTTTATGTGGAGCAAAAAATAACATATTTTCTTACAGAACGTTTTCTAATAAGAAATATAAGAAATGTATGAGTGCAGGCGTAAAAAACTTATTTGTTAATTTCTATATTTCATTAATTTATAACATTTATGTCATATGACATTTATGTGATGTATGGAATGAATCGCTTAGGGCTACAAAGAAAGGAAAGAAAAATATTTGTTTTTGTCAAAAAATTGTCACAGTTATTAATAAATTATTATCTGACATCTTTAAATATATTGCTTTGTTTGCAAATATCAGCATGCGACAAAGTTATTGAAATAAAAATATTTACCGGTAGCGAACTTCCTAATCAAGTTCAGTACTTTTGCTAGTTAAAAAATAAATTGGAAACCATTATTTTATAGTTATGGATGTTCAAAAATTTTGATGAGTTACGTTCACATGAGTTTCCCTACCCACTATTATTTATTTTTCTATTTGTTTCATGTTCATCAAGATAAACATTAGCATATATAGTTTAATTTTACAGTATGTTGTAGCTACAAGAAAGTTGTAGGAAAGCAAATTGATAGTCAGGTGTTTAAATGTAACTCAATTCTTAAATTCCATATTCTTTCCTTGACATTGGAAAGAACAAATGAATAGTGACAGGACTTCATATAATTACAAAGTATTGAACAGTTGAAACCAATCTTGGAAATGGACGATTCCAGAATAATTAGTGTTTTGAAATAAATTGTGTTTTAAAGAGATCTATATTTGCTTTTTGTGTAATGGATTTTTGTCTGTCTTGTAATGTTTACCAAAATTGTGCAAAATTCCTTCTAAATGAAGTTAACTTAGAACTGTATTCAGCCTCTGATCATTGGACATGATATGGGATATGTCAGTGGAAAGAAGAAGGGATACAATAATTAAAAAAACAGTATAATAAGTCACGATACAATAAGTTAATACATAACTAAAGGACTCAATATAATGATTCAAAGAATTCAATCGTTGAAAACATTTAAGAAACTAATGAAGTTCAGTCATACAACAATCAAGAAATTCAATTGCTTAATTTCTTCTTGGGCAGCAAGCCTGGTGAAGAGACGAAAAATATTTATATACTTTCATAATTTATATTTTTATATATTTTAATATTTATATTTTTAGAAATATCCAGTGTTTCATTTGTGGTTATAAAATTTAATAAATATTCTGATGATGGGAGCGATGCACACTCCCGAAACGTCAATTTCTAAACCTCTGTTCACTTCACTTGTGTCCGAGAAGAAATTGAGCATATTCGTCACTAGGAAAGCTTCAGGTCTTATTTTAAGAAATTCAATTATTTGATGATTAAATACAATAATAAATCAATGAGGCAGTGATAAAATATTATTAACATTTCTTTATTCGCTTCTAACAGTTCAACTGTCCATCAGATGAACAGAAAAAGAAAAGTCAATAGCTGAAAATGCTCTGATTGCTTTTATATTATCATTCAGATCTTATCAGTATAGCTCACTGAGTAGAACTTATTTGAGATTTAGGAATTTTTGCATTTCTTTTTTAAACTTAGAGGCTACTACCAGAACATTTAAGATGTACTCTTTATTTGGTGCCTAAACATCTTAAATATGTGGCATTTTAATCAAAATTGTTGGAGCAACTTTTGAGAAAGTCAACAATTTTAAAAATTTTCCATGTAATTGGTAGTTTTCTTGAAAATCTTTCTGTCACTTTGTAATATACTGCAACTTTTGGGGGTTAAGAGGACTTCAATACATATATACTTATGGTGAAATATCATTGTTGAATTTTTTGGTTGGAATATAGTATCTTCTGGGAGATACATGATATTAAAGGTAAAAATTTGGTATTTGCAGTTACAATTAACATGTTAGCAATATTGCATTGAAATACACATATTCAGCTTCCAGAAGTACATCTAATGCACTCTGCTCATTTTCTTCCTTGCAAATGTACAAAAATTAATCTGCATGTGAAAGTAAGACAGTCGACTGGAAATGTTTAACATTCAAAGTAGTAACGGCGCTATCATATGTAAATGTGGTCTATGAATGTGCTGCATTCAGGTACTGCTTTACATTCAGTGTGTAAAGCAAAAATAACAATAATTTGGTGCACTTACTTTTTTTAAATTCTCAGTCTTGCAGTAGTAGTTTGTATGAACTGTATTAACAATAACTGCAAGTGGATATCTATCTCAGTTAATTGATGGAAATTAATCATTTCTTCACACTAGCCATATATAGGATAAGATTTTTGATAGATAGACTTGACATAAAAAATTCAATGCCATGGCCAGGATTTGAACCACGGATCTACTGGTTTTCTGTCCAGTCACTCTTACCCATTGAGCCTACGTGCCTTCCTGACACTAAATTCTCCAATCGACTCATATTTTCCCGGTAAACCACTAGGGGCTCTCGTGTTCAAGATACACCAGGAGATCCGTGGTTCAAATCCTTGTCATGGCATTGAATTTTTCATGTCAACTCCATCTATCCAAAAGGATATCTATCTTCTAATACATATTTCATTATTGTCTGAAACTGCAAGTTTCAGCAAGAAATTATGAAAAGTAAGAGCAGTTGGTAAATAAGGGTAGAAGATAAAATGAGAGAAATAAGAATGGGAAATTTTTGGGAGTAGGGAGGGGGAAATAGAGAAGCATTTTGGAAGATGGTGGAGAAATAGGACAAAGGACACAGGAAGACAAGAGATTTGGGGAAGATTAGAAAGTAAAAAATAGGATTCTATAGTGTGGGGAAGAGAGGAATATGTGGATCATTGCAGTAAGGGGGAAGGAGAAGGGCTGGCATGGATGAGGGCAGGAACACTCTTTCTGAAGGGACTAAGAGGAGAGATAAAAGAGGTGTGTGAGCTCTGTGGGGGAGAATAGATCATGGAGCATCATATCACGAGAGTGCAGGGAAATAGTGTAATGGAGAAATAAGATATGGGAGGAAAAATGGGATAAAATGGACAAAAAATTACTAGCTATGAGAATGGCAACAGGAAAGGGGGAAAAGAATAATAAGAACATAGGAAGATGAAAGAGAAGTTGAGTAGGAGAAAAAAAAAAGAGAAGGGAGGAGAGAAGGAATGGGGAGAGTAGGGATCAAGTAGAGGAAGGGCGTGCCGAGGTGAGTTAAAGGCCAGGAGGCCTAGGGGAGAATAAACAGACTACAGTTTGTACTTAGGATAAGGTAGGCAATATTGTGAAATATTGTAAATTATGTAAACTGAAAATAAAGGTACATTCATTCAATGTTTCATGCATAAACATAACACTTGTTATATTTAAACAAATAAAAAACAAAAAAGTGCATTTGAATAAATAAATGTGTATGCAAGTGAGAAGGATAGCAATTGCATTGATTTTATGGAACGATTATGAATGTTTGAACTGGGTAATTCAAATATCTTTTTGTTTCTGTTTCTTTTTTCTCCCAGAGAAAATAAATGTTTCCCTGCAATATGCATAGAGTAGAGGAAATATTGTATTCCAGCCAAATGTTCTATCAAGATCTCACTGAAAATATGTTTGAGTCCTGGTTAACATAAATATAACTTTTCCTGATAATATATGCTTGTTAATAACGTAACTTACAAATAAAAAACCAATAAAATACCAAAAGTCTAAGCTTAATATCTTTCACAGACTGCCCTTTACCTTGAACATATTTTATTTTCCTCAAAAACAGCTGTAAAGGATATGATTAAAATACCATATAGTTGAGCTATTTTCGTGACAAAATGTTTGTATTATTTGAATTTTTTTTAAATAACTTATGAAGTTCTCTTTGCTTGGAACAATTTTTATATAAAAAAAATGTAAGAGATAGACAAAAACGTACTGCAAAGAAAAGTAGGTCTCTTTAAAATACAAAATTATTTAAAGTAACTTTTTTGTGATATCATGAAACAAGTATAGAATTTAAAGGCCAGTGTATAGTAGATCGCTTTTAAACATCTGACTATTTATTTTCCTCTGCTTATACCAACATCAAAATGTGTAATCAAACCATTTCTCCCAAGAGTTTATTTAAATTAATATGAAACAAGTGGAAAAATAAGCTTTTGTAACTGTTTTTAGAAGCTATATGAAAAGAAATGATAGAGGGAAGAGAAAAATATGTGAATTACTACTTTTTTATGTGTAATGTAAAAGCAGTATATAAGGTGCGTTTAAGTTATAACACCTCTTTTTTCAGGACTGGGACCAGATAGGAACTTCTGTTTTTTTAAATAAGTAAACGTGGAATCTGTGAATTCCTGACAGAGATGGCAGCACTGTACAGTGCACAAAACTAGTGACAGCGACGAGAGTTATGACTGTTTTTGATACATAAAATGGCGACGTTTTCATTGCAAGAACAGAGTGTAATCATTCGTTTTCTCCATTTTCGGTGTGACAGCTATTGAAATTCATCGCCAGTTGAGTGAGGCATGTGGTGATGGTACCATGGATGTGTCTAATGTGCGTTCCTGGGTGCGACAGTTCATTGAAGGCAGAACATCATGTGACAACAAACCGAGAGTCACAGACATCGCCTCCAAAATTGGCATTTCCGTGGGATCTGTGCACACAATCCTGCATGATCATGTCGTCAGACCGGCTGGTGCGAGGCCGAGACTGTCTTGGTTTGTTGTCACACGATGTTCTGCCTTCATTGAACTGTCGCTCCCAGGAACGCACATTAGACACATCCACGGTACCATCCTCGTCTCTGCCACTAGAGTTCTATGCACTGTACAGTGCTGCCATCTGTCACGCATTCACTAAGAGTCCACGTGTATTAAAAAAAAAAGGAACAGAAGCTCCTATCTGGTACCAGTCCTGAAAAAGAAATAGGTGTTATAACTTGAACGCACCTGGTAGATACACTTGCCGTAGAAACAAGCAGATTGGTCTAGATTTCAAACATCAAGTATATTTAGGGCTGATCTCGGGAAATGTGGAAGCTGCTAGTTCTATAGCTTTCTCTGAGATAGGGTTCTAGTGTTAGAAGCTTGGAATGGTACTTGTGTTTCAGTATAGTATTATCTATCCTAATGCAGAAATAGCAAATCTGCTTTCTATGTATAGAAACAGGTACCATTGTCTAGCACTAAGGCCTCTGTAGACACATGTCAGGGCTTCTTCACGTATAGAAACAGAGGCACAGTTGGCTAGTACCAAGGCCTCGTTGGATACATGTCAAAACTGCCATCTGCACTTCACGTATAGAAACAAAGATGCAGTTGCTCAGTTTTTAAGGCCTCTGTGGACACATGTCAGGACTTCTTTACGTATAGAAACAAAGGCACAGTTGGCTAGTTCCAAGGCCTCGTTGGATACATGTCAAAACTGCCATCTGCTTTTCACGTATAGAAACAAATCAGCAGTTGGTCAGCCTTAAGGCCTCTTTGGACACATGTCAGGGCTTCTTCACGTATAGAAACAGAGGCACAGTTGGCTAGTACCAAGGTCTCGTTAGATACATGTCAAAACTGCCATCTGTCCTTCACGTATAGAAACAGAGGTACAGTTGCCCAGTACTAAGGTCTTTGTAGAGATACGTCGAAGCAGCAATCTGTCCGTGAGTTATAAAAACAGAGGAGCGACATAAAATAGCAATAAAAATGTTTGAAAATTCCAGCGCTCCATAGTAAACAATGGGTTGACATATTCCAACAATACTGGTGTTTAGAAAATGGTCAAGATCTTTAAAGAACCTAAGTACGAAGAAATGTACCTAGATTTTCATTTAACATCATATTGCTTGGTCATAGATACTCCATTACTAGTTTTATTTTCTCTAATACCCACTTATAGTGGATAGAGAAAAATTTGCATTCAGTTGAAAATCCAAGCGTATGGATATATGGAACACTACAACCTCAAAAACTAAAGTAAAATAAATATCAAAATTAGTATTTCAATCCAGCAACTTTGAAAGATAACATTCGAAGCGTTTCAAGAAATCCCCTTGCACACAAAACTATCCTAAGCAGGTTGCATTCAGGAGGTTTTTAATGAATTAAACACTACTATGGCTGTATACCTTGGGACGTGATTCTCAGTTTATGTACTGGACTCATCATAATGACGATAAACTCTTATGTTACCTTCAGTGGCGAAACATGCAATGAAGTGCTTGAAGCACCGTTTCCCCAAGAATTTCAGGAGAAAAAGAAGAAAAACAAGAAAATTCATGCCAAAAATATTTTATTTGCTCTGGATATATTTTCAAAGTTTATTCGCGAATATCCGGGGTGCTGTGAACAAGTAGACAGCTGCTTAAGCTCGAGTGACGGTTCGGCGAGCTCATTCAATACCGAATATTTCTGTATTCACACATTCGTAATCTTGAATACGTATTCGTAGGTTTCCAGAAGCAATCGCGACTTTTCGGTAGTTAGGAAGCTCTTGACAGACTTTGTCAAGTGAAGTCTTTACTGTATGAAGCAAAGTTTATTTTTTTGTTTTATGTGGCATTTTTAAATACAACTGTAAGTATATTACAATAGCATTAGCAATTGTAATTTACATAGATTTGTATTTAGTGGTGAAAAATAGGAAATTATAGTGAAGTTTTAACTTATTAACAAAAGTGTGTGAACTGCATACTTTCTCCATTTTAGGCTGAAACTTCATGTGGTATGGGCCAGCTGTAGAAAAAATTGGAACGTCTTAGAGGAGAAAGTAGAATATGAGGATTTTATAGCGTGGGGAGAGAGGAATATGTGAATTATTGCAGTAAGGGGGAAAGAGAAGGCCCGGCTAGGATGAGGTCAGCAACACTGTTTCTGAAGGGACTAAGAGGAGAGATAAAAGAAGTGTGTGAGCTATGTGGGGCAGAAGAGAGCATGGAGCATCATATCATAAGAGTGCAGGGAAATAGCGTAATGGAGGAATAAGATATGGAAGGAAAATGGGTTAAATGGACAAAAAAATACTAGCCATTAGAATGGCGACAGGAAAGGGGGAAAAGAAGAATAAGAGCATAGGGAAGTTCTTAAAGAAGATGAAAGAGAAGTTGAGTTGGAGAAAAATAGAGCAGGAAAGAATTGAGAAGGGAGGAGAGAAGGAAGGGGGGGAGTAGGGATCAAGTAGAGGGAGGACACACTGAGGTGAGCCAGAGGCTAGGAGGCCAAGGGAAGAATAAACAGACTACAGGTTGTATTTAGGATAAGTAGGCAATAGATATATTGTGAAATATTTAAATTATGTAAATTGGAAATAAAGGTACATTCATTCTTCATTCAAAGTTTCATGTTACGTTTAAACAAATAAATAACAAAAAAGTGCATTTGCATTAAGTTTGAACTGGGTGATTGAAATATTTTTTTATTTCTCTTTCTTTTTTCTCCCAGAGAAGTGTAGTGTTACGTACAGTAGAAAGAGTACTGAAGAGTAGTTTTAGTTCTATGAGCCACATTATTTACCCGGAGCTTCTCTCCCTTTGAAAGTCACGCCTCACCACTGGTTACATTCACTTGACTTCCGTCTCTCTGTGGTTTATCAGTGGGTAAACAAGTTTAGTTTTTTATCTGCTGCATTTTAATCGAGATAAACTTTTTTTTTGTACTTGTTCCATTTATACCCCGTCTTTAACTCCAGTGGTTAACTCTTATTCGTTAGGTTTTAATCATTAGATCACGCACACATTCGCACTCTCATTCATACTTTCAGAGTCTGGGGAAGTTGAGGAATTATCTTGGTTGGAGAAAAATCCCCATCCCCACCGCAGGGAATCGAACCCGAGGCCCTTAGTACGGCAGGCAGGGGGTCTACCGACTGAGCTACGGGGCCAGCCAGATAAACCTTTGATATCGATATAAATATGTATAAATAGAATGGCGACTGTCATATGTTTAAGAACCGAACACTATACATTGGCCCTGTTTGCACAAGCTTGTTTGAAACAAGCGAATCTCGAAGGGACTTAATTGTAGGTGTGGATCAAGTTGAACTATAGAAAATGAGTCACGACACAAAAAGTAATTTAAACTATAAATAGGTTTGTGTTTTTTTTAGGTAATATGTTTTTGTTTAACGCTTAACTTTCAACAAAATTATAGGCAGTTTCTTCCAACTGAAGAGATCTTAGGCTATTCCCAAAAATATAAGTTGTACAGTTTGACACGTAAATACCTTTAATAAATTTTATTTTAATAAAAAGTATTTGAGCCATTTTTGAAAATGTAGAAAACTCTTCCATGTAAAGGGTAGTTTAGGGCGATACATTTTCTTATACCTACGTAGGTACTTTTTTGTCTAAAACATTTGAAATGTTGCGTCCACATGGCTTTCTGTACTCTTGTACAAACACCTTATTCCTCTATTTTTTTAAAGTTATGTCCTCCATCCTTAAGTCATATCGGACGATGAATGAAATGATGCTCAAACGAGTACAGAGTCCATAGAGCTTAGAGTTTCCAGACATTCATCTTTCAGGATTAGGCAAAAATCTCGAGAAAAAAAAAACCGTATCACCCTGACTGAGATTTGAACTCTGGACCTTATGAACGTGACGTAGACACGCTATCATCTATGCTGCAGAGGCAGGCACAAAAGCTTATTCGTTTATCTACTTAAAGATAAACATTATCTTATTATAGCTACAAAGGGAATATGAAAATACAGTAATGTCCACCAGCACAAGAAGGCAAGGCAGAGAAATGTGTAATGCATTTAATCGCTTTTGCTGTCCTTATGATGCTTATGCTCGCCGTCCGGATATGGTGAGGATCAGTGGCGAGGCGTGACTTTCAAAGCAAAAGAAGTTTCAAATAATAATTTTCATTCAAATAAGAGAGAATAATGACTCAAAGAACTAGAGCTACTCTTCACTAATCTTACTATTGTAGTCACACTTAGGTCCTTCCTGCATTGCAAGACTGGTTACACTACAAGCAGATATATTCCTGCTTTCCCTCTCCACTCAGACGTTCCAATTTTTTCTATAGCTGGCCCACACTGCGTGAACTGTTAACCTGAAATGGAGGAATTATGTAATTCATACACTTTTGCTGATAACTTAAAACTTCACAAGAATTTCCTGTTTGTCACCACTAAGTACCAATCTAGGTAAATTACTGTTACACATGGTATTGAAATATACTTAAAGTTGTATTTAGAAGCGCCACATAAAATAAACTTTTCTTCACACGCTTTTCATTTTTGACTTCACGTGACAAAATCTGTCAAGCGCTTCCTACCTACCGAAGAGTTGCTTCCGGAAACCTACGAAGCATGGTATCCAAAGTTATGGATGCGTAAATACAGATATATTCAGTATTGAATGAACTCGCGGAACCGGTTACTCGAATCCAAGCAGCTGTTAAATTGTCCGCAGCATCGCAGATGTTTTGAATATATATCCAGAGCAAATAAAATATTGTTTGGCATGATTTTTTTTTTGTTTTTCTTCTTTTTCTCTTGAAATTCTTGGGGAAACGGCGCTTACAGCGCTTGATTGTACACGTCGCCACTGTAAAGAATGCTAGGTTCATTTAAGTGCACAGTGTTGTCATATAATTCACCCACGCATAATGGCTATCGCTGCAGTTACTGGAACGAGCATTAGATCTGGCACATGCTAATATGCACTCTGATACACTCATTTCGTAGTAAACAGATCCACTACCATAGCAGATAAACATTTCAAGCCCCTCTCTCTCTCTCTTCAGGCCCCGCTTGCCTTCTTTTGGTGGTTAGACAGTAGACTTAAAGTAATAGTCAAATGTTTTAAATAGCTGGTCACTGGGGATGACATTGAAATTCATTTCCGTTGCATGTGCAGAAGATAAAAAGATAGAGAAAAAAACGGTTATCCTTTTGAAAAATAGTAACATTTGAAAATTAAAAAGAAAAAAGAAAAAAAGTATTTGGCATAAATTGTATTTTAACAAGATCTGCCTTAGTACTTACGACACAGTAAGTCGCCACAAAAAGATGCATATCTCATTGAATGTACATGAGAACTCCTTATGGTTTAACAGGAAAATACGAGTCAGTTGGAGAACTTTTCTTGCTGGAATGTCGGTCATGGTAGCTCAGTGATTAAGAGCTACCGAATGGAGACCGGGAAATGCGTGGTTCAAATCCCGGCTAAGGCATTGAACTTTTCAGTTTGACTACCTTTCCAAGATCTACATTTTTTGTGCTATAAGATTTTATCTCTTACGAATTACCAGTTTTGCAAAAGTCCTTCAGAATGAAAACTTTTGAGTACGTTTCTAGAAAACTCAAAGATATGCATTTTATTTGTAATAGAAATGTATAAAAATATGGCATTTTTATCAAAATCCTTAGTCATTTTTGAGAGGAACAAAATTCTCGAAAAATGTTCTATTTTTTAGGATAGTCTGGGCAGGGGGAGTTTTCTTATTTTCTTGTCGCTTCCTTGGATTTGGATAAATACCAATTTTGGTATGTAACTGACTTTTCGAATTTTAGTTATGCTGTTCACATGCAGACGTGTTTTTAAAATGTTATTTTTGTTCATTTAGTATACCTCAAAACGATTGTTCCAGTGAAATTTCGGTACAGCATTTTTAGGTATTATTATTATTATTATTATTATTATTATTATTATTATTATTATTATTATTATTATTATTATTATTATTATTATTATTATTATTATTATTATTATTATTATTATTATTATTATTATTATTATTATTATTATTATTATTATTATTATTATTATTATTATTATTATTATTATTATTATTATTATTATTATTATTATTATTATTATTATTATTATTATTATTATTATTATTATTATTATTATTATTATTATTATGAAAGTATTAAAGTGGATGTAACTCTATACATGTGTGTAATATTTGTCTAACGTTGTGACTGCCATTTTGGCTGACGAATGTGGAGTTCAAGTGTGGTTAACTCAAGTCGTAAATCACAGCGAATATCAAGTCTATTTCTGTACTTGATTTTTATTGAACCAAAAATGGAAGATAGCTTTTCGTACTTATATTTTGCGGCAAATGCAATGGTGAACATTAAAACTCCACCCGAAGGCATTAATCCTAGTAATAAACCAACTATCGGAATAAAGAATTAGATGTAAATAACCCGGAAAGGAAAATTTAATGCATATCGATGATTATATCGATAGTAGGGTGGAAAGTCGATTTTGTGCGTTGGGAGGTTGGGACGTCATTTATTTTGAAACTGACTCGGTTTGTTTCCACTATCTCTTACAGTAAGCAGGTAAGGTAATATGCTCCACCTGTTGGAAGTATGTTTTGAATATGAATCCAAAAGACATTTTTATACAAATACGTACTAAAAGTGACGTACATTGGCAGTTTCGACATCTGCCTATAGCTGCCTAGTGTTAGGCAATTGTCTGTGCTTCTATACTGGCAGATTCGTATATTTGTATGTGTTGCATTTGTTAACGACGCTTTCAATTGTCACGATAATATCACCGGCGTTTGTGTGCGTGAACTTCGTCCCTAGGAAACTTACTGATCGCCATTACTGCGTTGGGATAATAACCGTATTAATTGAAGTCATTCTAAATATTCTAACATGCAAACACAGCAAATACATCTATTGCCGAGTATTAGGAATTAAAGTAAAAGACAAGAGCTGTTTTCGTTTTTTGCTCTCTTCCACGTATATAGTAGCCATGAAAGTTATTGGATTCCACTAAAAAAAATTCGACACCGAGATTCCACTGAAAATACACGATTTGAAGGCCCAAGCAGATAAATAAAACATTTATAGAAAAGATTTCCTGTGTATGTGAACAGCATAATTTAAAAACAAGTTGGTTAAATTACACATTTGGTATTTAAATGTAGTATCTTTCAATGAAGCGACTAAAAGATTTATATATTATGCCCGCCTCACGTTCAATAGGTCCCGAGTTTGAATTGGTCAGGGTGAGTTACCCGGATAAGGTTTGCCCTTATCCTGAAAGACGAATGTCGGGTAACTCTAAGCTCTATGGACCCCGGGCTCATTTTAGCATCATTTCACCCGTTCCATTCATCGTCCAATATGACAACGTTGGAGGACGTAAATTACAAAAAAAAAAAAAAAAAAAAAAAAAAAATATAGAACATGCAATGTTATTTGAAAATCTTGATTTTCTTTAAGGATTTTGATTAAAACACCAAATACTTGAGATATTATTGTGACAAATTAAACACACAGCTTGCCCACCTCGGTAGCGTAGATGGTAGTATGCCTGCCTCACGTTAAGGAGGTCCCGAGTTCAATCTTGGTTAGGGTGAGTTACCTGGATAAGGATTTTTCGGGGTTTTCCCTTATGCTAATAGACGAATGTCAGGTAACTCTTAAGTTCCATGGACCCCGGGCTGATTTGAGCATCATTTCATTCATCATCCAATGTGACAACGTTGGAGGACGTAAATTAAAAGAAATCTTAGATTTTCTGGGAATAGATCCTGAAGTTCTTTGTTCTTAACGAGTTCTGTATAACTAGTATACCATAAGACGAAGAAAAAATCTTCCTACATAAACAGAAGTGTCGCTAAAACACAATTTATCCCCAATATATTTAATTTTGTTTCCTAGAGTTCATGTTTTTGAAATATTCCTTGCAATGGTGTGAATTTTTAGATATGCTTTTCACAAATGAAAAGTTTCTATTCACTTTTTTACTATCCATGCACATTTCACATAGCGACCAACAGTTAAATGATTTGACTATTGCTAAAGTCTATTATATTCCACTGTATCTATAAGAAAAGAGATTCGATCATTTCTACAAATGTTCATTTCGGTTAAAATAAGTGATGGAGGAATAAGCTCTTGTAACAATAGTTTGTTGAATGGCTAGAGAAAGTCCTGTGAATGTAAACACTTTAGCAGTTTTTTAAAAAGTTGGCATTTATGAAGGTTTAAAGATATTGAAGGTTGTTCAGTAAGTACCCGTGTTAAGCATGAAGCCGCCTGTTTTGTCAGACAAATTACTTCTTAACATAGGGACATACACTTCTCCTAAGGTTCCTGTCATTTTTTAACCCCTCCAAAAAATAAGAATTGTCAAGCTCTGCAAAATATGCCTTTTTCTCCATGATGTCCTAATTTCATCTAAATTTTATTCCTGCGAGCCATATCTTCATGTTTGGGAGCAGGAGAATATGGGGAAGTGTGGCAGCAATTCATAACGCAATTCATGCAGTTTGGCAGCGTCAAATCCGATGAATGTGCTGGGACGTTGTCGTGGTGAAACAGATCTTTCTTCTTTGCCATATGGGGTCGTGTATCCTTCAACTTCTTGTTGAATTGGGCCAAAAACTCAGTTTAGTATGCTCCAGTAATCGTTATCATTTTTTCAAGAAGTCACATGAGTATGACAACCTTCGCATCCCAAACGATCGTCGCCATCACTTTTCCGGCCATTGGGACCGTCTTTGCCTTCTTTGGAGCAGATTTTCCTGAAGCAATCCATTGTTTTGATTGTACCTTGGTTTCTGGAGTATAATGATGAATCCAAGTCTCATCGACAGTGACAACTCAACACAAAAAGTCCTTCGGATTTCGCTTAAACAGCTTCAAGTTGAAAGCTGCATCAGCTTGTTTTGCACAGTGAGCAAACGCGGCACCCATCGGGCCGACAGCTTCCTTATCTTCAGCTTATCGTGCAAAATATGAATTACCGTTCCCAACGATACACCTATGGTCTCTGCCACTTCGCGAACTTTCGTTCGACGGTCAGTGAGAATCATATCGTGGGCTTCAATGACTTCCTCGGTAGTCACACCTGCAGGACTTCTTGGTTACTGCTCATCAAACACGATGTTCGATCATGTTTAAATTCGTTGTGTCTGTTGTCTTAGAAGGCGAAAGTCTCCGTAAGCAACATCCAATTTCGCTTCTTTCTCCTCGCAAGTTGTTCCATCTAAAAGTACAAAGCAAATTACTGAACTATGTTGCACTTTTTCCATTTTATCAAAAAGACGTTGAACAACTTATTGACATTTCTGTAAAATCTAAACTAACCTATAAATCAGCACCAAATGACGATACATGATCATAATACAAACTTCTCTTAGCAACACCGTAAATTTTGAAACACGCCACTTCTTGAACCGCCCTCGTAAACACGTCTTATAAGTACCTAGGTTAGAGAAATTGCAAAATTGAAAGTTTGAATTTGCAATATGTTATAAAAGCTTAATATGTATATGAACCAAATGCGTATTGTATGTATGAGACAAAGAAGTTAGTCTATTTTGGAACGGCATCTTGGTGTGTAGATATGAGATATTTTTGGAACGAGGCCTTTTATTACGTGGGGAACCTTTGTCTGCAATACGTGAGTCATAGATAAGAGTTGGCGTGTTGATATTGGCTTGTGTGTACAGATTTTCCAAGGTTGAGGGTGCGTTCAGCCATTCCTTACTGCAGAAGCCTACCCAAAACTATTGTTTTGGGGACATTAAAGCTTTTACATTGTTTCACCTGGGTAGCTAATGGTTTATAAATTAAGTGTACGTTGTTCCCATCTTATGAAAACCAATATTTCAAGAGCTTTTGAGAATGAAATTGAACGGTAAATACAAGAATGTGCGTGGCATGCTCGTATGGTCACGTCGGCCACAAAGCCGGGCCTGTGGTGTGGAGAAGGAAGTTAAATACACAAGCTCCGTTTGCTTTCGCCGCTGTCCGTCCTAGTGTAGCTGCTGGCAGGCTTTGGCAAGCCTGAATGATTTTGCCGCGTGCCCAATTTCAACAGGGTATTGTCGCAGGTAGGAAAAATGTGGATGAGGTTTTGTAGGGTGACTTGTTTTGGTTTAGATTGAAAGTAAAAAAGAGAAAGCAAGTTGTCCCTCTAAGCTATTTCGTAGAACGCAGTACCCGCTACACAAGGTTTTGCATTTAGTTGGGTAAATTGGCTGGGGGTATGTGGAGCTCAGCTTTAGCTGCTATTAGGAGTTGCTCCGTTGTTATCTCGGATGCCCGCTTTCCAAGCGGGGTAACCGATGTCTGAAGCGACGTCTTCTGGGGTCATAATCCCCTAGAGACCTAACGAGGGCACTTTGATGTTGTGGTAAACTTGCATAGAGATTTTTAGCTCGGCGCCTTATTACATGCTCCACGTGTGGAAGAGATGAGGTTTCATGAAATGGTCTCACAGCAAAGTAACGGCCAACAGAATAGATGGACCTGAATCCTCTGTTCTGCGCCGTTTGAGGGTATCGTAACCAGCTGTCTGCGGTCATAACCGCAGATTTCGCAGGCATACACCATGAGGTGGACTACAAGTAAACAACCTGGGCATGACAAAATACGCGAAGTCCACAATGGCTCCCTGCACTGTCCGTCTTTGTTTTTTGGAATTTTTAAACCTTTACAATGACCGTATTTTTATTTATACCGACGGCTCAAAAAACTCAGACGGTGTTGGATGTGCATTTGTATACGGAACCGAACCTTATACATTCGGTCTCCGTAGCAGCATCTCCATTTTTAACGCCGAGCTTTACGCAATATATCGAGCAACTTTATTTGTACGTCGTCGACGGCTGGGAGACTGCCTAATTCTCAGCGACTCCCTTAGTGCCCTCCAGAGCCTTCGCCATTTATACAGCTCCCACCCAATTGTGCAAGATGCAAGGCGGCTCTACCAGAGACACCGCACGCCTCATAATCGAGGGCTTCATCGGCGACTGTGCCGAGAGGTTCGTGCCCGCCTCCGTGAGCTCAGAGTGCGCGCGTGGGAGGACACGATGTCTCGTATGAACCTCGAGGATGGAGACGTGTGGAGGGTCATTAAAAGACTTCGGAACCGCCAAGGGACACCAAACTCCCCACTCCAGGGTACCCAAGGCCTGTCCTACGAACCACAGGCCAAGGCTACGGTGTTCGCCGACTACCTTGAGAGGACCATGAGGCCAAGAGAAGACCCCCAGGACCCTGCCTTCTCTGACCGTGTTAGGCAGGAGGTCCGTCGATACTTTCGGCGACCCCCGGCTGAGGCGGACAGACTCCCAGTTATAAGGCCCAGTGAGCTTCAGGGCGTACTCCGGCGCCTCAAACCAAAAAAGGCAGCGGGACCTGATGGCATAACGCCACTCATGCTCCGCCACCTTCCCTTCAGGGCCGTGTTATTTCTAACCAAAGTCTTCAATATGTGTCTCTCTCTGAGTCACTTTCCACGTAGTTGGAAAGAGGCTCGGGTGATATGCATCTTGAAGCCAGGGAAAGACCCGGTTAATCCTGCCAACTACCGCTCCATTAGCCTCCTTTCTGTTCTCTCGAAGGTTTTCGAGAGACTTTTCTTAGCCCGCATGTCCCCCCTTCTGGGTGACATACAAGCTATCCCTCCTCACCAGTTTGGCTTTCGTCCTGGGCATTCTACGTCACAGCAGTTGCTGCGCGTGGTGGAGGCTGCATCCCTGGGTTTCCAGGACAAGGCATTCACCTCGGCGGTTTCTCTGGACGTGGAAAAGGCTTTCTCTACGACCTGGCACGCGGGTCTTCTGTACAAATTCATCCAACTGGAGCTACCCACTCAAGTCATACACCTTCTTCACTCTTTCCTAAAGCATAGATTCTTCACTGTCACAGTGGCGGGAAAAACATCTACACGAAGGTCTATCCGCGGCGGAGTCCCCGAAGGTTCTGTGTTATCCCCGACGCTGTACAGCGTCTATGTGGCTGACCTTCCCACTGAACAGCACGTCAACATAGCACAATATGCTGACGACGTGCTGCTATTCTCAACAAATAGACACCCACGCAGAACCTTCAACCCCATCCAACGTTACCTAAAACTCCTCCAGGAATGGTGCACGCTTTGGCGATTGTCCATTAATACGGAGAAAAGCCAAGCGATATTGTTCACCAAGCGCCGCTTTCCCGCCAATTTCCCCCAATTTACCTACTTCGGGCAAGGGATCAGGTGGGAGAATTCAATCAAGTACTTGGGAGTCAAGCTGGACAAGGGCCTAACTTTTCGGGAGCACATCCAGGAGCAAGCTCATCGGTCGTGTGGTGCCGTGGCATCACTATACCCTGTGCTTCGGTCTGCGATGTCTGTTCCCCTAAAGTTGCGCCTCTTTATGGCTCTGGTCCTCCCTATCATGCTCTATGCGTGCGAAGTCTGGGGTATGGCCGCAGGCTCACATCTAGTTCTGCTCCAACGTGCACAGAATAAATGTCTTCGGATTATTTATTCTGTTTGTACAAGGTTCCCCGTGAGATTACTTCATGAGGCTTCATCCCTCCGATATGTGGAGGATGAAATTAGACGCCGGGCGACAAAATTCTTCGAGGGTTTGCCCCAACATCAGAGCGCCCTCGTCAGATCCCTTGGGGATTATGTTCCTCGTGAGCGTCGCTATAAGCGATACCGATTACCCCGCATGTCTTGCGGTCATTACCGGTAACCACATGATCTCCATTCCAACCTAAATTAAATTTCAGCTAATCCAAAATTGTTATTATGGAATATTCAAAATTATACATACCTTCTTCCTAGTTTATTAACTAACCCACCAGCGGTGCTCGCTGTCCGTAGCACCCGGTTCATCATTCCCTGAGGAGCAAAAAGCTACCTCCCTACACTAACCCCACTTAAAATACACCCGTCATTCTGCAACATCCACATCCCACCACTACGTGGTTAAGCTCTTCCCAGAGCAGGTACACGATTTGACCACCCTTCGGGCTGTTCCAAACAGCCCGCCAGCATCGAGTTGAGTTGTGCAAGATATTCAGGATACCCTCCACGCGCTGTACGCCTTGGGCGTCAGCGTTGTATTTGCATGGGTCCCTGGCCACACGGGCCTTACGGGCAACGAATTGGCGGATTCGGCAGCTAAGGCGGCGACCAGAGAGTCTAGGGTTGACATTCCTTTTTATATTTCGGAAGATTTTAGGTCCGTCGTGCGGAGAGAAGTACTCTCGTGCTGGCACGATGACTGGTATGCTCTCCGAAGAAACAAACTTAGAATGGTGAAGGAGCTTCCGATACCTTGGGCTACTTCCTCTCGTGTATCCCGGAGAGAGGAAGTAATACTTGCTCGGCTACGGATTGGCCACTGTATTTTTAGTCATAGCCACCTTTTAAACAGGCGTCCTGCTCCGGTCTGCCCGCTTCTGTTGTAACTTGACACGTCTCCGCCAGTCTCTCCAGCTGCGGGCCAGCTTGGCAGAGGTTCTGGCGGTGGCTAAGATTTTTAAGCTCATAGCAAATCTTACTTTTAGCATTTAATAAGCATTTTATGCCTTTTTACGCCTTTTAATCCTTTTAAATTTTTAGCTTTTCACAGACTTGCATGTGCGTTCTTGGGCAGTGTTTTTACTCGCGATGACTGTGTTTTAGATAGTTTTTAGCGTTACTTTTAGCTTTATCATCTTTTATGGGCGCTAATGACCATGCAGTTGTGCGCCCTTAAACACCACACATCGTCATCATACAAGTAAACAAGAGTGTAACTTCATACAAACGGGCACCCAGGAGCTCAGCATGGGGTACTATAGCGCTGCTGGAACGCTTTCCATGGATTTATCTTTGTTAATAGAAACCTCTCAGATAAATCACTGATTATTCTCCGAAAGGTGAGATGGTTATTGACGCGTTTCTCGAACCTCTGCTAAGCACCAATAAACGCAGCACTTCAGTCAATGAATGCGCAGGAATCACAAATGATAGATACATGTTATGTCCACGTGAAGTAAAACACAGAGTTGCAACATCTTCGCTGTTTTCTTTCTAATTCATTTCATTCTTGTAGTTTTCTTGTGAACTTCATTGGTGCTAGTGGTGTTTCCTGACTATTCTTAAATATGTGGAGACCTTGGGACGTATCTAGCTTTGATGGTGGAAATAGTGTCAATAATCCAGCGAGTTTATCTCATAGTGATAATATTAGTGGTGCTAGTAATAATGTTGCTTCTACTTCTAGTGTTGCTGGTGGGACAGCAAATGAAGCAAGAGTAAACGGAAGCAAGCCACCTTTAAGAATCCTCAGTAAACAGTCCCAGCAATTAATATGTAATGTTTTTAAGTATATGGAAGCCAATAAAACAAAGGGACCTATTACTGAAACTGCTGAAGCAGTAGGCTTAAGCAGACATACAGTTAGTAAAGTTGCGAAGAGACTTCCTTATTACACCAAAAAAGAAGGGCAACATGGAACCAAATTTAGGGAAGGTTGATAATTTCACCTGCGACATACTTCGTAGGAAGATGTACACATTTTATAAAGAAGGACAATCACCAACAGTTTTGGAATTGCTGCATAAACTTCAAACCGTGTGCGATTTTCCTTACAAAAAAGATTCACTTAGGCAGTTGTTATTGAAGAAAGGTTTCCGCTTTCGCACGTTAAATAAGAGGCGTGTAATTATGGAATCAGCAAGGATTGCGACATGGGGATACAAGTACTTGAGCAGGCTAAACTATTTAAGGCCGGAAGGGTATCTTATAATTTATTTAGACGAGTCTTGGTACGATACTCATGATGTAAGAAAGGGTTGTGATGACGGCAGTTGCTCTTGCTGCCTTCCAGCTGTGTCACGTGGAAAAAGAAATAATGATCCTGCTAATCTTATTGTTACTTGGTAAATATTCTAAGAAATAAATGTCAATGCTTGCAATGCTGACAACTTGGAGAAAACGCGACAACGTTGCTTTGTCCATAGCGAGCGGTGCGATACATCTTATCTCTGCGTAACTGAATATCTGAATCTTATCGCATCCTTTGATGCCGCCATGGTAGCCGTTTGAGTAGCGCTATAATACAATGAGGCAATAGCTCCCATGCCTAGAGACCCGCGATGTTCTCGCGGAAAGCTAAACGGCTCTCCCAAGTAGATGATGGAGTTTCCTCATTCAATCTTTCGATCCCGAAATGTAAATGTGGGGCAGTCACCGGGGATGTGGCGAGTTGTGAATAAAACTGATTTAGTTGTAGTAAATCACGTTTTTGACTTGGTGACCCATTCTCGGCCATTACATTTACGTGGGTCGGTGATCAAAATCTATGAATCCGCTAGAAACAAATCAGAATTTAAGATTTCAGATATTACTACGCTTGGACTCCTTTTCTTCTTATTTGCCTCTATCCGTTAGTGTTTGGCAAGTTAAACTGGGTCACGTACGTGCCTTAGGGTTATAACTTCTACGTAGAACTTCAAGTTCAGCATTTTCCAAGGATGCGTGTGACACGAAGACTATTGGGAAAATACTCCTTACCTGTCAATCATTTTTTGAAATTTATATTTTTAAATGGCTCTAAGGTGTTTGATGAAAATATATGTTTAATATGTTTTCCTTCCTTCTCTTGGTATATGACACTTTCCTCTTCATTTATGATCCTCTACCCCTTACGCTATTTTAGGCGTTGGGTGAGGGAGCCACAACTACCAAGGGATGGGTGATCAGCCCTCATGAGAGAGGGAAGTAGATGTGCGAAATGAGGGTGAAGTGGATGAAAGGCAAGTTGATAATAGAGGAATCGGTGTAATCCTGGTGGGGGAAACCGGAGATATCGGGGAAAACCCGCCCCAGCGCCATGTTGTCCACCACGAATCTCGCCTGGGATCGATTCCGGGCCGCCTTGGTGAGAGTCAAGCGGTCTAACCGCTCGGCCACGGCGCGGCCAGTATTTTCTTTCCAAATTAAACATATATCTTGAAAAGTCCTTTTCAGTCCGGATGACTTGCATAACCAGTAAACCGTAATAGATAGACGAAATCTTACTGCACCAAAAATGTAGATCGCATTAAAACTCGCAGTTTATGTAAAATACATTTGGGGGGGGGGGGGGGCTGAACCATTCCGGAAATAGAATTAGGATAGAATCTTACGGAGGGGATTCGACAAACAAAGTAAAATAAAACAGAAATCTGTATACTATATCCCGGCAGCTTATTTCTTAAACCGGGGTCAATATTCAAACTATTATTAATTTATTAAAAAAATAAAAAATATATACTAATACACAATTTACAGATTATAAATAAATAAGAATAAAATTTTACAAACTTTTTAAAATTTCACTCTCATAAAACAAAAAAATCCACACTACATTTCTTAAAAAGTTAAATTTAAAAATATAATTAAACATTAAAAGTGTTTCAAATTCATACCCTTTCAAAATTTTATAAATTTAATTTAAAAATTTCAATCGTCATCCTCAATCAAATAAACTTTTATAATTTATAATTGTAAAAATAAAACTTTCATACTTAAAGATATTTTAAACTAAAAATATTCTATTACTTTTTTTTTTTTTTTTTTTTTTTGTAATTTACGTCCTCCAACGTTATCATATCGGACGATGAATGAAATGGGTGAAATGATATTCAAATGAGCCCAGATTACATAGAGCTTAGAGTTATCCGATATTCGACTTTCAGGATAAGGGAAACCCCTGGAAAAACCTTATCCAGGTAACTCACCCTAACCGAGATTCGATATCGGGACTTCTTGAACGCGAAGGATGTAACAGTACTTTTGGGTTATGTTTGAAGTACGAAAAGTTTATAAATTTATAAAAAAATGATCATGTAAATATATTTAATAATTTAAATATGTAAAAATGTATGTAACTGTGTGATTGGCCGAAGTAATAATTGTATGACGTAATATGACGTAATGTTGTGACGTGGCATTAAATCGGCCAATCACAAAATTAAGAGAGAAGTAACGATAGTTACGAAAAATCAATAATCTTGGTAGAG
The DNA here is from genome assembly GCA_030765055.1 of Mantis religiosa. NCBI lineage: Eukaryota > Metazoa > Arthropoda > Insecta > Mantodea > Mantidae > Mantis > Mantis religiosa. The sequence goes on from CM060960.1 coordinate 44,947,528, forward strand.
AGAGATTTTTGTTGTAATGGTGAGTGTGATGAATAGTGGTGCAAGATCAAGAACTTTTAAGTAATAGTTTGAATCTGTATAAATATAACAAAGTAAGAATTTATCGATATGTTGGAAGTGACTGGGAAAGGAAGTTCAAGCAAAATGTAATCTAAATAATACAATTAAATAGTTACATTATTTGACTTCTGCGAGACTTTATTCCGAACCACGCCTGAAAAACAGATATCTCATGACTCTTATGTAGAATAAGATGATACAATTGGTGACCAGAGGAAATAGATAGCCGCAAAAAACTCACACAAGAAGAGAAAGAATTGTGCGTCCAACATAGAAATCCTGTCCCAAGTTGCGCCCGAACGTGTGGCTGATGAAGATGGAGACAAATTAACGACGAATGGTCACAAATTCCTGTCCCAAGGAGACACGCTACCATCTACGCTACCGAGGCGGGCATTCTATTACTGATTTCCAATAACACATAATTGGTATTTCAGTTATTAACTTAACTATATTTTAAAACTACACATAAAAAAATTAAGGATTCGACACGTCGACCAGAGTTGATCTACTGTGCCTATGCCCCAAGTGGGGCATCCCCGGCAGGAAGGATGAGGCGAGAGGAGATAAGGGCGGCCGTCCCAAGGAGTCATGACAGTACAGAAGACATACAGTTAGTTATGTGCAGAGGTTCTACTCCCATTAGTCCTGGACCCGTAGGACCAAGGACCTGGCCTCTTTCTACCCGGGAGCGCTGGATACTCCGGGTCTTTTTCCATAGGGCAATACCTGATTTCTTAAAAAGCCCCCGCCCGCTGAGCATAACATAAGACGGGATGGAAGTGGATACGCCACTTGCGCGCGTCAGCCCCTCGGGGAAGACTACGGAAAACCTCGGTGGGGCCGCTGGTGATCTAGCACACGTGCTTACTCTGCAGGCTTGTACCCAGGACTTATGAGGCAAGCCTCTACCCCCTCCGGGCGGCCGTAGCCTGGCCGGAGGTACCCGATTCCCCGTGGGTGTCGGGAACACACTGCCCCTTCGAGTCCAACCCAATCCGAGCAACTCGACGGGAGGGGCTCCGCAGTTCGGCCCGAGGTTCCTTTAGTAACTTCAGAGGTACCACGAGACACCAGACCGACCCGGAGATCGCCCTACCTGAGAAGGAAGTGTTTACCATGAGCATATCATCCTGCCATGTAGCGCCGACACTCCCGCCGACACTTTCATCTCAAAAGGGCCCACTAGATGAGAGATGGTGTGAAATGCTAATGGAGATGAAATGGATGGACAGGAAATTCGGGGGATGTGATTAACCTACCCAGCATTCGCTTGGCGGCCTCGAAAAGAATCGTGGGTCAGTTACGCCGGTCAGGGTAAGCGAACCCGGACCTCTCTAATGCAGACCTCAGACAAAACCGCATAAGCCATTCCGCTCGATATTTGGGAGATGTTCCTTGTTTGAATTGTCCAATTCCTGACTTTACTCAAATGGAAGCCAGCATTCTATTTTTATCTCTTGGCTATACAGAAAGAACGGAATTTGAGAGCCTTTATATAGGAACCAGTTATAGAAAACATTTGACCACTCTCGGTAGCATAGACGGTAGCGTGTCTGCCTCACGTTCAAGCGGCATATTATTCTAATCTCGGCCAGGGTGAGTTTTCTGGAAAAAGTTTTCTCCGGGTTTCTCCCTTATCTTGAAAGACGAAAGTCGGGTAACTCTGAGCTCTATGGACCCTGGCCTCGCTTGAGCATCATTACATTCATTTCATTCATCGTCCGATGAATTTACGTTGGAGGAGTTAATTAAAAATGACTTATGCCCGATTTCACCAACAAATGTTAAGACTTAACACGAGTTTAGCAATAGTTAAAACAAAAGTTGCATTTCACCAACAAGTGTTAGCTTAACACTCGTGTTAAATCTCATGTTAAACTAACAAGCCGAATTTCTAATGTTAAGTCCTTAACAATTGTAAATAGTCAAGATGGCGAGCATGAACTCAGCTGTTGATGTCGATTTGCTATATTTAAGACCGTCTAAATGGCATTCATAATAGAGTATGGCCTATGAGGACAAATGATTTTGAGGAACTATCCGAAGAAAACTGTTTTACGGAGGTATAGACTGTCGAAACATGTTGCTATGAAAGTTACTGCGGAAGTACAAGAGAGGTTAGAACATGCATCGAAAGGAATATGGCGATCTCGCCTTAGCTTCAAGTATTAGTAACCTTGCGATTTTATAATTCACTGAATTATATGGATAATACACTGTCTACCTGACGTCTTGAAACGTTCAAGTCACTTGTCCTTCTTCGCACCTCGTTTTAAATTTACGTAATACTGAGTTAGAACATGGATAGAAAGGAATATGACTATCTCGCCTTTGCTTCAAGTATCAATAACCTTGCAATTTTATAATTCACTGAATTAGGTGGATAATACACTGTCCACCTACCGTCTTGAAACGTTCAAGTCACTTGTCCTTCTTCGCACCTCGTTTTAAATTTACGTAATAATGAGTTAGAATATATATCGAAAGGAATATGCCGATCTCGCCTTTGCTTCAAGTATTAATAACTTTGCGATTTTATAATTCACTGAATTATGTGGATAATACATTGTCCTCCTCCCGTCTTGAAACGTTTAAGGCACTTGTTCTTCGCACCTCGTTTTAAATTTAAGTAATACTGACAAGTTGTTTGGTGCTTGTAGTAGTGACACATGCATTTGATTTAAATTCGTTTCCAATATTTTCCCCGCGACATCTTTCTCTTTTACATTCACTGCATCCGTCCTCTTTATTTTCCACGATATCCTTACACTTCGTCACCATTTCAATTAACAATTCTGTCTCCGTCGATGAGAAATTTGTCTCACGGCTTTATTTATGATTTTGTTCATCCGCCATTTGTGGAGACGAAAATGAAAACAAAAGCGCATCGGAGTACGTTCAGAAAATCATCCATAGCCTTCTATAACTGTGATATTTACACGTTTCTTGGCGTTAACACAGGTTTGTTGACATTTTAAGAAAACAGGTTGCTGAAATGCAAGAAATTTAACATTAGTTTTAGCGCTGTGGCAATTGTTACGTTACATTTGTTAACGTCGATTTTAACATCTGTTGGTGAAATCGGGCATTAAAGTCTACGGTATTCCCATAAGATAATCTTTATCTCCATTAAGATGAACTAAATAGAGGAATAAGTGTTTGTAAGAAGAGTTTGTTCAAGAGTGTGATGCAGTAGTGTTATATACCCATCTTTATTAGGTTTTTCAGGTTTGCTGCATTATGACTGTATTCCCTATACGAATACTGTGGGAGATGTGATGTTAATACCTCACGAAAGTGGAGGTTATGGCAGAGCCAGCCATTGGTACTCGCACTAATGCTACACTTGCACGTTATCGATCCCTGGCACAGGTGTTATATACGAAGTACCTCGCTGTATTCCGGGAGCCTACGCCCTGACACGCCTTGGGTATACTCTACCGCCATACAAGTTCTGGGGCAGTAATCTAATTGTCTGCTACACATCGCTGTCGAATGACAACTGTTTTCAGATCGTTTTATATTAACAATACATAACTAACGCAAAAGAGCTGCCCGCCTCTGTGGCGTGTCTGCCTCACTTTCAAGAGATCCCGAGCTCGAATCGCGGTTGGAGTGATAAGGTCATTTTTTCTCTTATCCTGGAAGGTGAATGTCTGGTAACTCTAAGGTCTATGTACCCTGTACTCATTTGAACATCATTTCATTCATCGTCCGATATGACTTAACTTTGGAGGTTTTCCCTTATCCTGAAAGATGAATTTCTGTAACTGTAAGGTCTATGTACCCTGTACTCATTTGAACATCATTTCATTCATCGTCCGATTTGACTTAACGTTGGAGGTTTTCCCTTATCCTGAAAGATGAATGTCTGTAACTCTAAGCTCTATGTACCGTGTAATCATTTGAACATCATTTCATTCATCGTCCGATATGACTTAACGTTGGACGTTTTCCATTATCCTGAAAGATGAATATCTGGTAACTCTAAGCTCTATGTACTCTATACTCATTTGTACATCATTTCATTCATCGACCGATATGACTTAACGTTGGAGGTTTTTCCCTTATCCTGAAAGATAAATGGTAACTCTAAGCTCTATGTACCCTGTACTCATTTGAACATAATTTCATCATCGTCCGATATGACTTAACGTTGGACGTTTTCCATTATCCTGAAAGATGAATATCTATTAACTCTAAGCTCTATGTACCCTGTACTCATTTGAACATCATTTTATTCATCGTCCGATATGACGACGTTGGAGGTTTTCCCTTATCCTGAAAGATGAGTGTCTGGTATCTCTAAGCTCTATGTAACCTGTACTCATTTAAACATCAGTTCATTCACTGTCCGATATGATAGCGTTTTAGGGTTTTCCTTATCCTGAAAGATGAATGTCTGGTAAATCTAAGCTCTATGTACCCTGTACTCATTTGAACATCATTTCATTCATCGTCCGATATGATAGCGTTTTAGGTTTTCCCTTATCCTGAAAGATGAATGTCTGTAACTCTAAGCTCTATGTAACCTGTACTCATTTGAACATCATTTCATTCATCGTCTGATATGATAGCGTTTTAGGTTTTCCCTTATCCTGAAAGATGAATGTCTGTAACTCTAAGCTCTATGTACCCTGTACTCATTTGAACATCATTTCATTCATCGTCCGATATGACTTAACGTTGGAGGTTTTCGCTTATCCTGAAAGATGAATGTCTGGTAAATCTAAGCTCTATGGATCAGAACTCACTTAAACATAATTTTCTGCATCGTCCGCTGTTCACAGGAGGTCGTTTTATGAGGGGAATAGAAATGTTATGGATTTTTACCACGTGCATTACAAAACATTAAATTCTATTTTATTGTATTAAGGCCAAAGCATGTGCCACGTTAATTGGTGTAAAGTGTTGTTATAGACCAGAGCGAATTTCTGTTGTCTATCCTTAACAATCATGATCCTCCTTCACTGGGCTGCAACAAAGCACATAGCACATGGATTTAAAATTTGATTGCATTACTAAGTTTTTCAAATGGCAAGAGTTCTGGTTCTCAGCGAATAAGATACATTTGCGTGCTCAGCGTTGCTACCTGGTTACCCTCACTATTTTCATATTTCCCTCTCTCACTCGCAGACTAGACTTCTAGAGCTTGCAAGTCTCCTTGGCGTTAGTCATAAGAGAACCTGTAATGAATTTTCCAAACTTCAATAATAACGCAGTTGTTAAAATCAAAATTGAAAAAAAAAAAACATACTTGCATGTTTTGATTGCTCTAATTATAATTATAGTTTATGAATTACTTATTTTTTTATTCAGTGAAACTGCCAATGGCTCACCCTTATAGCTGTGAATGTCACTTAAGTCAAGAGTATATTCGTCACTGTAACCGTGTTCATCTTCTAAGTCTTGCAAGGTTTTGATTGGTTGAAGGTTCTCGTCAGGTGCTGCTTCTTTCTTAAAGTCGTCGTCTTGTAGTTTTTCTACAGATCTCAAGCGGTTTTCCCAGTCATGTTGTGTTACTTTGTAAATTTCTTCGTAAATAAGCCATTCAACGTCAATTTAAAATTATTATTTATATTTGCAATCCCCCGTTTTATGTGAGCCCACATTAACTCAGTTGGATTGTATTGGCAGCGTTAGGGGGCCGGATGGATCATTTCGTGTCCCATTTCAATTGCAATTTGGTCCAGCTGATGCACTTCTTCATGGATTTTAAACAGAAGAATAATACTATTTTGAGCTCTCTAGAGTAAATAAACATATAATCGTAAACACATATTATGACTCACGTTCTGCAGATGTAGTATTCTTACAGGGTAACAGAAAGCGAACTATTTGTCCTCTCTCAAATTTAACAAACGCCTTGGCTTGTTCCAAGTATTCCTTTTAGTATTTCTTAGCACAAATAGTATTATTTTAGAGATATGAGGGCTGTTCAATAAAGAATGATCACAATTTTTTTTTGACATCCTACCTTTACTCATCCTCATAATTTTGATGGTCCTTCTCAAAATAGTCTCCCCTGAATGCGACACGCTTGTCTCAGCGTTTCTGCCAGTCTTCAAAGACATGCTGGAAAACATTTTTGAGAGATCCTTCAAAATCGCCTCCGCAGCCTTCACCACTGCTTCCGATGATGGATAATGCCTCCCACGAAGGCGTTTCTTCAAGTTAGGGGATAGAAAAAAGTCACATGGGGCTAAATCCGGACTATAGGGAGGGTGGGAGATGCACTTCACGTTGCTTTTTGCAAGATATTCAGCAACAACATTGGCAATATGCGGCCGTGCATTATCGTGGTGCAGCATCCAGCCTGCGTCACGAAAATGTGGTCTTTTGCGCCTGATATGGTCTTGCAATGTCTTCAGGACATCCCTGCAGTATTGTCCAGTTACTGATGTGTGTGTAGGTACAACATGCTAATAAACCATTCCATGAATATCAAAGAATGAGATGACCATAACTTTCCCAACAGAAGCAACCAATTTCGCTTTTTTGGGGGTGTGTGATGAAGGAGATTTCCACACTGAGCTTAGCTGTTTGCTCTCAGGATCAAAATGATGTAGCCAAGTTTCATCAGCAGGGATTACGTTTGATAGAAACTCCGGATCTTCCTCTAACATCAACTTTAACTGCATGTTACCTCCATTGCAGCGGTAGGCGAAACTGAACATGTCTGAACTTGCCTGGTTCTCACAGGCGGGAACCAGGAGTACCAACAACGAAACTACTACGGCGTGTTTGTTTCACGTTGAGCTAACAGATTATAATAAGTTTGAATTTTAGTGCGAAAAATTATGACCGTAAAAAATTATGATCATTCTTTATTAAACAGCCGTTGTAGATTCACCTTTTGCTTGTCGCACCCCACTTCAGGGGAATGCAATATGCCAACACTGCAGGACTGTGATTCAAGGACAGACGTCATCCCATTTGAAAGTCATAGTAGTATCTTGAAGTAAATGGGTGCGAATTCAGTAATGGACGACGTGCATTATAAGCTCAACTCCCTTACGTAAATGGTTATTGTATTCTCGCTTTGTTGTATGGCAGTTTTTGTTTTTAGTTCACGTTATGAAGTATAAAATCTCTGTACAGCCTAGGAAGCAATGTTTATTGACCAGAAAGAATATCAGTGTGCGTGAGAGAAGCAGTGCTACCAGATCATAAACTACCTCCAATTATTTTACATATGATTTATGTACATTCACTGTGCTGAACATTTTATGCATTATAAATTTAATGTCATTCGTAAAATTATCACGTTTTGCTGTACAAGATAACGTTTTACAGGTTTTAGTTGGCAAGCATGGAGTAGAAAAGGTCTTGTGATTATTGCACATCCTATTTTTCTCCCCTTGTATTTAGAAATGCCAGTATTCTTTAACTGAAAACATGCAGGCATCTCCGATTAACGGAATTTTCTGTGTCAACATTTATAGTATATTATGCAACGAGACTATAATGGTAATGATTATGATACGAGCGTTTTAATTACCATTATAGCCAAGTTGCATACGACTGTTTATGCTCGATCATTTATCTAAATTAAAGGTTTCATTTCAAAGTATTCATTTCTGGTTTGAGTGATACAATCGTTATTGCTTTGTCTAAAGCGAGACGTAGTACGTAGTACGCAGGCGCAGAAATATTGGTTACTTCCCCATTAACAGCTCTTAACGTGTGACACAGATTAATCTAAAAATATTAAAACAAAATGTTGGTAACATTAAAAAACTAAAATTACTTTTATCATGAGGTATTTAACATCAGGTGCTTCATTTATAAATGTTTTCAACTCATGTGTAAATGTTTTGACTTTTTTCCCCTATATATCATTCTAATTTACGTTTCAGTAAGCTGTTCAGTTTTGAGTATTTAGGTAAGTCAGTTTGATGCCTAATGTTGAGTGTTGATTTCAAAATAGAATAGTGAGTCCACAAAGTCGATGATTTCATATTTTGAGACAATTCTTCGAAATACACTAGGAATTCGTTTTCTGAGAACGAATTTATACCTTTTGACATTCTCCAAACCATGAATTGTGAATAGAATTTCTCGTACATATTTATTTACTTTTGTGGCAACTAGTCATTGGTAACATTAAAGTGCTTTTGCCGTAATTTCTGGGGGTGTAGGTTTAATGTCGTCCTGTAGCGCGTTAAGGCAGCATGCCTTTGTCCCCCCTCTTTTTGTAATTTACGTCCTCCAACGTTAAGTCATATCGGACGATGAAAAGGCATGGATGAAATGATGCTCAAATGAGTCCAGGGTCCATAGAGTTTGGAGCTACCCGACATTCGTCTTTTAGGATAAGGGAAACCCCCGGAAAAACCTTATCCAGGTAACCTACCCTGACCGAGATTCGAACTTGGGACCTCTTGAACTTTGGTCCCTGGTCACGGAAAGGGGTCCCGGGTATAGGACCAGTGAGGAAAGTGAGGAACTTACGCTAGGTAAGCGGCCCTGGTCACGAAAACTAACGTTCCGGTTGGGGGATGCCGAGATGCTGACCACATCTGCTCCCCGTATCGGTTGGATGATCGCCCACCTCTGCCGTGTGTAAGTGGGCGTGAGAATGATGGATATGTAGTGTTTAACGCCCGCTTTTACTACATACGGCACCGCAGGCGGTGACACTGATGGTATATGAGATGAAGATGGAGCACCGGTGGAATGAGATGGCGGGGGAAACCGGAGGTCCCGGAGAAAACCCGCACCACGCGGTGTTGTCCACCACAAATCTCACTTTGCGGTCACCTGGGATCGAACCCGGGCCGCCTTGGTGAGAGCCAAGCGGTCTAACCAATGAGCCACGGCGCGGCCTAAGTGGGCGTGAGGCCGGCAGTCAGGTTGGTAGGCGTTGGCCCTCTTAGGGCTGTCGCGCCAGTGGTTAAGTTCAGTGTCACTGCTACTAATGTCAGACATTATGAATTTTTTTCTAAATGGGTGCTAGTACCGTTGTCGATCGAAACGAGAATAATCGATACTTGCGCGTTCACAATATTACGTGGCCACTTCTGATTGGTCGAATATAAGTACTTTAATGAGGCCCATTAAAGTACTGCTATCAGTCGTATAGGTACTTAAGTTTGGCATGGTCGAACATAAAAGCTATAACCAAAGTGTCAATGCCTTCATTATATGTACTAGTGAATTATAATTATTCAGATGTTATAAGATTATAGTTTATACAAAGACAATATGTACCGTCTGCCCACTACAAGAAGGCAAGCGGGGCATGAAGAAGGAGAGGGGCTTGAACTGTTTATCTGCTTTAGTAGTGGACCTGTTTACTACGAAATGAGTGTATGAGAGTGCGTATGAATCACCCTTGCTGCCAGATCTGGTGGTCGTTTCAGTAACTGCAATCATTAATGAGCATGGGTGAGTTGTGTGCCAACACTGTATTTTACATGAACCTAGCATCCTTATCATAAATGGAAGGCGAGCATAAACATGCGGACAGCAAAGTGATTAAAGTCTGTTTAGTTAACGGGTGTGCAGTTCGGAGTCAAAGGAACCTGAGCCTCCTGCCCACTAATGACCGTCATAAATCCATCTCCACACTTCAGAAATGGAACACTGTCGTTGAGGACCAATAGCAACCCTGATTTTCTCGAAGTGACAGTCGCATGTCTACTCCACGTGGAGTCTCAGATGCCAAAGTTCCAACTTCCAGTTGATCTGTTTCATTACGTGCAGAAATTCGTTGTGTGTCACGATGTGGAGACCGTAGGAGGGAAATGCAGTGGTAAATACAAATGAAGTAGTAGATTACTTTCAGTCACGTGAAAATAATCAAAGTGAAGACAATAGTGTGAATAAGTGGGCCGAGTTATATTACTGGAAAAGCCTCAAAAAACAAAGTTATAACGGAAACTGTTTCTAAGCAAATTCAAGCGCTTGTTTTGAACACATATAAATATGTGCTGACAAATAATCTTGGTAAGGGGTCGTGCAATGAACCTGATGATAAATTCGGGGTATTCACAGAAATACAGTAAGAAATATTGTGACGAAAGGAATACCAAAGACGCTGATCCAGTGTGAAAACAAAAGGAAACGTTTCTCTAAAGTAGATAATTTCACATGCGATTTAATTCGTCGAGAAACTTATAGATTCTTTGCAAAAGGGAGAGCGCCCACCTTAGACGAATTGGTTGTACATTTGCAAGAAATTTGTGATTCTCCTTATGGGCACTGCACTTTGTGCGGTCTCCTAAAGGAGCTGGGTTTCAAATACCGCACTTTGTATAAGTTAAGGGTTATTATGGAATCCAGTAGAATTGTAGCTTGGCGATATATATAAGGAAGTTTTGCAGTAATGGACATAAGATAATTTATTTAGATGAAACCTCGTACGATACCCATGACGTATCGAGAAAGGTGGCAACCTTTCAGAAAGGTCTGCAAGAAGGAGGGTCTGTGTTGTAAAACGATTATAAGGGTCCGTCAAAGGCAGCCGCCGTCGTGCACACGCGTTAACTAAACAGACATCGGAGTCCGTACACCTTTAAAGGGATATGAAGTTCACGAGTCTCGCAGTATATAACTGCTGACGTCAGTCCCGAGGACAACACGCAGGGATAATCCGTTTTGCAGCGCGTAGCTTTAGTTTCATTACAACTACTGCTCCCCACGCAGGTAGATCTGCCTTTCAGGGAGTGTAAGGTGTTTGACATACTGTGTTAATAGCATTACTTTCACAACAATCATTAAACAGCTTGAACAATGTACTTTCAAGCTGTCTAAAAGCAGCCGAGGAGTTGTCTGCAAAAATTAACAATATACAGAATGTCCCACCTGCCAACGAACAAAAAATGAACTGTCCAGTATTCAACACAAAAATACTGGATTGTCAGTGCTGCGTAATACAAGTATAAGAAATAAATTAAGTCTCGGACAAACACATGAAAATGATTTGTACTACTCATATGCACCATTAACGTCATGTGACATTGAACAAACTTTCTGCCAATATTTTTATATTGTTTCCGTGAGAGGTGCAGAAAATTCACATTCGACAATTTACGAATGTACATGGTTGTTCACTGTAATTCCCGCATCGAAAGCAATGAGAAGGATTGCATGTTGTAACGTAACTTACACTTTGTATCCGTACCGGACTGTACACACAGAGCACTCAGGTATACTTGTTGACACAGATGTTTGTTGATGTCGCCCCTGACCTGTGCGCGTACATCGATTGCTAAGGTGTACGGGATCCGATGTCTGGTAATTACGTTACACATTCTTGTGCCTTGTCTTCTTGTGGTGGGTAGACAATACTCGGAAGGCCTCCTGCAGACAACTAGCGATGTTCAAAGACGTTAAAGATTGATTTTTGGAAAGAGTAATGCCAATGTATATAAAAGCTCGTCTTTTAAAACACTATCATCTTTAAATATTCTTATATTTATTACTTCCCAACTTTTAGCTCACGCTCGCCCAGAATTTAAATTATGTACATCGTGCGATAAAATTTTTTCAGAGAATCTTTTTAGTACATTACAGAAATTAAAATTCTGTTATGCTCCAATTGAAACCATTAGAAAACAGCTTGAAGTTATTGTTTAAAATTCGGCAAAGAAAGTTTCAGTGCATTGACTGAGTCGGGTTATCTAGAGCAAATGCCTGCAAGGCAGTAAAGAAGCAAAAAGGCGGAAGCGCTAGAAATAGCAATAGAAGAGAGAAGAAGGAATCTTGACCTCTCCCAATTAAGTACACTTCTTTTTCAACGTCTTAGAACCCCCCCCCCCAAAAAAAAAAAAACTGTCTGGATATGATGGTATTCAAGTGCGCACGTGCAGACTAAAATATGTTTCTTTTTGGATTCAGAGGACCTGGAAATATCTATTTCAAAGGAAACCTCGGCGTTGGATTTTTGAGTAAAATAGTATATTTCCTCTACCTTAGGTTCGTACAGTAGTAATTGCAATGTTTAATAGACAAGAAAGGTTTTTTTTTTTTTTTTTTTTTCTTTTTTCTTTTTTCCAAGTGAGCTGAAAATATGAAATTACGTTTATTTTATATCCAAAGCTGTTTTCCTCCAAACAAATATTTGTTTATTCCACTTGCAACAGTTTTCTCTGAAAGATTATTTAGCACAGCAGCACTCATGTGACAGAGAAAGAAATAGACTCGATCCAGATATACGAGGAATTTCGTTGTTCCTCTATTGACAGTTACTCACCAAAGTTTCAGCAATTTTGGACGCTCATTTGTTATGTAACAGTCATTTGAGTGAGTTGATGTGAGTGTTTTTATGAAAGTGGACAAAATCGAGCTGTCATTAAATATTTGTTTTTGAAAGGCAATATGCCTACGCAAATCAAAGATGAGTTGGATTCTGTGTATGGGGACTCTGCACCATCATTTACCACAGTGAAATTTTGGGCAGCTGAATTTAAACGTAGCCGTAAGAGCTTGGGAGACGATGAACGTTCGGCACGTCCAAAAACTGCAACTACCGACGAAAACATCGCCAAAGTTCATCACATGGTGCTAGACGACCGCCGAATTAAAGTGAGAGAGATAACAGAGGCTATGAGCATGTCAAAAGAACGTGTTTGTCACATATTAAATCAACATTTAGACATGAGAAAGCTGTCCGCGTGTTGGGTACCGCGTTTGCTCACGTTAGACCAAAAACGTGTTCGATGAACATTTCCAACACTGTTGGTGCAGTTTAGGCGCAGTAAATCCGAGTTTTGGCGTCGATTAATTACTGTAGATGAAACTTGGATACACTATTATACGCCCGAAACAAAAATACAGTGCAAACAGTGAACTGCAAAGGGGGAACCGGCTCCAAAAAAGCAAAAGCTGTTTTTTTTTTCGGCTGGAAAATTGATGGCGACTGTTTCTGGAATAGTCATGGAGTTATTTTAATCGATTGTCTTCAAAAAGGAAAAACCATTATAGAAGCATGCTACGCGTCATTACTTGACAAGCTGTAGGCAGAACTTGCGGATTTCCTATTTCACCAAGACAAAGCACATTCTCACACCTCAGCCATTGCAGTGGCGAAAATCCACGAATTACGGCTTGAACTGCTTGACCATACGCTTTACTTACCAGATCTAGCCCCAAGCGACTTCTTTTTGTTCCCTCATCTGAAAATTGCGCTCGAAGAACAGAGATTTTCGTCAAATGAAGAGGCAATCACCTTCGTGAACAATTATTTTGCAGAGAAAAATGCCGAGTACTATTTGGACGGGTTACAGAGATGGGAACATCGCTGGGAGAAGTGTGTAGAGTTACAAGGAGACTATGTTGAAAAACGCCGAGTACTATTTGGACGTGTTATAGATATGGGAGCATCGCTGGGAGGAGTGTGTAGAGTTACAAGGAAACTGTGTTGAAAAACGCCGAGTACTATTTGGACGGGTTATAGAGATGGGAGCATCGCTGGGAGAAGTGTGCAGAGTTACAAGGAAACTGTGTTGAAAAATAAATATTCTAAAAAATGTCTTGTAACTTTTCAGACCACTCTCGTACTGAGAATGCTATTTTTGAACAAAAACTTATAAAAGTGAACTGCTTCAAAAACGCATTTTTCTTTCAAATGTCTAATATTGAGTTTAAGAATAAGTGCACTGATGGTTTTCAGTTCTTTCTCATTAAATATGTGCACCTAATTGTCATTAGCATTACATCTATTTAGTATTGAAACTAGAAGTATTATCATTAGATAATACGAATATATAAAGAACGATTTAAACTGCCTAAGTAGAGGCACGACTCAGAAACTCGGTGTTTATTTGTAACATTTTCAAGAAGTTTACGCCTCAGCAAACTGGAGAACACTTCAGGGCAATGGAAAATTTGTCAGGGATAACTTTAAAGAGTGCCCGAAAGTATTTAGTACTTCCTCAACTCTCTCTTTCTCAGGGGCGTTTGACACTATATAATTATTTATGTGTGAATTTTTTGTTCTAATGGCGTTAGGAAACCAAACGTCTCCCAGGCGTGTGAATCATGTGTGGTGTTACCTGTGCAGCTGAGGACAGGTTTTGCAGTTTTTCTCTCTCCACATTTTGTATTAGTGCTAAAATAAATAAAATACCCCAGGATTTGCATTCCAAATTTCGTAGTTTATTAACACTAATTTCATTTTGTGCATTATTGTCGTAGAGATTTTTATATAAATACTATTAAACAAAGGCAAATTTTTGAACAAATAAAATAACATTTTACTAACATTAGAGGTTCATTTGGCAATGTTTCGACTTGACTCTCCAAATAAAGCACCAATTTCTGTATGTTTGTTACTGTTTGTGCGTGGGTCATAACCACAACTGGTTCATCAACAGTGTCTGAATACTCTTCATTTTCAGTAACGCTGCATGGTGTGATAATTCCTTCTTCTGTAATCGGTATATAACCTCCGCCGTTGTCGATTTGCATTGTCCATTTTTTCAATATCTTCATTAATATCAGAACAGCCATGGATATTCTTAAACATGTATATAAAATCTTCCTCCACGCTCATTTTTTTCTCCTACTTCAATCTTGTTTTCTGGAAAGTCTACACACACCATGACACAACTTTTTCCACGGCTATCAAAGTTTCTCTTCTAACCTGGTCCCAAGCAGGTGGCGTGAGTGCAATAAATTCATCCGCGAGCAACAGAATTCGAGTAATTAAACAACACTTCTTTAAATTGGTCTGGGTTAACGAGGTTTTACTGTATTTCTATAACTAATCTATGTGCACGAGTTTTCATGCAACTTCTTCAGAAGGTTAGTGAGGAAAAAGTCTATAAGTAATATGGTGTGAAAAATTCAGTACGATGTTATGTTTTTATTTATTAATCAAATTATTTATACAAATGGCACAATAGAAAGAATGCTGACATTCTGGTATACGTGTATTATAGTGCAGAAAGGGGAATTATTGAAGCTGTGCATGAAGCAACAAAAAAGCATTAAGAACACAAGTACAGATGTATTATTTTATCTCGACAGGAGTCCTGCGTGGTAGGGATGAGTAGCAACTGTGGTGGGGATAGTGCACCTATCGCCACAATGCGTCACACGCGTAAGATTACGAGAGGGGAGGGCGGTGCATAAGGTGTCTGAAAACAAATTTCATTCTCGAAGCCAGTTTTGCAGCTCTTATAAACTAAGTTGTAATTCTTACTATGGTAGTAATCTCCACGCTTTTGTTGGATCTTAAATAGTACACAGGCATTTGGAACAAAACCCTGTTCTTCTCCAGCAGGCATGATAAACAACTGTCGGCCTTTCAATATCGCTGCAGAATCCCTGTAACGTATTTCACTCCAGGCATATGGTCCAGTATGTGCTGTATTTATATAAGTTTCATCCATATAAACTTCACTTCGATATCTCCGAATATTTCGTAAATACTTAAGCCTTTTTGCACGCATGGTGCGATTATCGATTAAAATTTGTCTGTCACTCTTAGTGTTTTTTTTTTTTTTTTCAAATAATCGTAGCTTCAAAAGAACTCTTCTTAATGTTCAGACACTGCACTGGAAGTCAGTAGAATTTTTAGCTTCATAAGCACTTTCTTCAAAGTTGGTCTTTGTTTTTCTGTGCTTTAAAAATTATTCATAGTTCGCCTAACTACTTCTGAATTAAAATATCCAAATTAGATTTTGTGCATGTTCTTAATCTTTGTTTACTAGGCACAGAGAAGGACGTTGTTGCACTAGCACCAATGGATTTTCTTTCCTTAATAACTCTCCTAAACTGCTTTCAGACACAACTGTTGCATCAGATACCCTTCCCCCAGATTTTTATAACTGACCCAGACCATTGTTCCTTTTTTATAAATCTATGGATATTGGTTATTACTTCTCGTGTTTTTAAATGTAGCACTGCATTTCCTAATGCGCTGCTAGGAGGCGTCATTTATAAATGTTCTCTTGGAACCAGGAGACAAGCACATTTTGAAACAAGCTGTAGTGTTACCGAGTAGCTCTGCACGTGTTTAGTTGCTCGCAACTGGTACGCAACTGACCTGCCCTCCCCTCCAGTTGCAACCGTTCTGAGGTGGACTCGTCCAGATACCACTGCGCATCGCTCTGCACTTTTCAAGATAAAAAAATACATCTGTAGTTGGTGGTCAGAATCGGAAAGAACGGTATGGAAGATAGGCATAGGAGATTTATGGAGAGCAGAGGAGACAAATCATCGGTTTTTGGAAGGAACTGAGGACCAGAGTACAAGACATAGATAGTCAGGAGATTCGGGGAAGTATAAAAGGAAAGAAATCTTTGAAACTTTATAAGGAATTAAAGAAGAATGGGGTAGGGGAAAATATATAGACCAATGTGACAAAATTGGAAAAGAAGGCATAGCATGGATGAGAGTAGGAATAATGTATCTAAAAGGGTTGAGAAGTAATGAGGTAGGGAAATGTGAATTTTGTGGAGATGAAGAGAGCACTGTTCATTACCTGATAGAATGTAAGGAGTTCACAAATTGCAGGAGAAAAATAGGGGATAAGAAATGGGACAGTGTGAGCAAAGAGTTATGGCTTTACGCATGTTAACGGGGGATGAGTGAAAGGAAAAATAGATGTATAGGAGAATTCTTATATAAGTTAAGAGAAAAGTGGGTTAGGATAAAAGAAGCGAAGGTCAAGAACAAATGACACCAAGCTGCTCAGGAAAACCAAAGACTTATGCCCATGGGACCTGAGTCTGCAAGTAAATCTTAGACTCAGCAATTTCATGTATTTGTACAGGAGGTATAATAGTGATTGTTAGATATCAAAGTCACTGTAGTGAAAATGTAATGGGAACTGTACAAATATCAAATTACAAATGGCCATCCACGGATGATCCAACCAATCGCGCTCTTTGTACACGCCATTCAGTATTTTATGTCGTTATTTACGTTAGTGTAAGAACAGTTGTAAAGTGCTATATACAAACGTTGTTTAGTTTTTATATGAGGAATGAGAAAAAATAGAAAAGGTAGGTTACCATTTAAAAAAATTAAAATGACCATCACAACGTCCTCCAAATAAAAAACGACTAATTACATTTACTTTCCACCATAATATTAAATGAGTTTTATTCAAGACATTTCTTTCTACAGAGCTTGTTTAGGAGATATTGTACTGCCTCAGGTTAAATGGTCCACCCTGTATAAAGACGAAATTGTAGAAAGTACGAGGGTGTTCAGAAACTGAGGTTAGAAAGCCTGCAGAGAAACGTGTATCTATATTTTCATAGAAGGTACATACATTAGGCTATTTTTGGACATAAGTTTTTGCAGTTGTCACTTCGTGGAAAGCCGTTTGGAAGGAAGGATGGTCAATGATTCCCAGCTTCAACAGCGTGGTATTTTCGGAGGTCGCGCGTTGCGGCCCGTCTCCTTCTGATTGCTTCGCGTAATAATTGTGTCAAGGTCTCTCAGTATCGGTCACAGGTCACGTTGTCCCAAGTGGCCATCACCTTCCTGGCTCATCGCGTCAACATAGTTTTCATTGGTGTAGTTCCAAGTTTCATTACCCTGGACAGAGTAGTGCAGAAAATTTCCCTTCTGTGGAGAACCGTTGCAGAGTTGTCCACAAGTCAGGGCCGACAATGTTTTATTATTAATCGATCAGCAAGCATGCTTTACAGATGTCACTCAGGAGATCTTGTGGTAGTCTGCGCTTGAGGCGAGTTGGTTGGCGAATGCGAGCGCCGAGATTGTAGGTAACAACTCCAGGGACCTCCTGGTGGCAAAAGAACGGTCGTGCCAGCCGACGGATGTACTGGTGAACTGGTAGAAGACCAAACTCGTGAAGAAGTTGTTGGTTTCTGACGAATCATGGAGCATTTGTAGCTGTACGCAGCACCCTGTCTTGTGATACCTGCAGTCGGCGGAGATTAGTCTTGCTGGTGCCACCCCAGACTGAAGCTTTATAGGTAAAAAGGGACGGACTAGAGATGTGTAAAGAAGAAGGGAGGATTCATAACCAAGTGAGGTACGCCTGTTGAGTAAAGGGTACAGTTTTGAGAGCCGGGCAGACGCAAGTGTAACAGACCGACAGATGTGGGCGCTCCAAGTAAGTCGAGTGTCCAGTAGCACCCCAATATATTTCACTGGCACAATGGTTGGTAACCATGAGAGCTGTTCCCAGAGCAGCTGTAGTGAAGGAGGATCCCTATAAGGACGTAAAGTGTCTTGTTAGTGTTGAGGGAAATGCACCGGTTAGAGAACCAGCGAGCTAGACGATCCAGGGCAGTTTACAATTCATGAATGGCATGACAGATATTGGAGTGAGAATAAAAGAGAGCAGTGTCCTCAGCATATAAATCTGTGCAAATTGGAGCTATAGCAGGAAGTTAAGTGTAGACATTAAAGAGGAATGGTGCTAGTACTGAACCTTGAGGGACACCTGCTAAGATGGGCCGTCGGGTGGATGTGAAACCAGCACTGCGCACCACAAAAGTTCTATTTGTGAGAAAACTTGCAATGATTTGTAGAAGATAATAAGGGAGACCAATGCGATGTGCTTTAAGTAGTAGCCCAGTGTGCCACACCTTATCGGCCCGCCTCGGTAGCGTAGATGGTAGCATATCTGCCTCACGTTCAAGAGGTCCCGAGTTCGAATCTCGGTCAGGGTTTTCCCTTATCCTTCAAGATGAATGTCGGGTAACTCTAAGCTCCATGGACTCTGGACTCATTTGAGCATCATTTCACCCTATTCATTCACCGTCCGATATGACAACGTTGGTGGACGTAAATTACAAAAAAAAAAAAAAAAAAAAAAAAAAAAAAACACCTTATCCAATTCCGGCAAAATGAGCACACCTCTTCCTCTTTCCTTCTACCTAACAGATAAACAGACAGGTGACGTGTGTCACAGTGGCGGTCTTTCGGGTTTTACTGAAACGTCTTTTGCGACATAATCAAATGAATTTATACCTTTGAACTGAGGAGTTGGCTAGGAAAGCACAAGGAGTGTAAATGGCACTGGAGGATATAAAGAGTTCTATAGAATTAACAGGTTTATTACCTTTGTTTTGTTGTACACTGATAAGTTTTTCCCGTACGCTGCTGAAGATAAAATAAACGTCACAATCTATATAAAAACTGCATTGAAATTGTTTACAATCTACATTGTTAAATAGTGACGTAGTCATAAGGATACTCTCGTAATTCTGGTTTCTTTTTAAATATTGTTTCACAATATCCGACTGTAAACTAGATGAACTTAAACCTAAAACACATTGAAGATGTTCATCCGAAACGTTACTGGGTAGCAGGCTCTTGTTCAGTGTCAATATGCTGTACAGTTGTACACATTGACAAGTAGTGCCAAACCTGGCCAGTAATTGGCTTGCAAAAAGGGAAATGTGTGTACAAATCTAAACCAGGTTTTCCTTAACTCGCAAAGGTGTGTTGCTTTGAAAGTTTATAGGCTGCAGCATGAGCCTCCTTAGAGTGAGGCTCGTAATGTATCCAATGTTAAGACATATTGAACACTATGCTTTACCATCCTGAGGGGGGAAAAAAGTAGTTCTCCAAGTCCTGGTTAAACATTCGTCATTGCACATACAAACTACCACTGCACTGACAATACTGTCATGCTACCATATACAGAATCAACCAGTTTAACTGGCTGTGTTTAGCTGTTTGTTGAAAGCAGTTTGGACGAGAGGGAGATCAAATTCACACTTACAATGCCTTCCTTCCTGGCCCTGCCCCAAGTGCTTAACCTTGTGAATAACAGAATACAAAAGATAGTGTAGGCAGGTAGGAAATATTACCTAGGTACGTCTGAAATCCAAAACGTAACTTGTTTTTTTGCATTACTGTAATAAGTTTTAAACTAACATAACCCTAAACCTCTAGCTTTTCAAAGTACCTACACAGTAACAGAATATAGAAACATTTGTTCAATGTTTGAAGGAAGTTGTCTAAAATAGGTATGACTTTATTATACAATAAGTAATATTCACATTATGTACTTTTATGAACAAAAAATATTGAATTAGCATGTTTGACTTACGTTCAAGCTGTCCCGAGTTCGAATCTTGGTTAGCGTGAGTTACCCATGGGGGTTTTCTTTATCTCGAAAGAGGCCGCACCGTGGCTCAGTGGTTAGACCGCTTGGCTCTCACCAAGGTGGCCCGGGTTCGATCCCAGGCGACCGCAAAGTGAGATTTGTGGTGGACAACACGGCGCAGGGGCGGGTTTTCTCCGGGATCTCCGGTTTCCCCCGCCATCTCATTCCACCGGTGCTCCATCTTCATCTCGTGTATCATCAGTGTCACCGCCTGCGGTGCCGTATGTAGTAAAAGCGGGCGTTAAACACTACACATTTCATTTTTATCTCGAAAGAGCGTATATAGGGTAACTTTAAGCTCTATGGACCCCAGGCTCGTTTGAATATCAACTAACCCATTTATTACATGACCCATTAAGACTTGACAGATTAAAAATGCTACAGTGCAAAAAAGAAAGGGAAAAATGAAGTGAATTCTCAAATTTAACATTAATTTGCTTCCAAACGCAGTAGGGTAATTAAAGTATATTTGTAATGTATTTATATACTGTTGAAGAGTTTAATTATGAAATATGATTTCTTACAAAGAAAAATTGTAGTATGCAGTAGTTTTTTTTCTCAATACAGTAACAGTATCTTTGGAACTAGTATAAAATATGAAAAATCTGAGAATAGACATAAAATTGTTGATTTTTGAAATTTTACACACGGGTATGCTTAAGACAGATAAGTAATTTTTTTCTCAGAAAAAATTAGATTGTCTGACAGAACTAAATCTGTCAAAATTACTGAATGGAGCCTCTCGTGCGATACATTTATAGCAGACCACACCAAGCTAGACACTGGCAATTAAGGAGACCGCGGTTGCAGTTTCTGAAGGGCCTACTTGAACTTTTGTATGAGGAAAACAAACGGCGATAGCGCTAGTGTGTACGAGGGCGCAAGCCCGGCGGGAAGGTCTAGCAGCCTACGGACCTAACGCACCCCATTCCAAAATCCCAGACCAAAGAACTTGCACGTGTCGTACGTAATACAGCCCAGGTAAACATGTTACGCAAGCAGGATTTACCAATTTGGTCTCTCTTCTTCAGAAGCATTTGTTTTTAAACATGCAGTTCTCTTTTGTTTCGACTATCGCGCTGTGTGCGACTCAGTTTGTGTTTTTCCACGTAGTCGTGTGTTCATAAATAAGTGAGGTTTTTTGTCTTTTGTGTTCTCAACCAGTGTGCAGTGCTTAATTAGTGCATAGTGACACTTGTGACGTGCTCGTGAGAGACGCTGGATATTTTACATTGCCGAGGAACCCACTTAGATAAACGGGAGACGGATTTATATTAGTGTTTTGTATAAGTTTACTTATATTTGTATGCAACGTTATTTATTTTACAAGAATACCACAGAGAAAAGATAGAAAATATTACTTAGGTACGTCTGAAGTCGAAAACGTAACTAGTTTCTTGCAATACTTAATGTAATTACAAGTTATGAAGCAACATAACCTCAAACATTCAGCTTTTCAAAGCACCTACGTAAGAGATTATATAAACATTTGTTGAATATTTTGGGGAAATTACACAGAACTTCAGAGCATCAGAGTAATTTACTAAGATTAAGTATACTATTCATAGCATGGATTTCTGTACTTCGCTAGGAAAGCAGTAATTCATATTTTAGTACGTCAAATATCTTGGTTAAATACCTTGGAAACATAATGTACCCTACATTTGCAATAAAAAACTCACCACTTCGGAATTTTATAGTAGTTCGAAAGATAAACTGGGTTGCTGGGGTCTTTGATACATTTGTTATACCAAGTGCTGGCAATGTTTCTTGGTAAACCTCTCAAAGGTTGTAATTTAGAAACTAAAATCTAAACAATAAATCTGAGGTCCTCTAGTTTTTAAAAAGTAATAGTATTGATTGCCCTAATAATGTATTTTATAAAGGTGCATCTTTGAACTGAAAACGTATGCAACATGCACATAGCTCATATAAAAAGTATTAAGACGTCTTATTGAAGCGAAATAAATATTTGAGGTAATTTGAATATTCTCTCCATTAATACAAATATTATAAAACATTAATTATTTAATTCATCAAAATTTGCCTGTAATATTGAAGAGATATACTTTATTGAAAAATGGGAGGGAAAAGTGTAATTTGTACACACACCTTTCAGTTTTCAATACTTCTAATATTTTTCTGTTACAGTTTACGACCATCACATATTTTAAATATTGCATGGTTAGCCACCACCTATTGCTTATTAAAATACATACTTTTAAAGCAGGTAAACTTCTCTCTGTTTAAAGGAACTTGGTGATACGTAGCCAAAATCTGCAGTTCGATCTGATGTTAGTGTTTTTTTCGATATTTTACGGTTCGAAAAGTTTCTATTATAACATTTCCTCAATCTTACATTAGACAATATCCTGTTTTATTGTAACTAGAGTTTTTATAATTTTTTTTTTCGCTAACTCTTCCGGGAAACAGTGATTTTGGAATTCATAAACTGTTGGTTTGGAAAGTAATATCAAAGACAGTTCAGGGAAGTGTGCATAGAAGTAAGAAAGTTCGGTGTCTATGGGTTTTTAACATTTGTTGAGTAATTTTAATTAAAAGAATTAATATGTAATTGGCATTGATCAATTTAATTGCTTAGATTTTGACTAGGTTTATATTGGAAGGGCTAGCGTAATTTAGAAATCAAAACGAAAGAACATTTTCGAAATATTGGGTATAAACAAACTGATAAATCGGTAGTGGCAGATCACTTTTGGTCATTTAACCATGAAATAAATCCAGAAGTTATAAAGAAATTATATGGTCCGTTAGATTTAATGGTTTCGGAGGAAATATTTATTTCAAAAAATAGAAATCGCGTAATGAATTTTGAAATACTGCCAATCGATTCTGTCGCAGTTTTTCATTTTCAAAGTTTGGTAATAAATATAAAAATAATACAGTACGATCCATATAAACCTGAACCATTTCAATAGGCCATAACTTTGGAACCAATAACAGGATACACGTGCAATTTTTTGTTGTAATTTGTCCTCCAACGTTGTCATATCGGTTGAAATGATGCTCAAATGAGTCCGGGGTCCATGGAGCTTAGTTATCCGATATTCGTCTTTCAGGATAAGGGAAACCCCCGGAAAAAACTTATCCAGGTAACTCACTCTGACCGAGATTCGAACTCGGGACCTCTTGAACGTGAGGGAGACACGCTACCACCACGCTACCAAGGCGGGCACGTGCAACTTTGGGAGAATATAATACACAATTGCAAGATTACATCTCAGAGAAAATGTTGGAAGTGTCCTCCACTAGCATCTATACAAGTTTGCACTCGTCTCCACATTCTCTGAAGTTTTACGGAAATGATATCGAATTGAGAGAAGGTTATTTCCAGCAAGATGGAGCAACGTGGCATAATCTAATGACACAATGGAACTTGTAACCAGTTTCTTTGATAATCGAATAATCTCAAAAGGTCTGTGGCCTCCCAGATACCCTGACCTAACCTCACCGGATTTTTCTTGTGAGGCGGGTATTTAAAAATAGAGTGTACAAGAATAGGCCACGGACAATTAATGTTCTCAAGGAATCCATTCGAACCGAAATAAGTAACATTGGCGAGGATACTCTCCGTAAAACTTAAGAGAATATGGTGAGACGAGTGCAAACATGTATAGATGCTGGTGGAGGACACTTCCAACATTTTCTTTGAGATGTAAACAATGTAATGTAATCTCCCAATTGTGTATTACATTCTCCAAAATTTGCACGTGTGTACTGGTTCAGGTTTATATGGATCGCACTGGCAGTAAAGATTTTTGCAAAAACAATCTTTTGAATTCTGTGGAAATTTCATTAATTTTCAATTTTGTTAAAATATAAGTGAAGTTTGTGAGAATTATATTTTATATACTTTAATTGAAGGGTTATGTGTTGATTTACCATCAGTATTCCAAATGTCAAAGCATTGACTCCATAGTACGTATTCGAAAATGTATTTGGAAATCATATATGAAGTTAAAGTGTAATAAAAATATATATTTTATATAAGCTTATTAACAAAACAGGCAGAAGTGACTATGGTTTTGGAAATTTAATAATTAACTGGCATACATTTGAAAGAAACGTGCGTTGTATTTTATGTTCCTAGTCATTTGCGATGGAGTCAACAGGAAGGTGATGAAACAGACCGTGTATTTTTGGGCGACCGATAACACAAGTTGACTGCACTGCAGTCAATAAATCAGTTCATTGCTGTCTAGTGGATTACCTACAGACTCTCCCGTCAAGAGAGAAAACTCTTCGTTCCGATTTTTTTCGGCCCTTGAGATTACAAACCCACTAATGGAATATATCATATACTTTTGAAAATAACCACAAGTTTATTGCAAGTACATAGATACATAAAAGCAGTATAGATATATATATTTTTTGACGATAGCGTGTATGTTTTTTAAATTCACCTCCCACAAATTCTACTATACGTGGGAACTTGCATTTTTAAGGCAGATATTAATAAGAGGTAGTGCTCTGTGATTTAATCGATTAACCGAAACGATTAATCCATTAATTATTTATTTTAGATTAAAGATTAAACAATTTTAATCGATTAATCGAGTCAATTAAAATTAATCGATTGCAATAAATATTAATCAAAACTCTTTTAGCCAAATTTGGCCCTCTTTGTTTTGATGTATTGCTTCCAACCTAAACAGCCTTTCCAACGCATCAGGTTTTCACTAGACACGTAATGTTCTTTGAGCTTTGAGATAATATAGCTCCTGATAGCTAAAAGATGTCACTCAACCCCGAGAGAGTCTAAATAACACTTCTGTTGTGAAATATTCTAAGAGCTACATAACTAATGTTTCATATAACCTTGCCCGGCTGAAATGTATCACTCCGCGTTCAACTACCCTCCCCCTCGCCCTAATTGGCTAATGCTTTTGCGCCATAGGGCATAGGCGCTGCCTTCCCGTCACATTTAAACTGCAAAAATGTCGTAATAATTGCCGGGAAGATAAATAAAATCATACAAATAAGGATATGAAGGCATGCAAAAATACAAGTTTATAATGAACTGAGCAATTTCAAAAATGCTTGTCTTTCAGTCTTAAAAGTTTTGTCACACCATACTTTACTTTTCGTGTGTTCTTCGTGTATATTTATCGATTTGTATCTCGGTGCAGTGTGGTTGTCCTTAAATAGCGTCTTCGCCACACAGCAATATCGCCTCTGTCTTTTAGCACATTTTTCTTGCCTCTTTTTTCATTCACAAATCCCAGCTGTATAAGCAATCTGCTGAAATTTGGTAAATCTGCATCCTCATTTACAGCAGACGAAATGTTACTTATGTTAGGGAGTTCGTTTCTAAAGAAAAACTACACACATGACGCACAACACTTTTCACGTATTTTCTCCGAGCATGCACTTTTGTTTATTCCTGCTTTTGCCTAGAGTGGTAAGTTTTCTTGTTTCCTCAATTTCATGTCGCGATGTTTCTACGGATCTAACACTCACACCTGTAACTTCAGTGCACAGCTGTTCGACTTCTCTCACTGACAAAGACGGATTCTTCTCTGTGAGTGCATTAAACACATGCAACACAATTCTTTTTTCACCTGTTTGTAAATAATTATCCTTGCGATACTTCAGCGAAAAACTGGCGGTAGACTCTGCCATTATACATATAATAAGTACATGCGCAATTAACGATCAATAAAATAATTTAGCTCCCGAACTCTGGAATGGCGATGCATGACTAATCCAGTTCAAAACAAGGTCAGTGATAAAAGTCATATAAACAAATGTCACCACTACCGCTAAATCACGTGCTATCGTGCTATGTGCTTGAGAGCAAAGGAACCTGCTCTTTACTTCGTTTAAGAATTAACATGCATTTCAGATAAATCAACTCTGTTGCGTAATATATTTAATTAAAACAGTTACGAAAATATAAATTTGACAATTCTCTTCCAACATATAATGATATATCACCATGTTAAATAACGAACTAATTTTTACCGCACGACAGTCATTACCACAACAGCAACCAATGAGAGGTGATTAGGTCACGTGACCGTTGAGAGATACTGGGCAAGCTTACGTGAAACAAGGTTTACATACAGATGCTGACAGAGAGGTTTCTTTCCTTACAACTTGTGTGTGACATATCCTATACAACTGATTATTTATCGCTTGCTAGCATAAACTGAGCTGTACAACCTTGAACCGTGTTTGTACCCGATTCTCCAATTCGCTGCAGATAGGATGTACCTTGACTTTTTCGAAGACCGTGGTCGGGAAGCCAGATGTAAAGGGTTACTTCGCTGTAGTTTGAATTTTTTTCTTGATGATCGAGTTTGATTAAATAAGTCATGAGATCTCTTGTTTTCTGGTGTGATTTCTAGTGACATAAATAACATTTTATATTAAGTCCGATTTCGTAATATATAATTTAATTTTATAATCTGGATTACATTTTACTCCAACTTTCTTTCCTAGGCAATCACTGTAAGTTAGCTCCAATACATCGATAAATCCTTACTTTCTTAATAAATATTTTCCGTTAATTACATAAAATACATCACTCCTGCACATATATTCATCAATATTTAAAACTTTCTTTCTTCATCTTTCTTCCATCCAAAACTTTTCGTCTTTCCACATCCAGCAAGATTATTGATTTCCATTACAAAACGTTTATATTCACAGCAACATTTTTCCATCGTTATGAAACAAGATTATAGAGCACATATCTCTCAAGATTTTTTCTTTTTCTTAGCAACCGTTCATCATTTTTATATTGCCATTACATGGCCCACTAATAGTCAGATCAGAAAACAAGAATTTCCAACTGGATATTCATATAAAAAGTTCCTACTAAAACGTACCGTTACAACCGAACACTTCGCTTACGCAGCTATGGAAACAGTAGCTGATCCCTCTTCTTAGGGCTGGTGGTGGTGTAACCTTGCTGTAAACTGCAAGTCAGTCTCACAAATTTTAGTAGATGTTGATATAATACGTTACTAAATAGGTAATTACTTACAAAAATATTGTAGAATTATTTAATTCAATACATAAAGCATGTATGCAAACACAAATTTTGAATCTTAACATTTAAAAGTTTCTTAAATAATGGCATGTGCAGAGTATTAAAGTAGTTTATATAATCTCTACACCTAGTTTTTGAACAGATAATATCTCGATTAATCGATACATTAATCGACTAAAGTAACACGATTAATCGATTAAAATTTTGATGGATCTACATTACTAATCAAAAGTACTCAATTCCTCTTAACTAGTGGTGTTTATTATTTATTGTTGCATACATGCGATACAATGATTTTAATAGTTGAATATTACCATTTACTGTCTTAGCCTTCTTTATCAGTCTGGATAGCTCAGTTAAGCTGTTATCGCAGGTTCAAACCCAGTCTAGAAAACAAACATAAGTTTCTTAAATTTAACATTTATTATTTAACTAACGCAGTATTCAGGTATAAACTTCAGGCCTAGCAATCTCATCTTTGGCTTGGTTAACACTGCCTGGTCAGTTCGTGGGGCCTAGCGCGTTGACCTTGATACTGCTTTTGAACACCTGACCGTGATTAATTGTTTTTCCAGGCTGATACCTCTATTATTTACTATCATTGAAAAAAAAGTGAAATACACATGCATCCAATACTTTCCATAAATCGTAAATGAAAATATAAGACGTAAATGTATATTGTTTAAAATGTTTTAAGAAAAGTTAATCCAAAAATCTATAGAGGCTTAAATACGCATACAATTGAGAGTATTGAACTTAATTTTTCATCAATGTATTAAACATTTAAGAGAACGCAACTCTGAACATGTAATTTTCTAAAGTTTTCAGACAATGTTACCAAGAATTTATTTTAATAGTTCAACGTTATATGGTTTTAACTTTAACGCTCGACTTCACCAACAGGTGTTAAGACTTAACACGAGTTTAGTAATAATTAAAACAAAAATTGCATTTTATCAACAAGTGTTAGCGTAATCTCTTGTTAAGCTAACACGCCAAATTTCTGTTTAAGTCCTTAACAATTGTAAATTGTCAAGATGGCGGGCATGAACTCAGCTGTTGATGTCGATTTGCTATATTTAAGACCGTCTAAATGGCATTCGTAATAGAGTACGGCCTATGAGGAGAAATTATTTTGAGGAGCTATCAGAACCTTGCTATGAAGGTTACTGCGGAAGTAAAAGAGAGGATAGATCATGCATCGAAAGGAATATGACGATCTCTCCTTTGTTTCAAGTATTAATAACTTTGCGATTTTATAATTCACTGAATTATGTGGATAATACACTGCCCACCTGCCGTCTTGAAACGTTCAAGTCACTCTCACTTGTCCTTCTTCCCTCCTCGTTTTAAATTTACGTAATAATGAGTTAGAATATACATCGAAAGGAATATGCCCATCTCGCCTTTGCTTCAAGTATTAATAACTTTGTGATTTTATAATTCACTGCATTATGTGGATAATACATTGTTCACCTCCCGTCTTGAAACGTTTAAGGCACTTGTTCTTCGCACCTCGTTTTAAATTTACGTAATACTGACAAGTTGTTTGGTGCTTGTAGTAGTGACACATACATTTGAATTAAATTCGTTTCCAATATTTTCCCACGGGACATCTTTCTCTTTTACATTCAGCGCATTCGTCCTCTTATTTTCCACGTTAACCTTATACTTCGTCACCAATTCAATGAACAATTATTCCCCCATGGATGAGAAATTTGTCTCACGGATTTTGTTTACGATTTTGTTCACCCACCATTTTTTTCAGCTGTGTGCAGACGAAAATGAAAACAAAAGCGCATCGCAGTACGTTCAGATAATAATACGAATCATCCATAGCCTTCTATAGCTGTAATATTTACAAGTTTCTTGGCGTTAACACGTGTTTGTTAGCATTTTCAGAAAACAGGTTGGTGAAATGCAAGAAATTCAGCAGTAGTGTTAACGCGGTGACAATTGTTACGTTACATTTGTTAACGTCGATTTTAACATCTGTTGGTGAATTGGGACATAAATATATCTATTTAAATTTGGATTTGAATGTTCTACGCCAAATTTTCCACACGATGCATTTTGAAAATAACTTTTTTTATAAATTGTATAATGTATCCGATTATAAGGCAGGAATCTAGTTTTATACAGCTTTTGAAAACAAAAATAGATTTAATTGATTTTGAAATTCATATATAAATTTCAGAGCTATGGAACGAAGAATGAATTTTTAAAACATTCTCAAAAGTGAATGTGTCAAAAGAAATAATTTTCAAAAATTTTAAATTTAAAAAATTAAACTGTATTTTTAACTTAAATTTTATAAATATAGGCATTTATACATAAAATATGAAGCTATTAACAGTGAAGCAAATATATACAAATATAATAATTTGTAACTTAAGGAAATTTTCTTATGTTATAAGAAATGATGAAACAATCGAAACAATTTTGATAAAGTTTATATTGCAAAGACAAAACGTAATTTGGAAACCAGAACGAAAGAGCATTTTCGTAACATTAAGTATAAACAAACTGTTAAATTGGCCTTAGCAGATCATTTTGGTCATGAAATAAATCCAGAAGTTAAATTATTAATTTATTTAAATGGTCCGATAGATTTAATGGTTTGGGAAAAGATATTTATTTAAAAAAATTAACATCGCGTAATGGATTTTGAAATACCGACACTCGATTCTGTTTTTAAATTTTTTGTCATTTTCAGATGTTGATAGCACTAAAAAAAACATAGTGACATCTAGCGACGGTAACGTAAAGAACGAGATTGTTGTTGGTTCGAGATAATGTGAACAAGATATTCACGAAATCGTGATCCTAGTCAATTTGTAAGAAAACGGTCATCATTTCTTATAAGTGAAGTTTTTGAAGTTAAACATTATGATATTTGTATATAGGCATTTATGATATAAATTTTTTTTAAAAAATGTGTAGTTTCCTATTGTTTTAAAAGTCATGGAAAATAAATATAGATTTGTGCGAGAATTTTGGTGGATTTCAGTGGTGCATTTTTTTAATCTTGTTTTTTCTTGTGGAGAATATCAGTCTTTTGTCGTTATAGAAATGCCCTTTTTTCAAGCTTCCTTCAGTGCTACTTTTAATAGAAATTACTTTATGGTTGATACACGCTTTGGAACCAGGAAGGCAAATTCCAAGGTCAACAATGATTGATGACGTAAATGACAAGCCCTCCGACAGGAGCTTGTGTCAATCACCAAGTAATTTCTCCCTCGCTACTGCATGTGGCAACAGACAAAACTATTATATTTATAAAATAAGCCTGCACTGTTCAAAAACTGATGATCAATTCGCAGCGGAAGTTTAACAAAGGCAAACTGTGTCACAATGTTTTAGTATGTTATTTCAGAATTACATTTAAGGTGTGTTGTTTTAAACTAAAGAAGGGTGATTCGGCAATGAAGAATGTCCAGCAAGGAAAGAGTATAATATGGGTAGTGTATGACCGAGAAGCATGAGGACGACGGTGTCGAAACACTAATGGATATGAAGTGTTAGTGAAAATGAATGTGTTTTTGTTTTTGCAAGCTGTGAGAAGAAAGCGGAATGCCTGGAGGCCGCTGCAAGGGCAGTGCGCCCCTCTCTTGATGATGAGGATGACGTTGCCGTAATATTTCCTCGTAATGGATCCAGGTAAAAGCACCAAGTTTTGCGTATCAAAAGTCGATGTTGTGTACTCTATCACTCTGCAGTAACTTTCTTCACATGCTTTCCTTAAGTTGTGAAATGATTTCCCTAAGAGCACTATGTTAGCCAACGTTTCTCCAAAACATATCGTGTAAATGATGATGTTTCCTTTGGCTTTCTCTTTAGCGTTAAATATTCAACAGGTGGCCAAGCGTCTGTAATGTGAAGTTAGTTGTGCCCCGCATCTGGTTCATAGGGAAGAATATTTCTAGTTTATAAGCAATTACTAACGATTAAATAGTATTAGACATAATATACAGGGTGTGCTAGGAAATGCTAGAATAATCAGTGTCTTCTGGAACTCTAATCAGCTCGATTTATGGTACATAAAAGAATCTTAAGCCTGATACAGAGGCTTCTGAGAAAAATTAGGGGGGCACTGAGAACCACATGCCCGCCTTGGTAGCGTAGATGGTAGCGTGCCTGCCTCACGTTCAAGAGGTCCCGAGTTCGAATCTCGGTGAGGGCGAGTTACCTGGATAAGGTTTTTTCCGGGGTTTTCCCTTATCCTGATTGCCAAATGTTGGGTAGCTCTAAGCTCCATGGACCCCGGACTCATTTGAGCATAATTTCACCCATTTCATTCATCTTTCGATATGACCTAACGTTGGAGGACGTAAATTGCAAAAAAAAAAAAAAAAAAAAAAAAAAAAAAAAAAAAAAAAAAAAAAACCCACACACACACCTCTTTCGTTTTCATCTTCCACACCTAGTTTCTAAGAATTAAAGGCTGGATTACATGAGCTTAACGTAGCATTTCTTCCTTAAATAACGTCCTCCAATGTCATATCGGACGATGAATGAAATGATACTCAAATGAGTTCAAGATCCATAGAGCCTAGAGTTACCAGACATTCATTTTTCAGGATAAAGTAAAACCCTGGAAAAAAATAACCTTACCACTCCGACCGAGATTAGAACTCTGTACCTCTTGGACGTGAGGTAGACACGCTGCCACCTGCGCTACACAGGTGGGCAAAGATCTTACAAATAACTACCATTCCGTTAAGTGCATCCTGTTTATACCTTTACATAAGTCATGTTACATTCATCGTAATCCAGGCTTACTAAGAAAAATAAACGAATGATGCGGAAATAAGCCTCAAGAAACTAAAATATCACTACAAACAAGTCAAGTACAGTGTGATCCATATAAATCTGAACCATTTCAATAAGCCACAACTTTTGAACCAATAATAGGACACACGTGCAACTTTGGGAGAATATAATACACAATTGGGAGATTACATTACACTATTTACATCTCAGAGAAAATGTTGGAAGTGTCCTCCACCAGCATCTATACATGTTTGCACTTGTCTCACCATATTCTCTGAAGTTTTACGGAGAGTATCCTCGCCAATGTTACTTATTTCGGTTCGAATAGGTTAGTATCAGAAATTTTGCAAATGCTTCCAATTTACGTAGAAAAGGAAGCTAGCTACAGTGAAGCAATGCATATTACACAAATATAAATATTTGTAACAAAACACTTCACTTATCTTAAGAAAATGGGGTTAATTCCTCTTTCTAATGGAGATCGATTCCACAAACAGATTGCTTGCATCGTCATTCCATAAATAAACTGCATTGTCAAGGATTCTGGTTACCATGTTATTACTTTTTTTTCAGTATTACCAAAATCTGAAAAAAGAAACAACCCTAAAAATAAGACATACCGGCAGTATATATATTTTTTCCGCAGCAGTTGAAATACCAGCAGTTTATTCTGTTATAGTCAACATGAAAAATTCAATGCCATGGCCGGGATTTGAATCACGGATCTCCTGGTTTCCGTCCAGTCGCTCAAACCCATTGAGCTAAAATGGCCAACGTGCCGTCCTGACATTTAACTCTCCATTTGACTCGTATATTTCCCCAGTAAACCACTAGAGGCTCTCGCATCCGAGATACACCGTTTGTAGCGACTTACTATCGTAAGTACTTAAGTCCCAGGCTTCATCATTTAATTCTTGTTATTTTAGTTAATTGATGGAAATTAATCATTTCTTCACACTAGCCGTATATAGGCTAAGGTTTTTGATGCAACGATAGTAAGTCGCCACAAACGGTGCATCTCGAATGCGAGAGCCCCTAGTGGTTTACTGGGGAAGTATACGAGTCAAATGGAGAGTTTAATGTCAGGACGGCACGTTGGTCATGGTAGCTCAATGGGTTAGAGCGACGGGACGGAAACCAGGAGATCCGTGGTTCAAATCCCGGCCAAGGCATTGAATTTTTCATGTTGACTATCAAAAACCTTAGCCTATATACGGCTATCGTATGGAAATTATTAATTTCCATCAATTAACTAAAATAGTTGATTCTGTTTTTAGGTTTCTTTCGTTTTCATATTTTGGTAATACTGAAAAAAAAAAAAAAAACGTAACAACATGGTAACTGGAATCCTTGACAATGGAGTTTGATGGATTGAAGATGCAAGCGATCTGTTTGTGAAATCGGCCTCCATTAGAAAGAAGAATTAACACTTTTTTTTTTAATTTACGTCCTCCAACGTTAAGTCATATCGGACGATGAATGGAATGGGTGAAATGATGTTCAAATGAGCCCGGGGTCCATAGAGCTTAGTTACCCGACATTCGTCTTTCAGGATAAGGGAAACCCCCGAAAAAAACCTTATCCAAGTAACCCTTCCTGACCGAGATTCGAACTAGGGACCTCTTGAACGTGAGGCAGATATGCTACCACCACGCTACCGAGGCGGTTCTTAAGATGAGTAAAGTTGTTTTTTTTTTTTTTTTTTTTTTTTTTTTTTCAAATAGTTATATTAGTGTAAGCTTCCAATTTAATTTGTAGGTGTTGAAGGACTTTTATGTTTAGGCTATTTTTATCTGGGGTTATGACATTAACGTAACATAACGTGGTTTAAATGGTCGCAACATGAAATTTTACACATTGAATAGCTATATAGGTTGACAGCGCGACGTAACTAAAGGGTTGGGCTATATTTTCTGTCCCATTACGTGATAATTTGAACCAGTTGGAGTCATTCCCATAAAGTGAATACGATTTAGACCGTTAGTTTAAAAGCATTACTTAACTTCAGGTCATCACGTCATCATAAACCCAGCTTGAGCTTTCACAACGTGTAGCAAACGAGAAAACAGTGCTCTGGAAATCATTTCATGCCTTACGTGAGGCTTTCTGAAAGCTTCTAAATCTCCCACATGCCATGTTATCTTTCTGTTTTTCTTGCCCTGTCTATCTCTTTCCTTCTTACGCTTGGACTTTCACTGAAAAAAAAAAAGTAGTGCAGTCTTTTCGAACCACGAACCCCATGACCAGTGACGTTTGGGGATACGACACACCTCCATGCGTTGTTGTCACCTTCCAAGCTTGTTTTCTTTGAATGTGTAAGCATTTTGCTTTCCAAGGTAGTAGATTTGTTGATGGATCCCCCACAGAAGAGCATTTGGTTGCCTGGAACGTTGAACTCGACTGCTTCTTATCTGTCACGTTTATTGTTTATCGTTATTTTTTCTTTTGCATCATGTTATGGTAGGAGAGAGTGTAACATTTAGTTTTATTGCTTAAAACTGGACTTTGTAGTAATGTGTGATTCTGTCTACAATGCAGCTGTAATTATGTGAAAGAGGAATGGCTAATAAGGAGACCGTGAAGCAAACTGGAACAGACAAATGCAAGTTCACAATTCCAATATGGCATTTACTTTAATTGTAAATATTTGCATATAAATGTATTCCATTGTATTATAGTCATCAATAGTAATTACGTATTGTCACCGAAGGCATTGTGCTTGCGGCGACAAGGCGGGAACCGGACGCGTGGCCAGGAGAGCTGGACGCTTGGAGAGAGGCTCCGGAATGTTCTGCCTTTCTCTTGCCGTCGCGAATGTTCACGGAAGGTCTACGGCATTCTAGAAACAATGACTGGAGGTATAAATACTGACAGTGTTAGAAGCGCCATTTGTGTGATGGTTATTGCGACAGTCGACGTTTGAAGTGTACCGTAGTGATTTCTTTCATGTGTTTACCTGCGGCGGAGCACCGAGTCGACCTTGAAGACAGCTGATTCTCATCCCACTCATGACACCAAATGTGACTACGTGGGCTACTTAGATTCGGAAATCCGCTTGCAGAAGTCTAAAACAACTTTTGCTACAGTAAAAAGACGTGAAATTGAAAATCAGCGGTCTTCAAGGTCGACTCGGTGCTCCGCCGCACGTAAACAAATGAAAGAAATAACTGCGGTACGCTTCAAACGTCCACTGTCGCAATAACCATCACACAACTGGCGCTTTTAACACCTTGCCGGTATTTATATCTCCAGTCGTTGTTTCTATAATGCCGTAGACCTTCCGAGAACATTCGCGGCGGCAAGAGAAAGACAAAATTCCGGAGCCTCTCTCTGTCGCTTTCTTTCTCTTGGCAAGCGTCCAGCTCTCCTGCCCACGAGCCCGGCTACGTTGTCGCGGCAAGCACAACAGTGCCATCGGTGACAATAATAACACACAGGTAGAATTAAAACGAGGTACGCATGTATAACTCTTGAGAACTTATATTTAAGGTTTTAGTAAAATATTCCTCAATTTTATGTAAGCTTCGAAGGTTGATCTATTTCATCCAAGTCCCAAATGAGAGGCACTGGCCAAATTAAAAGAAATTGATTGTTCTTTCACACTGGCCGCGTGTAGGCTAAATTGTGGAAACGTAGAGTCAGACTGAGAAAATCAATGCCATAGTCGGGATTTGAACCACGGATCTTCTGGTTGCCGTCCAGCCACTCTAACCCTTGAGCTACTATGGCCAACGTGCCGATATGACATTAAATTCTCCAAATGACTCGTTTTTTTCCTGTAAACGACTTAGGAGTTCTCAGTGGTGAACTAAAAGCCCGGGCCCGTCTCGGTCGCGTAGATGGTAGCGTCTCTGCCTCACGTTCAAGAGGTCCCGAGTTCGAATCTCGGTCAGGGTGAGTTACCTGGATAAGGTTTTTTCCAGGGTTTTCCCTTATCCTTAAAGACGAATGTCGGGTAGCTCTAAGCTCCATGGACCCTGGACACATTTGAGCATCATTTCATTCACCGTCCTATATGACTTAACGTTGGAGGACGTAAAATTACACACACACACACACACACACACACACACACACACACACACACACACACACACACACACACACACACACACACACACCAAAAAAAATCACAAAGCCCGGCCTTAAAGTACTTACAGCATAGTAAGTCGCCATTAAGGTAGTTGTCTTATGTGTTTATGAGAACTCCTAAGTGGTTTACTGGGAAAATTACGAGTCGGTTGGAGAATTTAATGTCATATCGGCATGTTGGTCATAAGTAACTAAAATGGCTAGAGCGGCTGGACGGAGACCAGAAGATCCCTGGTTCAAATCCCGGCTATGGCACTGATTTTCTCAGTCTGACTCTACGTTTCCACAAATTTAAAGAAAGTTGTTTGAACCAATCACTGCCATAATTCCACTCAGTGTTTATCGAAATTTCTTAGGTGAAGCTGTAGAAAACTCCACTAAATGATGTTTAGAGCTGTAGTATTATGAAAAGTTATGTTAAATCCCTAACCACTACGGATGTGACCGAAATCACCAGAGTATGCAAGAGATCTACTGACTAGGTATATTCTGCACTAAACACTATCAGTTGGATAACAATGAAAAAAAAAAAAAACTTCTAAATTATTGCATCTGCTTCCAATACTCTGCGAGATCTTATTTTACATTCTTGTCCGTTACCCCGAGTAGCGCATACATCACTATAAAGTTCTAAAGAAAAATCGATATGGCTTGACTTGGCTTTTTGACACAGAAAAGGGTTTTGATAAAGTGTAGCATGAGGACTGTTGTACAAAGTGAAACGTGTTCTCTTAGACATCTTATATAGATTTTGCGAGGCTATCTTGTCTGTGAAACTTTTCAGTCCTGCACTAAAGCAGTCGAAGTAGGAGCACCTCAAGGCAGCGTTCTTGGGCCATGTTTATATCTTATAGATGTGTGTGCATCCAGCTTATTAACATAACCTACAGATATTCCAGTATGTAGATAATGTTGCCAATCTATGCCAAGCTGCAAATCAAGTTCAGCAGTTTAACAAAATAAACGAATGGTTTAATTAATGGAAAGTATGCCAACAATCAAAAGCCGTTCTTCTTACTTATAGACTTAATGTGTAACATTACCAGATTTATTTACAGCATATGCCACAAGGAGATGCTGTTAGATAGATTGGTGTAACTTATGTAAGTTTACGTGGTATTCAATGCAAAGACCTAGACACAGAATACGCCAACACGATCAGCTTTACCTTAAAAATAATTGTGCACACATTTTGCCAAAACATAAATTTCAAATGGAATCCCTCTTCTTTGCCGCTGGGTTGTACCATTAGACAGCAATAGGCGACGCTCAATCAGGGTGAGAGGCAATGTAGTCTGTTTCTGGTTCCTTTATTTCCTGCAGATATATACCTTGTAACCCCAAACCTCAAAGTAACGCCGCTCATGACAAAGGAGTGGGGTAGAGATATCATATTTTGGAAAAAACTATAACCTCTCTTTCATCCGACATATCTGGACCTGTGGACATGCTATAAGGAGTCCTGGCTCTAAAACTGAGATTAAACAGTTCAGGTTCGGACATTCAGTACCTCATGAGGGTACTGATGAAAACAGGGTGCCTGGCCGTGCCGGGATAGGGAGTACCATCGGGATGAGAGGGTAGGTCAATAACTACACCACCAAGTTCTGTAAAAGTAAACTTCCGGCGCTCGGGCGTTCATTAATCTTTTGAGACATGGTGCAAGAAGTTACTCCATTATTCTCAGTTAACCTAGTTATTACGTGCGGTCTTGATACACAATTAAAGTAGACGTTGAAACTGACGTTGACCATCTTGGCACTCGATACAATTAAAAAAGTCACGGTAACCCACAAACCTGATCAGCACATACGCACCCAAGACACTCTCCCAGGTCCACTGAGCTCCAGTTTCGACTTTTAAGAGATCTGATTCAATTTTCCGTATTGACGTCGATTTTCACGAAGCGTCGTTATGTCCTTTTGTCATGGCTAGGCTGCAGTTGTCCAGTAGGTTGTACACGAGCAGCAAGACACTGCTAAGAACTCGTTAAGACCCGAAATTTATACGACATTCGCCTCACTATCACGAAAATTGGAGTGCTGTCTCTGACAAGTGTTAGAAAAACAATAGAAACCATTTTATTTAATGGTACAAAAAGAGATAATGTGGTTGTTTTGGGAGGTAAGGATTTTATTAGTTTCCCCAACGACTCTGTTCTCTCGCGTAGTGGCGAGAGTCCGCGAATGCGTTACCATATATGAGTACTCCGCCTTATTTTCGAGCTTGATCCGGGCTGCCAACGGAGAGCTATAGTGCCGGGCGGACACCTACTTGCCGGCAAAGTCAAATATTCAGAGACATTTAAATTCAAGCGCATATGCTTATCAAATTGGCCACATACCTTTGTCACAGGAGGTGTTGGAAATGATGTCGCTGTTGTCATACATGTGTCCCACCTTTTAAGGAAGTTAGCATTACTTCGCATTCATTCCTCTTCTGAAATTGCTGCAATTTCTCTTCGTATAATGTCTTTCAGTATGATACTCTTTATTTTTTAAGTTACCTCATAAATAAAAATCACACACGGAAGATCTGGAGATCGCGCTGGTCATATTCCTTTACTGAAAAAGCTTCAGTTAATTTTAACGAGAGATCAGCCCTACATGCTGTAGCAGAATCTCGTTAAAAATACCTGTTTACATTCATTGTCGCACAATTCATCCAGGAATGTTGTGATGATGTTCTCCCTGTATCTCTTGAAGGAATATAAACCCCATAATTCTGTATGCATTCACAGCACACCAAACACCATTCTTTTGGTCATGCATTGGCATTTGGCGTACAAGATACGGGTTTTTCTGCACTCCAGTATCTGTTTGTTTTTGAATATATACAGGATGTTTCGAAACGACACGGAATGAATATACAGAAGTAGTTGCTCAGATTCTATATGACACATATAGATAGTTTTTGCCGCCAATATAGCCGCCTTAAAAACGCTCCAGAATGAGTGTGGATTGGGCAGTTACAGGAACAACGCCGCGTGCCTCACGCTATCGAAGGAATCGCAGGTAGGTGATACACCGTGCCACCTGCTGTAGCTGTTTATAAACATTACGACATACTCCACAGTAGCTTGCTACTATTAAGAATTTCTTTGGCTTATGAAACCGCAAGAAAGAAGCTATTCTTTAGTTATTTGTTTATGGGTGTTTAACGTGTTTCAACATTCAGTTATAACAGTCGTTGGCGGCAAGTAAGCTGGTGGGCATAAGAACTTAAACCTTTTAGAGCGAAGTTTA
The DNA here is from genome assembly GCA_030765055.1 of Mantis religiosa. Taxonomy (NCBI): domain Eukaryota; kingdom Metazoa; phylum Arthropoda; class Insecta; order Mantodea; family Mantidae; genus Mantis; species Mantis religiosa. Next base: position 44,986,766 of record CM060960.1, read on the forward strand.
TGTTAGTGAGATTGAGGATGGCAGCATTAAATGATAAAAACAACAGAAGAATATCAAAGAATTGTAGATTAAGTTAACCAAAACTAAATGGCTTATGCAATGAGACAAGCATTTTATTTCACTGTATTTAATAATACTAAATAAAGCATTTATAACTGAAATGGAAGCTGTTGATTTTACAGTAACTGGTTGAAGCAACTATATTGGCGAACAAAGAGTTCCACTTGGGGCGACAATTTGAAGCTATAATATTGGGCGAGCAAAGGTTACCACGTTGGCGTGACAGTTTGATGCAAATGGAAATAATGGGTGTTTAGCTCAGGGTAAAGCAATGAGGTTTATCTCCGGGTATGCGAGGATATGCATGAGAAGGATGGTTCTAATGACACTGGAATGCCCGTTTCAAACAGGTTTAATGACTGCTTATTTTTATCAGAATATCGAACTTTAAGTTGCCGACCAAGGATTACCAATATCACTGTTTAAAGTTACTGAAGGTGGAATGGTTATTACTCGATAAACTTAATTCGTTCTTCACGTACATATGAACCGACAAATATCTTCTCTCATCACTTCTGGTCTGTCCTCGACCAAGACAGGAGAAAGGACTGCCCTAATCGGCTCCACGCCTCGGACTGTCCTCCACGGTGGCGCGTGGGTGTAACTTTCACTTCCTGGAAGCCCATTATTCAACCAAAGATTCCCTTTGTGACTATTTTGCCATGCCATTAAGAAGGGTCCGAAGAATAGCCCATTCAACAAAGTCAAGTGCTCCCCTTTAGAAATCTGCTAAGGACACTGTTTCTTACATTTCTTTTGTTATAACAACTCAACCTGTTGCATTCGTAACAAACATACAAGACTCCTTTGAAATCCATCATGATTCTTTACTTATTGCAATCCTTTAATTTCGGTATCATGGTTGAAAGTACTGTACAATTAAGATCATAGCAAAATGAATAACCTTTTTTCGTTTCTTTCACCTAACTTGTTTCCCGAGAATATCTTTAATATATTCGTCCCCAGGAAAGCTTCAGGTCTTATTTTATAATGCATTGCTGATAAAATAATGTTTGTACACTTACACGAGTCACATGCGCTTTACCGCTCGGCTACCATGCATACGGCCAAGCCGCAAAGCAGCTCCTTATCTATTGCATAGCTTTGAAATGAAGCTCGAGTGGTACCAACGCTTAGATTGTAAACATTAATTGATCTTTCACACTAGCCGTGTGTAGGCCAAAGTATGGAAAGGTAGAGTCAGACTCAAAACTTCAATGCCACAGCTGGAATTCTAATCACTGAACATCTATACATTTCCAAAGCATATACTGTTAACGCAGCGTCAGCAAATGCTTCCGATTTTTTTCCGACTCGAACTTTTGTGTCTGGCAGCGGTTCATTTTATTTGTTAAAGGGTGTATTTTCACGGTCGTCAAGTCGAAAAGAAAATATTATTTGCTGTTTAAAAGAAGCTAAAGAATACGCTTACCACAGTACGTGATTCAGCAGGGCAATGGAATATCCCAGCAAATCACTGCGCAGGAACTCGGGGTATTTCGCTCTCTTCTCAAGGAATTCAAATTCCCCCCTACACATGCCTTAAGGGGATGCAGCACCGAAATCCAGCAATTTTCAACCAATCTTGTTGAAATTTTGACCACTTAGTTCTGATGCATAGTGGACATAGAATTCAAAATTTGGTTTTTATATCTTCAATAGTTTTTTAGTAATTAATTTGTGAAATTCAAAATTTGGGCAAAATTCAAACCGCTCCACGTGATGAAAATTTTCAAAATTTTAATTTTTCTGTTTCTAAATATATTCAGAGGATTATGAAGAAAAGATCTATCATACGAATTTCTTATACAGTCTTTAGTTCCAGAGGAAAAAAATAATTAGGTATGGAGCAAACAAAAAAGCCAAAAAATGATTAAATCTTTGACTTTTTGTATCAATAACTTTAAAAATATAACGAGTATTAAAAAAATCAGATAATAAAAACGTCTGTTTGCTTTCTAAGAACGTGTGGAAAATTTTAGAGGGACTGCGTCAAAACTGCATCGTGTGGAACATTTTGAATGACAAAAAAAGTGTTGAAAAAACTGAGTAAATCAAATTTTACAATCCAAAACATTTTCCTTCTCAGCTACATGCCTTGAAGTAGACTAAAACCCTCCAGATAGGTAAGTTGGACCCTCTTGCCTCTTCTCTGTTCTGCAGCAGTTTTCTTCAATTTTAGTTTCCTTCTGGATGTTTTAGAAGTTACCTTCACAGAAATTGCTGAATGTATTAAGCGTAATTGGTCCTTTCCTTGCTAATTTTTAGAGATGTCCATTATGTCTGACTGCAGCTTGAGTGAGGCAGAACAACCAAAATTGAATTCACTGATGGTTGATGTCATAGCAACCTGAAGTCTCTTCTTTGAAACAAATATTTCTTTTGGGCAATTCTGTCATATCATGTTATGTAAACTTTCATTTGCATTTTGTGTCTTACCCAATGTACATCTCCTTAGGATTTCATCTGATGCCAGCCTTTGGTACACAGGCATTAGTGTTCTTACCACATCAGGCCTCAAGTATGTTCCCATTGTTGTGTTATGTTCAGGTGTTTCTTCCCATGTATCGTTTAGTCTATTCATGATCCTGACTATGTACACAGTCAACAGAAGGTCTGTTGTTTCAAATATGTTTTACCTATAACCTATATAACAGTTATATGCACATTTTGATGTATAAAATACCTTTTTAAATGTTAAATGACAGACTAAAACTCATCAATTATATATAAACAGTATGTAGTTTAACGAGAAACAACAAGAAAATGACGACCAAGTTAGAAACTCACACAAAAGCAAAATATAAACATTACTATTTGTTTTCAATGTTTGCAGGCAGTGTTTTGTTTCCATGGTGCCACATATTGTAAGAAATAACCATCATACCAACACACAAAATTCCACCAGAAACTTTGCCCGCTAATTACAAATGTATTAATATAGTACATTCAGTCGAACTCAAATGGCAGAATTTTGTGAATACAAGTGCCTGAATGAAGGTGCGCACGGGCATTTAAATTGTCATGTGAGGGTATTTAATACCTGAAACTCATAAATTTAGTTATATATATATATATATATATATATATATATATTCATTCTCTCTTACTCTTCTAATCACTATCCGTTCAACAGTAGAACTTCTGTTATACATTTCTAGTACGTATAATTTAGACCAAAACAATAATCCAAATTTTTAGAAGAAAAAAACCCAGTGATGTGGTGGCTTTAAAATTCCGTTGCTTGCTCGACGAGCCACGTGCCCCTTAAATTTAGCATAGTATTGAGTGGTTTTGAATTTCGTATTTATGAATCAAAGATTGATATGCAAAATAGATTTATGAATAAATCTGTGCTTGTTTTATTGTATTCCAAACAAGAGACTAATGGAACAGATTCACGTCGAGTGTTTTCCAATAACAAAATGTGACACACTTCATCATCTGAAAAACATTTTACGTCACAAGTCTGTGATATAATTAAGGGCATTTGTAGCAGATGACTAGCTGGGATTATCACTCGGAAAGTATGCCATCCGCTTAACCTTGTAAAAGTGATTATGCCACGTCCTTCAGGGTCTTCTATAAGTAAGGAATCATACACTAACCCTTGCTCAAACTGTTCTTAGTTCCACAAAAGTCTTACTTGGTATAAATTGAGGGTTTTAACGGGATTTGCGTAAGATTTTGCCTAATCTCTTACGGTTTACAGCTATGGGTTTCGTTAAGGAGGTTGTGGATTCGAATCCCTCGACCGACTTTCGTGATCCATAGGTATTTTCCCCCCGCGGATGTCTCCCCGGCTCGCTAGCCGAATGTTGGGAAGGTTTCCGGCTTCAAGTCCCATGAAGGGCGTATACGCTTCTCTTGAGTGAAGCTGCCGATTGAACTAAACTCCGCTGGGGAAGCCTAATATGTAAATACATATAATGTTCCTGCCCTCTGCTATGCCAGGGTCCAAGGATCGGCCGCCATTTGTCTTTCACCTCATCCCTTCCTCCCAGAGCATTTCCTCGAAGGAAGCACAGGTATAATAAAAATAACAAAAGGTTTCTTGTAAAGGCTAGTTTCGAATAGAAACGTTTTCTTGAAAAACTGATGTCCCATCTTGTAAGTATCAGGTTTAGTTTTTAGCCATTTTATGTTTCTGGGTTATGTTCCCCCCCCCCCTTCTCTCTCTGTTTCATGCCCTGCGTGCAGTTTTATAAATGTATATAAACTTTTATTCAGTCGGTTGTTAATAAAATCAGAACATCCAATTTTTGAGTAAAATAATAATTTTATCCATTATAAGCAAGTGGTTTGAAACTAATAACTAATTATGAATAAAGAGGACTTCTCAATCCACAGAGTGCATTTTATTCGCCATGCAAATAATTTATATCTTGATGCACGCCTTTTCTGGAACTTTTTTGAAGCGCTTAGAGGATACTAATCTCTGTTTCATATAACTTTGCCCCGCTGACATGTATCACTCCGCGTGCAACTACCTACCCCTTATCCTAATTGGCTAATGCTTTCGCGCCATAGGCCATAGACGGTGCCTTCCCGTCACATTTAAACCTGCAGTAAGCGTCATAATAATTGCTAGGAAGATAGATAAAATCATACAAATAAGAATATGAAGGCATGCAAAAATAATGAAGTTTATAATGAAACTGAGCAAGTTGAAATTGAATGAATGAGCAATGAAACTCGAACAAGTTTACAATGAAAGGCCTTCGGCCTTTTCCACTGGAATCTTTTTAAACCAGCACACATACCTTGGAAAATGCTTGTCTTTCAGTCTTAAAAGTCGTGTCACGCCACACTTGTCGTGTGTCCTTCATTCACCCAAGTCTCGTCAAGGTAGTATATTTTGCGATTTGTATCCCGGTACAATCTGATTGTCCTTAAATAACGTCTTCGCCATACAGCAATATCGCCCCTGGAGTGGTAAGTTTTCCTGTTGTCTCAATTTCACGTCACGATGTTCCTATGCATCTAACACTCACACCTGTAAGTTCAAGGCACAGCTTTCCGACTTCTCTCACTGACAAAGACGGATTCTTTTCTGTGAGTGCATTAAACACATGGAACACAATTCTTTATTCGCCGCTTTGTAAAGGTTTTCTCTTACGATGCTTCAGCTAAAAACTGGCGGTAGACTCTGCCATTATACATATAAGTACACGCGCAATAAACGATCAGTAATATAATTTTGCTCTCGCACTCGGCGCAACACACCTTCGAATGGCGATATATGACTAATCCAGTTCAAAAGAAGGTCAGTGATAAAAGTCACATAAACAAATATGTCATCACTACCGCTAAATCACGTGCTATCGTGCCATGTGCTTGAGAGCAAAGGAACCTCCTCTTTACTTCGTTTAATAATTAACATGCATTTCAGATAAATCAACTCTTGCGTAATATATTTAATTGAAACAGTTACGAAAATATAAATTTTACAATTTTCTTCCAACATATAAAGATATATCACCATGTTAAATAACGAACGAATTTTTACCGCACAACAGTCTATTCTACAATAGGAACCAATGAGAGGTGATAAGGTCACATGACCGTTAAGAGATACGGGGAAAGCTTAAGGATTAATGAATTATTTATTTCGAGTTGTCGGGTAGAATGTAAATATCCTATTAAGTTTCACTGATGTTTTCGAGTAAGATAATGACTAGCCAGAATTAAACGAAGCAACGCAAACATAGGACCTCTTTTGCATTCAGTGGCTGAAATAATTCTGCACCAAAGTTCTCATTCTTTTTTGCACGGGCTGCAAAGGGAGGATATCGATCGCTCGCGTGGCGCTGGAAGTCGTAGCTTTCATCTAAAATGAATAACGATTTTCGATCAACGCCACTGCAGCCAAGGAAATGTGTTACTGGACATCTAAATAGAGTACGTGCTGCTGGGGTATGGGTGTTGATCATCAGAAAGCCGAGGAGGCTTCTTCTGGATCCCTCCTGGAAGAAGGGTTACATTGGTGGGCTTGGACTTAAGCGGATTCCCTAACATTTCCAGTATTACAGCCTGGTACAGGGGTTGCTCTCCAAAGGCCTAACTCTCACAGTTAAGTGCAGAGGATCTACCAAATTAGTCCAAAGACCCTTAAGTCCAAGGACCCTGGCCTCCTTCAGCCCGGGAGCAATGGATAACGCCGGGGGTCTTTCCATAGGGCAATACCTGATTTGTTAAAAAGCCCTCCCCCCTGTTGACAACATCAAAACGGGATGGAAGTGGCAAGTTAATGCCAGAGGTTCTACTCCCATTAGTCCTGGATCCGTAGGACCAAGTACCCGTGCCTCCTTCGACCAGGGAGTTACCGAGCTGTCCCAAAAGGGCGCCCGGCGCCTCCGTGGGCCTTTCCATAGGGCAAGACCTAGAGACTAACAAGCGCCCCCATCTGATCCTGTGGACTGAAGACGGGATGGAAGTGGATACGCCACTTAGGTGCGCCAACTCCAAAATGGGAAGGCTACCGATATGACCTCGGTGGGGGCGCCTGGTGATCTAGCACACCTTCTACTTGCTATGCTGGCTAGTACGCGGGAATATATGGATTCCCTCAACCCCGTCCAGAGACGTACCCGATCTCCTACGGGTATTGCGAACCACTGCCCCCTCGAGACCAACCCAATCCGAACTCTCAAAGCGAAGGGCTCGAAATTTCGGCCCGAGGTCCCTCTAGTAACGTCAGAGGTGCCACGAGTGCTAGGGGTCCACAACGCCCGCACCACGGCAGCTGAAGGGGACGGATTCCCTCCCCTACAGTCCTAACTCTCACAACGGAGAGGTCTCTGTAAAGGTCCGTACCACACAGAACAGCTGGGTAAGAGTTCGATGAAGCAAATGAGTGCGATTAACGCGTTGGCCATCCAGTCGCCTGGTCATTTGACCCTAAAACATCAGTAACACTATGTTTACTTCATGCTTCGTCTGTGTTGATTAAACTAAATCACATAGGAGGTTGGGATTTACTACATCAGCTCAAAGTGGAGGAAACGATGCAAGAGGACGAAAGTGAAGTAGCACCGATAACAAAATCGTCGAAGCATGCTTTTGTTTGGACTGTACTGTGGCAGGAGGAGACATTTTGAACACGTACCGCTTTAAGGAATACATCCACAATAAAAAATTGTGTTTATCTTATTTCGTTTCTGAGGAATACTGCTTCTAAGGCTGTTGTGCATCATTTTGAAGCACTCTAGAAAATGATGCTGTATCTCTATGTATCTTCTTTGACGCCATCTCCATGCCAAGTGCTCCGGGGGTGGATAAGGTCTCAGAGTATGTGATGGTCGATGTAAGGGTAAACGCCAATTAAGTTGACTAATACGTTTAATGAATGCTAATAACGATCTATTTGACTGGGTTTGTTGAAAGAGAATGTGGAATTGTACTGTTTCGAAGACTTTGCACAAGTATTAAATCATTTAACTCTGAATTTAGGGTTTAAAATGATTCTCTAATGAAAATGAGATGCGTAAATTGCAGTGAATTGCTGCAATGCTAACCAGAAGGTTCCTTAGCGCTGACATCTATTTCTATATTTGTATAACCCGAGCGCGGTTTTTAATCAGTAAGCAATTACGAACATTACTGTAAGACTGTTGAACACGAGGGAAAAGATGCGAATTTTAGAAATATACGCTCTTATCAACTTGCCTACCAAGTGTTATATTGCCGGCTTTCGAGCCTTCTCATTTGTCTTTGATGCTCCAATTTTCACTCGGTGACTTGCTGAATTCTAAGACACTCATTCCCTTACTAATTTTTGGTATTTTGGTATGCAGATTCCGCAACCTTTGCTTCTGAATGTAACGGATTTCCAGGTACGCCTTGAGCTAAACTATTTGCTTCAATTGTTTTGTAGTGGACACCAAGAGGTATAACAGCTATAGTCTTATTATTTTTTAAATTTACGTTTTCCAACGTTAAGTCATATCGGACGATGAATGAAACGATGTTCATATAGTCCAGGGTCCATAGAGTTTAGAGTTACTAGTTATCTTTCAGGACAAGGGAAAACCCTGGAAGAATCCTTTTCACACTGACTGTGATTAGAACTGAAACAAAATGTTCAAATGTGGGGTGTAGAAAGAGGTTGGATGATGATGGACTTCTTGGAAGTTCTCTGAGTTCGATCTAGTCGTTCCTCGGCTGCTCTGGTATCTACATGAACTCTTCCTTTCAGGCGTGGTCGCGGATATGGAAGGATAATGTTGTTTGAAATAAAAGATAATTAATAATTCCCCCAACGAATCTCCAAACTTTGAGATTTATTAAGAATGAAACTTTTTATTAACATAAATCAATCGATGTCCATATTCTCTGGTGCAATCCTTTTAACTGTTTACCAATAATCACTTTTCTGTTGCACCAAGTAAAATATACTGATACCTATATTCTTACACACAAAAATTGCCTTTGCACATGAGCGTCTATTTGCAGACTTACACGTCCTTTCACCATGGAAGTCAAATGAAGAAGGACGACGACGAGCATGTTGGCAAGCTGTGGAACAACCCGAAGGGGGTCAAATCGTGTACCTGCTTTGGAAAGAGCTTAACCACGTAGTGGCGGGATGTGGATGTTGCAGGATGTCAGGTGAAAATTATGTAGGTGAGACGAAGGGAGGTAGCCTGTTGCTCCTCGGTGACTGATGATTCGGTTGCTACGGCCATCGTGCACCGCTGGTGGATATGTTAATGAACTACGAAGAGGATAAACAGAATTTAAGTGTCCAGACAAAAATTTTGGCTGATTGAAATTGTGTTTAGGCAGGAATGGGGGTCTTATGGTTACCGGTAGTGCCCGCAAGTCATGCGCGGTAGCCGGTATCGCTTTAAGCGACGCTCGCGTGAACATAGTCCCCAAGGGATGTGACTAGGGTGCTCTGATGTTGAGGTAAACTCCCGTAAAATTTGGAGGCCCGGCGCCTAATTTCATCCTCCACATAAAGGAGGGATGAAGCCTCATGAAGTAATCTCACGGGGAACCTTCTGCAAACAGAATAAATAATCCGAAGACATTTATTCTGTGCACGCTGGAGCAGTACCAGATTCAAGCCTGCGGCCATGCCCCAGACTTCACACGCGTAGAGCATGATAGGGAGGACCAGAGCCAAAAAGAGACGCAACTTTAGGGAAAAAGACATCGCGGACCGCCACACAGGGTATAGCGATGCCGAGGCACCACACGACCGCTGCGCTAGCACCCGGATGTGCTCCCGAAAAGTTAAGCCCTCATCCAGCTTGACTCCCAAGTTTTTTATAGAATTCTCCCACCGAATCCTTTGTCCAAAATAGATGAATGTTGGGAAGTTGGCGGGAAAGCGGCGCTTGGTGAACAGAATCGCTTGGCTTTTCTCTGTGTTGATGGACAATCGCCAAAGCGTACACCATTCTTGGAGGAGAAGAAGAAGAAATCACCTCCAGTGTGCTTATAAAGTCTTTTTGCCATTGCTATAGCGACAAATCAACATCATTCAACGTTTATACATTTCGTCATAAATTTTGTATAATAACTGTTTCATACCATTATTCAATATTCTAAATAGAATATTAAATAGATTTAAATAATCATTTAAAACGTTTCAGAACTTGGGATCTCTTGAACGTGAGGAAGACACGGTACCACCTACGATACAGAGGTGGGCACCATAATCCTAACTACTTCACCCAAACTTAACTTTAAGAGATCTATTAGATCTTAGGTACTTGCAAAATTAATTTTTTTCTTAGTCTCCCTAGGGGGGGGGGGGCTTCAGCTGCTGTGGTGCGAACACTGCGGACCCCCAGTACTCGTGGAACTTCTGGCGTTACTATAAGTACGTCGGGTCGAACATTTGAGCTTCTCCCTGATTGGGAGTTGCTAGGATTGGGTTGGACTCGAGGGGGCAGTGTGTTGCCGCCACCCATGGAGAACTAGGTACATCCGGCCAGTCTCCGGCCTCCATTGCCTAAGTCCCGGATACTAGGCTGCAGAGCTGGTGTGCTAGTTGCCCGTCACCCCGATCGAGGTTTTTCGGTAGTCTCCCTGAAGGGAGGACGCGTGTACGTGGCGTATCCACTTCCACCCGAAAGGGGGGCTTTGCTAAGTAATTAGATCTTGATCTACTGGAAACACCCGTGAGCCTTACACGACTACCGGTATATAGGGGGAGTTTAGACTCCACGTGGACCCCTAAGTTGGCTGCATACAATAAATAAGGATATATTAGCGTCCCTTAATCTGCTATTACCTACATATCCCCCCCCCCAATGAGATTCTCTCCATAAACAGGAGGTAATCCGAATGCGACAACCTGGAAGTTATTATAAACTGTACTATTTGTGGCTATTAACAGTGAATAGTAATTTCTCGATGTTTATTATATATTTTGTTTTAATAGTCTACTGAGAGATTTCATTGTCGTGTGTAATACTTTTAAATGGCTTCTAAGAAACAAAACTGCAATGTAAGGTTAAATGTTGTAACCTACGGTATAGCATAGTCCAGCATAAATCTCTGCAGAATGACCTGACGTTTCGAGCTAGATTTCCAACATGATTTTCAATAATTTTATGTGATGTGGTTTGCAGGATAGGGCAAACCTAATTTGCGGTTTGGTTATTTAAACATAAATGAAATATAGAACAACCCATAGCAGTAGCTAATGGCTATTTTGCGGATTTACTGATCTCTGCTTTAACTCACGTGCCTTCGTGTTTATACACCGCTGTTTGCTCGTATTTCTGGCAAATGAGCTGATATGTATGGTCTGCTTGCATTAGCTGCTGAACGACCCATTGCTCTCGCAAATAATGGTTTTGGAATATAACTTCCAAACGAGGTTTGTGCAGGAAAAACCTGGTGAGGTGAATTTACATGCATTTTTCCACACACTCTTCCACAAATTTATTCTTACAAAAGCTCTGCTTCGAAGTAGTTTCGTTAAAGATATACTAAGGTTAAAATTATAGCAATATTTGTAATTTTTTTCCTACCAAGTAGAGGAAAGTATTGCATTCCACCCAAGAATTTGATTCAGTCTTCACTGGAAATAGACTTTTAGGTCCTTGCATAAAAAGTTGTGTAAAATAGTGTGTGTATATTATCAATATGTAAGTTGTCTTAAATTTGGCCCCGAAAAATCAATGTTGTTTATTTGTTTCATAAAGTTATTTAAAGTTTAAAAATATTTAAAGAAGTTTTAAAATATTATAATGGTTATATTAAGTTTAGAAAGTGAAATTGTAAAACTAAAGATGTGTATATAGCTTGCTACGAGTAACATGAAATATTAAGAAATGTACAGTTACTAAGGGAGAAAAATAATCCTTAGAGGGAGGTTATCAGATCAAGTATGATCATTGTAGAAGATGGACGTTTCTGAACTGCATCGAGTAATTTTGAGAAAGTAATAGTATTTGACAAAGTTTAATTCGTTTTATATCACAATTTTTTGTCAAAGCTTAATAATTAATTTCAGAATATAACAAAAAGGAAATATGCCATTACTTTTTTTTTAAAAGAGCTCTATTTAGAAAAGGACATCGATCCTAGCCAACGACCTGAGAGGAGAATTTTCATCCTCCGGCTGTGTAATTATAATTCGCCTTGTATCATTATCTGATAAAGTGAACTAGATTTAAAATTTACCATATTGAATAAGAAATGTTTTTAAAAATGTCGCAACGTGGTGCAGAATGGTCCATTGGAAGATGATAAATAAAATCTATCTTCAACTGGCACAAGAATACACACGTTTGAAGATAATTAAAATTGTCTTCAAGTATTACTCAAAAACGAAAATTTCGTTAAACATCAAACTTACTAAGTTCAACTCTTCCAAGAATGTGATGCGAAAATTTTTAAGGAAATTCCTCCAACACAAACTACCTTTTACATGGAACAATTTTTAGAAAACTTGGATTTTTTCAAAAATGGCTGTTCGCGATATTTGCGTGACAGATGCAATGTATATATCAAATTATCTGAGGGTGTTCTTAGAAATCCTTTTCATTGTAGATAACTGACAAACCCTAAGAGAAATAAAATCCTAACGAAACAAAAAGGTAGATTTTGTTAAAAAACACAATTTAGATCAAATATATTACTATTGTGGAGTGAACCATTTCGGAGATACTCCTATTTATTTGAATTGTTCAGTATTTTTTATTTTCTCAAGTGGGAAGTCGTTATTGATTTATTTATTTCTTGGAGATGCAAAGTGATTGGAATTTCATAGCCGTACCACAACAGTCAATTATTTAAAACACTTTAAGTCTGCTGTATTCCCATATTCCCTTGTACCTACAAGAAAATTAGTAATTAGATATTTAACTGGATTAACATTAAGGATATAGAGAAATAATTGTTCGTAAGAATGGCTTGTGCAAGAGTTAGACCGGCGAATTAAAGAGGCAAGCCAAGGCCAACTATTGATCTCTAGCCTTTAGGAAATTATTCAGTTCGATTAATTACATAGATAGAGGAATAAGTGTTTGTAAGAATAGTTTGTACAACAGTAGAGAACGGCAGGTTGGACCGACAAATTAGAGAGGCTAGCCAAGGTCAACTATTCATGTCTAGCCTTTAGGAAGTTATTCAGTTCGATTAATTACATAGATAGAGGAATACGTGTTTGTAAGAATAGTTTGTACAACAGTAGAGAACGGCAGGTTGGACCGACAAATTAGAGAGGCTAGCCAAGGTCAGCTATTCATGTCTACCCTTTAGGAAGTTATTCAGTTCGATTAATTACATAGAGAAATAAGTGTTTCTAAGAATAGTTTGTACAAGAGTGGAGGAAATTGTGCAAAGCATCATATTTTTAGGAACTTAAAACATGTATTGCTGCGAACACGATAAGCAAAGTAAAAGATGTCCCTGGCTATGTGTGTATAATGTGTTAACAGGACCGTGTTGTACTTGTTTCCTCTCTGGAGTCCCAGAGGTACTTGTATTTCTTTGCGTAATGCTGTCGAGTGAGTTGGCAGTACTTCACCGTTGTCGGTCTCTCAGTGCCTCTCATTTCAATAATTAACTGCGTTGCCATTCCGCAAGAGGTCCCTTTTCAGGATAATAGTGCATGAGTGCTTCTGTTCAAACTCATTTTGCTGTACTATTAAATACTAAGAGCATTACGAATGTAAATTAACATACTTCCACAGCCTCTTTTTTTCTGTACAGCCATTTATTTAAGAAATGCTGGTGTTGCACTCACAATACTTTCTCTGCTCTTGCACAGTCTATTCTTACAAGCGTTTATTCCTCTATTCACTTCATATTCATCAAGGTAAACATTGCCCGCCTCGGCAGCGTAGATGGTAGCCTGTCTGCCTCACGTTCAAGAGGTCCCTAGTTTGAATCTCGGTCAGGGTGAGTTACTGGATAAGGTTTTTGCGGGGGTTTCCCTTATCGTAAAAGACAATTGCCGGGTAACTCTAAGCTCTGCGGACCCTGGGCTAATTTGAGCATAATTTCACCCATTCCATTCATCGTCCGATATAACTTTGGAGGACGGAAATTAAAGAACATACTTTATTGCTTATGTTCTTGTTTGTGCAAGGGAATACTTGAATACACTAGATATTAAATATCAGTCAAATGTTTTAAAGAGCTGGTCACTATGTTATGGTTTTGAATTCCTTTCTTTTTGTATGGCCAAGAGATAAATGATTAACGACTTCTCATTTCAGAAGGGTATAAGCATTACAAAATTCGGAAAAATAACAGGAAATATCTCGAAAATGGTGCGCTTCACAAAAGAAGTATATTGGACATATATTTTCTGTTTTAACAGATCTATATTTACGTAGAAAATGAAGGTAGTTACTGTGAAGCAATACGTATTATACAAATGTAGCTACTTGTAACAAAAAAACTTCACTTATCTTAAGAAAAATAATGTTGTTTTGAATTAGTTGAAGTTGAAATCGTTTTCACAAACTCTAACGACGCAAACAACAGTTCGTGAAATTGATTTCAACGTCAACTAATTCAACTAATAAGAAAAATCGACATTTTTCTTAAGACAAGTGAAGTTTTGTGTTACAAGTAGTTATATTTTTATAAGGTCATGTTTAATGTGAAGTGAAATATTCTTTCTCTTACGCTTCGCGAGTTATAAGGACTTCTCAGGACATTAGCCATGAAGGTACTTTATATATATATATATATATATATATATATATATATATATATATATATATATATATATTTTAATATAAATCCTTAGAAGCATTTTTGAGAAAATGAAGATTTTAGAAATATATTCCAAGTAAAGGTTAGTTTGGGGGAGGGACTTATATATAATCTTGGGGTCCTGGAGGATGCTGAACTTAAAAATCGAGTTTGGTATTTAACAGATTTTTCGTTTATGAGTTAAGCTGTTTGCAGATGCACATACACACATGCGCGGCTTTTTTAATGTTTACTTTTTGATTAACTGGACTTTAAAACATGTATTTCGTTTGAAATCTCAGTATTGAACCTTCTCTACTGTGTACGTGGAAACAAAGGAAAAGGATGTGACATTTCAATATGAAAGGCGATCAGAAGAAAAATCTTTAGGGAAATTCAACAGCTGGGATAGGTCTATAATATTTCTCGATGCTCGTAATCGGTACTTTACATTTTGAGAGTAGCGATATTCGATATGATATACGAGGCGTGTCCGTAAAATGTCTCCAATTTTATTTAATATACAAAACATGTTTACTGTCAATGAGTGTTACATTGATGAAAAGGCTATGTTTCAACGTAATCACCATTGCGATCGATGCACTTTTGCATGCGCTGTGGCAGTTTTTGTATATCCTTGTCATAGCACTCTCCCGCCAAGTTGCGCAGGTAGCGCTCAACCTCGTTTTTCAAATCATCGTTGGTCTGGAAATGTGTTCCACCCAGGTGTGACTTCAACTCAGGAAACAGATGATAATCACTAGGTGCTAAGTCTGGACTTTAGAGGGGATGGGTGATGATGTCGCATCCGAACTGGGCCAGAAGATCAGTCGTTGCATGTGCAATATGGGGACGAGCGTTGTCGTGAATAAAAATCACTTTTCGCCAGCATTCCCCTCCTGCGATTTTGAATGTCACGTCGCAATTTTTTTAGTCTCACAGCTGGCGGCGTTTATTGTTGTGCCGGTAGTCATAAATACATCTTTTCTGTCCCAGAACACACTGGCCTTCACTTTTCCGCCACAAAATGTCTGAACTTTCTCGGCTTCGACGAATTCGAATGCCGCCACTGACGAGAACGTTCTTTAGTTTCTGGTGTTGTGTAGTGCAGCCAGGATTCATTGCCAGTGACAATCGAATCCAACAATTCCTCGCCCTGTTCCGCATAGCGCCCCAGGAATCGTTGAGCCGCTTCAACACGTTGCCGTTTATGGTCTTCGGTGAGCATTTTGGGGACCCACCTCGCACACACCTTGCGATAATGCAAATGTTCGGTCAAAATCTTGTCAATCGTAGTCTTACTGACTTCAGGAATAAGTTCCACAGCTCGCGGGATAAGTTCGCACAGCTCGCGAATGAAAGATCAAGCATGGCGCAAGAGGGATGTCGGACTTTGACATTTTATACGAATAGGTCAATTGGTTGGTAGGTAGAAACATTAAAGCTGCTATGTCAGATAGGCGTGCAACGATATGAAGTATCTGAGGATATAACAGTACTTGTTAACCAGGAATTTGTAGTTTTGAAGGTGACAGAACGAAACAGAAATTGTGTCAAAATAAGGTAAATAACGCCGGTAATCAGTGTACGTTCAGCTCGCGAACTTTCCCACGCCGATCTTTAAGCATTTCCTGCTCCACTTTTGCAATTGTTTCGGCTAAAACTGAAGGCCGACCAGAACGCTGTTCGTCATGGACGTCTATACGTCTTTGAACTCTCTGACCCACGTTCGCACGTTTTTAACGTTCATATACTGTGACCCATAGACTTCGCATAACTGACAATGAATTTCAGTGGGGGGTGGTGCCCTTGGCACTCAAAAAACGGATCATTGCACGCAACTTGCACTTGGTGGCGGAAGTGATAGGAAGCTCCGTCGCAAATGGCTGCCCAGCCAAGACTAATGGTTTCAACGCGTTCGCTGTGGTGGGGATTTGAAGGGGTGTAACCAAGCTACACGCCAGTGTTGCCGGATCTCGCGTAATATCGTTCCTCACGGCTCCAGCCCCTCGGAGACCTTATTTTAACGACACGCCTCGTATAACGCTTCAAATGCATAGCACTGAATTTTGTTATAGTTTTTAGTGTGTAAATACGTGTATCCAATGTTGTTTTTGTTCAGTTTTAGATGTCGTGGCGTAATATTCTGACAACGACGGTAAACTTGTACCAGGCTTTTTCAACATAGGTTCTGCAAACTTTACTCGATATATGAACGTAATAGGATTCTTTAAATGTGGAATACTACCCCGCGAAAACGTTTTTCTGCGTGTTTTGTAATAATCTGCTCTGTTATTATTTTAGTACTATCTACTTCAAAATAGTTCAATATTTCAGCTGTTTTATTCATATACATTATTGTACATTGGTAAAATAAATAATTGTGGAAATTAGTTATACAGTAAGTTATGACCGTAATCCGAGTTCGACTTAAGAAATACAATCGGGAAGGAAAGAACAAATATTTCTATGGGCTCTGTTATTTTACATCTTAAGTTCAGATTTGTTTCTGCTGGATTCACAGGTTTTGGTCACCGAACAAGATAAATGAGTGAGGGAGGGTTCACCAAGGTTCGTGTGGTTTAATTTGAAACATATATAGCAACTTCCATAAGCCCAATAAGCCCAAACAACTCCCCGAAAGTTATCGTCCTATAAGTCTGTTGCCGACCCTCTCCAAGCTGTTTGAAAAAGTAATTCATCGCCGTCTTCGGTCTTAACTTAATCATAACCATGTTCTTCCTCCTTACCAATTTGGATTTCGTCACAAACATTCCACTACCCATCAGCTTTTACGATTAACTCAGTCAATTGTTCACGGCTTCGAGGCCCATCAGGGTACCACGACTGTCTTCCTTGATGTGGCACAGGCATTCGACAGGGTTTGGCATGATGGTTTGCTCCTTAAGCTCTACCGCATCGGCCTTTCTAATTATTTATCACATCTAATCCACAGTTGCCTCTATAACCGCAGCTTTTCAGTACGCATTGGTGGAAAGCTATCCCCACGTAATATTACCGCAGGTGTCCCACAGGGTTCTATCTTGACACCGACTCTATTTAATATATACACTTCTGATATTCCTGACTTAGCTCCGACTTCTTTAGCTCTTTACGCTGATGACACAGTACTATATTATTCTCATGTTAATCTCCAGCATGCACAACAATTAGTACAGCTCTCTTAAGATCGCCTAACTCGTTGGTTCAGCACTTGGCGGATCTCATTGAACCCTCAGAAAACCGAAGCTAAAATCTTCACTCTTCGCCGATATACTCCACTTCCTCCGTTGTGTCTCTAAAGGAACAGTGTCCCTTGGCTCCCGACTACAACTCCCGTTAAATACCTTGGAGTGCTTTTGGACTCTCGACTGACCTGGCGTGCTCATATCGATCGTCTTATATCACTGGCCTCCGGGCGACTTTCAAAACTCTCACCTCAGTTGCATCGCCGTTCCAGCCTTGGCCTACAGTCTTCATTGTTACTCTACAAATCGCTCGTTCGTCCGCTCATTACATATGCCTGCCAGGTGTGGGGGGGGGGGGTGGCGCACACACATGTCATCTGCGTCGTCTTCAGGTTATACAGAATCGCTTCATGCGCATCGCTACCAACACTCCATGGTTCATCCGTAATCAGCAGCTCCATAACCAACTAGGACTGTCACCTCTTCACGACTGCATTAGCAGGATCGCTCGTCGTTTCTTTTCCACACTGCAAGACGTTCCAGGAGCTGTGCATTATAACATCGGCGTCCGCACGCGCCAACCCTCACGCTTGAAGAGGAGACTACCACAGGACCTGCTTCTAAGTGATACATCTGATTCGAGTGATTCTAGTGCTTGATGTGTTTCTTACATCTTCAATATTGACATAATTTCTCAGAGAGTATTATTGGAGTTCTAACTTAATGTAGTTAGGGGGTGGCCTGTTAGCCTACCCCTGAGTGTTATTGTTCTTATTGTACTGTTACCTTCTTTTCACTCTGATCTGTAAAGCACTGTACTGCTGATCGATCAATAAATAAATTATAAAAAAATTGAGAAATGACCTACTTAGCGCTACCCCTCCCTGTGGCAAAGGAGGGTGAGAAATTTTGTTAGCACATTGCCATTGCTATCCGTGACTGCCTAGATAATTGAGAAATAACCAATAAAAATTTCATTCATGTAGCTTAATTGGGGCAGAGAAAGTGTACTAAAGTATGAAAAATACAACTTACTGTAAACTGCAATTAAATATAAATTTGTACGTGACAGTAGTGACTCGCCAACTTAGAACATCCAAATTAAAACCTATCAACTGAAAACTCCTACATGTTATACATATTTGAGATCTTAGAGTTTCTAGGTTTTTATGAGGCATGACAACAAAAATTCGATTTTTTGGACCCAAACAACTACATAGCGTCTTAGTGCATTCAAGTTAGAAACAATGTTTTAAATGCATTTCAGTGACATTTGCTGCTGAATGTTTAAAATATGGTTGCTACTGAAAGTGATATTATATTAATGCCCAATTTCACCAACAAGTGCTAGCTTAACACTCGTGTTAAATCTTTTGTTGAACGCACCAGCCAAATTTCTATTGCTAAATGCTTAACAATTATAAATATTCAAGATGGTGGGCGTGAACTCAGCTGTTGATGTCGATTTGCTATATTTAAGACCGTCTTCTGAGAAGCAATCAGAAGAAAAAAATTTACGGAGGTATAGACTGTCGAAACAGGTTGCTATGAAGGTTACTGCGGAAGTACAAGAGAGGTTAGAACATGCATCGAAAGGAATATACCGATCTCGCCTTTGCTTTGCGATTTTATAATTTACTGTCCATCTCCCATCTTGAAACGTTCAAGTCACTTGTCCTCCTTCGCACCTCGTTTTAAATTTACGTAATACTGAGTTAGAACATACATCGAAAGGAATATGCCGATCTTGCCTTTGCTTAATTGCTTCAAGTATTAATAACTTTGCGATTTTATAATTTACTGAATTATGTGGGTAATACACTGTCCACCTCCCGTCTTGAAACGTTCGTCACTTGTCCTCCTTCGCACCTCGTTTTGAATTTACGTAATACTGAGTTAGAACATGCATCGAAAGGAATATGCCGATCTCGTCTGTGCTTAAGTATTATTAACTTTGCGATTTTATAATTTACTGAATTATGTGGATAATACGCTGCCCACCTCCCGTCTTGAAACGTTCAAGTCACTCGTCACCTGTCCTTCGATCCTCGGTTTAAATTTACGTAATACTGACGAAGTTGTTTGGTGCTTGTAGTAGTGACACATGCATTTGAATTAAATTGGTTTCCTATATTTTCCCACGTAACATCTTTCTCTTTTACATTCAGCGCATCCGTCCTCTTATTTTACACGATATCCTTATACTACGTCACCAATTCAGTTAACAATTCTTACTCCATCGATTAGAAATTTGTCTGGCGGCTTTTATTTACGATTTTGTTTACCCGCCATTTTTTCAGCTGTGTGCAGACGAAAATGAAAACAAAAGCGCATCGCAGTACGTACAGAAAATAATACGACTCATCCATAGCCTTCTATAGCTGTAATATTTACGTCTCTTGGCGTTAACACGTGTTTATTAACGTTTTCAGAAAACAGGTTGGTGAAATGCAAGAAATTTAACAGCTTTGTTAGCGCTGTGACAATTGTTACGTTACATTTGTTAACGTCGATTTTAACAGCTGTTGGTGAAATTAATTTTATAAATTGTTTTAAAATTTAAAGATTTACTTTGATCTGGTCCAAAATTTGATTCTTTTCGATTCTATTGTTTTTTTTAAAAGCATTGGTCTTATTAAAAATTGATCCACAATTTATTTATAAATTAATAAGTTTAAGTTTTATTCTTGCTTGAATTTAAATAAACTCAATCACATTTTTTCAGTATTTAGTTAAGAAAGTTCGACCAGCCGATTTGAAAAGCACCGAAAGATCTAGAACAAAGTGACAGCGTAAATGCATGCCTATTTGAGATACAAATCCGATATCTACTGGTTAGGGCTCCCTCCTCCATATGTTGTGTAAACAAGAGCTAATCGGATATTTTCATGGTCGTTTTCTTGGTTATCTGGTGCGTAAATAACAACTGGTTGTGTTCAAGATAACTTGAAGTGTAATCTCTGTAAAACAGTAATGCATTTTCTGTGTTTCCCTAATGTAGGAAAAACCCCTGTCTAACGCTCATCAATAGAAGACATGTAATAGTGAATACATTCTTTTTGTCCACATTTAGAATATGAAATAGGGTGTAGAAATATATTTTGTTCCCTTCAATGTCGTGCCAAGTGTAGGTTGAACATGCGATTCTTCTTTTACTTGTAATCTCGTATTATTTATTGATTTCTATACTGGAATCCTATAGTAAGTGGGGAAGTATTTTATCCAAAATTGTGATGTTGTGAATTCACCAGGAACATAAATAGAAAAAAAAAATATTAGAAAAATATCCATTGTGATGAACTGTGTAAGTCAAAAAACGAAACCAAACCTGTATCTTCCAGTATACGATTATAATATTTCCAAGAAAATCTGCCCACTCCAACTACTTTACAGGGTAAAATAATTTTGATGTTCTAAAAAGTTTCATAACGTTTTGGATTAGAGTAGGGTAAATTAAGGTTATTTTAGTTAATTGATGGAAATTAATCATTTCTCCACACTAGCCGTATATAGGCTAAGGTTTTCGATAGAGTCAACATGAAAAATTCAATACCATGGCCGGGATTTCCTGGTTTCCGTCCAGTCGCTCTTAACCTTTGAGCTACCATGGCCAACATGCCCTCCTGACATTAAATTCTCCAGTTGACTCGTATATTTTCCCGGTAGACCACTAGGGGCTCTCGCATCCGAGATTTAATGTCAGGAGGGCATGTTGGCCATGGTAGCTCAAAGGTTAAGAGCGACTGGACGGAAACCAGGAGATCCGTGGTTCAAATCCCGGTCATGGCATTGAATTTTTCATGTTGACTTTATATAAATTAAGGTTACTTCGTGATACTAAGATTTTTTAAGAAGCATTGAAAGTTATCTCATATATTTCAAAGTGCTGGGACTAGAAATATATAGAGAACGCAACAACTTATTTAGGTTTAAGCTTTATATTTTTATTGTTTAAGCAGTATATTTAATTTTAAAATAATTGTAAAGAAAACGGTCTGCTCCGTGATAGTCGGGTAACTCCGTGATAACGTTTTTTTTTAATTTTTTTTTTAATTTTACGTCCTCAAATGTTGTCATATCGGACGATGAATGGAATGGGTGAAATGAAGCTAAAATTAGCCCAGGGTCCATAGAGCTTAGAGTTACCCGACATTCGACTTTCAAGGTAACGGAAAACCTTGGAAAAAAAAACTTATCCGCGTAATTCGTTCTGACCGAGATTCGAACTCGGGACGTCTTGAACGTAAGGGAAACTCGCTACCATGTACGCTACCGAGGCGGGCTTCAACAGTTTTGTTTTTAATCACTGTCATCTGTTACTTCACAGCCATCACACATAAAATGAAGTTTGCTTATTTTATTTTCACACTTTTTGTGGAGCTAGGCGAGACAAAACTGGTCCTGGATCCATTTGGCACCATTTTTCCTCTTCGTATTTTCCAAATAAAGTCCCGCACATGACCCACAAACTTCTTCCTTTGTATTTCTTGGATTCTTTTTCTGGCCTATTTTCGAAAGTGTTTTCCCCATTTCTGGTACTGCAAGTGCTGTCTAAAATTTTATTTTCATAATCTTTCTATGTGCCCCAGGGGATTCCATTTTTTTCACTTGTTCCATTTATACCCCGCCTTTATCTGCAATGGTCATATCGGCGGCCGTTCTCCTTTGGAACAAATCGAAGGTTTTAACTCGTATTCGTTGGGTTTTAATCATTAGATCACGCACACTTTCACACTCTCATTCATACTTCCAGACTCCGGGGAAGATGGGGAATTATCTTGGTCGGAGAAAAATCCCCATCCTCACTGCCAGGAATCGAACCCGGGACCCCTAGCACGGCAGGCTACGGGGCCAACCTGGATTCCATATTGTTTACTGGCTTTATAAATAGTACACTTATCTTCCTTGACACATCTGAGTTCTTTAATAGTTTCAGATGTTTAAGATCTCTTATCTTGTGTTTTCTTACTTGGCGCCATAGTTTCGGCCGACCTGAAAAGATAAAAAGAAGTAAGAAATATGTCGCCATTATAAGACTATCTTTATATAGTTCTTTATAAAGTGTTTACCCAATCACATTGAAATTTTAACATACATGCATTATTAAACACTTAGAAAATCTAGAAGTCTAGCAATAATGCCTAAGAAATGTAAACATAAATTTACTGTACCTGCACAAGACGCCAGATACCACCAACAATCAAAGCAAAACGGACCCAAGAGAGTAATATAAACTCCCATAGAACAGCCAGAGCGCGCTGATCGTTGCCATCGTTAAACTACGCCTTCATATCATTTACTAACAAAGTTTGAAGTTACCACGAATAGAAGAATGCTGTGACGTAAGAAATAAAACTATCACAGAGTCACTTAGTAATCACGGAGTAAGTTTAATTTACTCTACTATGTATTGAACATATTGTCGCGAGGCATTGTTTTGCTACTGCGTAGAGAGTACCAAGAGAGATAGAAGCAGGGGGTGAAAGAGACAGATAGCGTCCAAGCCACGTCCGCAGACCGATGAGCGCTGAACACTGCCGAGAGAGAGTGTGAGAGAGAGAGAGCAACAGAGAAAGAGACAGAGACAATTCCATGGTGTTCTCGCTACATCACGAAAGATCGTGCTAGTTCGGTAGCTTTTAAGAAACTTCGCCAACCTTCGAGAAACAGCGGCTCATGTATAAATGCAGCTGAGTTGTGAATGGAGTTGAAGCTGTGTAGTGTCGGCAGGGAGCTGTTAGAGAGTGGTCAATGGTCAGTTTTCGTCCAGTGTGTGCGTGTGTCTGCGTGTGTGTGTGTGTGTGTGTGTGTGTGTGTGTGTGTGTGTGTGTGGATATTTAAACTGCATCGAGTTGCGAGTTGAGAGCTGATAAACGTGTAGTGATTTGAAAGTGAACTATTTTGTTTATTTACGTGTGGTGAAGCCACTAATCCTTGTTTCACATAAGCTTGCCCCGTATCTCTTAATGGTCACATGACTTATCACCTCTCATTGGCTGCTATTGTAGTATAGACTGTTGTGTGGTAAAAATTAGTTGGTTATTTAACATGGTGATATATCTTAATATATTGGAAGATAATTGTCAAATTTATATTTTCATAACTCTCTGAATTAAATATATTACCCAACAGAGTTGATTTATCTGAAATGCATGTTAATTCTTAAACGAAGTATAGAGGATGTTCCTTTGCTTTAGCCCGCCATTCAGATTACACAATAGCACGTGATTTAGCGGTAGTGGCGACATATTTGTTTATATGACTTATCACTGACCTTGTTTGGACTGGATTAGTTATATATCGCCATTCGCAGGTGTGCTGTGCCGAATGCGAGGGCTAAATTATTTTATTGATCGTTTATTTCGCGTGTACTTATTATATGTATAATGGCAGAGTCTACCGCCAGTTTTTCGCTGAAGCATCGCAAGGGAAAACCTTTACAAAGCGGCGAAAAAAATTGTGGTGCATGTGTTTAATGCACTCATAGAGAAGAATCCGTTTTTGTCAGTGAGAGAAGTCGAACAGCTGTGCTCTGAACTTAGGAAGTGAGTGTTAGGTTCATAGGAACGCCGCGACGTGAAATTGAGACAACAGGAGAACTTATCACTTCAGGCAAAAGCAGGTATAAACAAAAGTGAGTGCTCGGTGAATGCGTTTTGTGAAGTGCTGTACATCGTCATGTGCATATTTTTTTCTTTAGAAACGAACTCCCTAACATAAATAACATTTTGTCCGCTGTAAATGAGGATGCAGATTTACCAAATTTCAACAGATCTAGTATGTATAGACTGCTTATAGAGCTGGGGGTTTGTGAATGAAAAAAGGGGCAAGAAGTATGTGCTAAGAGACAGAGGCGATATTGCTGTGTGGCGAAGACGTTATTTAAGGACAGTCAGACTGTACCGGGATACAAATTGCAAAATATACTACCTTGACGAGATTTGGATGGATGAATGAAGGAAACACGAAAAGTAAAGTATGACGTGAGACAAGTTTTAAGACTGAAAGACAAGCATTTTTGCAAGGTATGTGTGCTGATTTAAAAAATCCCAGTGGAAAAGGCCGAAGGCTGAGTTGAGTTGAGTTTCATTATAAACTTGTATTTTTGCATGCCTTCATTTCCTTATTTGTATGATTGTATCTATCTTCCGGGCAATTATTATTACGTTTAGTGCAGGTTTAAATGTGACGGGATGACACCACCTATTATGGCCTATGGCGCGAAGGTATTAGCCAATTAGAGTGAGGGGGATGGTAGTTGCACGCGGAGTGATACATGTCAGCGGGGCAAGGTTATATGAAACAGAGAGTAGTTCAGTAGCTTTCGAGAAAGTTCGTCAACCTTCGAGAAACAGCGGCTCGTGTATAAATGCAGCTTAGCTGTGAATGGAGTTGAAGCTGTGTAGTGTCGGCAGGGAGCTGCTAGAGAGTGGTCAATGGTCAGTTTTCATGTCGCGCGTGTGTGGACATTTAAACTGTATCGAGTTTCGAGTTGAGTACTGATAAGCGTGTAGTGATTTGAAAGTGAATTATTTTGTTTATTAGCCACGAGAGATTGTGTAGGTGTATGTCACGTCATTCTGCTGCCAAGGGTGTACAAACTTTCTTTCTACGGAAATAAAGAGCATTTTGAATTTCTGCAAATTTGACTTTTCGTTTTACGAACCCACAGTATTTACGTAATAAAGTGTAGTATCGAAAATTTCGGGGATAGCGTGTAAAGCCCTCAAATCGAAGGAATTTTCTTTTAAGCTTTAATCGGTAAGACGCAAAAAATTATAATTTTATGTGTGTAAACATTTATTCAGCGTCTTAACGTTCAATATTAATACCCGTTTAAGGGCACTGGAAGGTCGATGGGCTTCAAAAAATCGATTTTTAGTGATAAAAATTATATAATTCTTCAGCTTTTAAATGATATATATATAACATAAGGCATCAGCTGGTATTAAAGCCCTTTAATCCATCAATTTAAAGATTGCGGTACAATGACACTCCCACTTTCTGATGTAGTATGAAGGGAAAGATACTTCCAGATGGCAAACCAGTTGCAGGTAGTGGAAGACTAACAGACAGTGAGATTCACCTCTTCCAGCAGTATTATAGGCTATCTATCGGGAGAAATACAGGTAAAACAATTGCAGAAATGAAACACGCTATTTGGGCCATTTATTTTCATAAATTATCCACAGATAGTAATCCACGGCATGGTTTGTGTCCTAAAGGTGAAGATACATGGTGTGGCTTTCAAAGAGCTCAGATTAGGAAAGAAATTTATAAACATAAACACTCTCTTCCAGAAGAGGCTCTTTTGGCAATTAAACCATTATTCAGGAAACTTTCTCAAGATGAATTACTGAGAAAGTGCTTGCATGGTCGAACCCAAAACCCATATGAAAGTTTTCATCATATAATATGGGAAAGAATTCCAGAAACTGTGCATATTGGGCCAAAAACTTTAAAAATTGGTGTATATCATAGTGTTATAATGATGGGTGCAGTGGTAGGCATAAAGTAATGACAAAAATGGGTATAAAGGTTGGTGAAAATATGAAGGCAGCATGTCTAAAACAAGATGTGCGTCGACTCTCTGAGGCAAACAGAACAGCTCAGTTGCTCAAAAGTAGAGCCAGAAGTAAGAAAAGGAAAAGAAAAGATGAGGAAAACCTAACTGAGCAGGAATATGGAGCAGGCATATTCTGAGAGTATGTGTAATTTCAAAAGAATGGTGCTTAATCTTTGATCGTGATTTCCCAAAACCTTAATTTTTCATACGTTAGGTGCATGTTTCTCAAAAAACTATAAAAGATATTGATACAAAATTCTTATTGCTTATTTGATAATGTTCCCTGAACACACTAATCTAACTGTTATATTCATAGGATTCATAAAATGGAGGGAAAATAAAATTCAGTCCTTAAAAATATTATCTTTTTTTTAACAAAACTAAATAATTTTT
This sequence comes from Mantis religiosa, assembly GCA_030765055.1. Taxonomy (NCBI): domain Eukaryota; kingdom Metazoa; phylum Arthropoda; class Insecta; order Mantodea; family Mantidae; genus Mantis; species Mantis religiosa. The sequence goes on from CM060960.1 coordinate 45,013,145, forward strand.
CATGAGCATAGTATAAACTATGTATGCTTTTTATTTAGTTTAGATTATAAAACTGTGCCTTATGTTCTTTATGAAAAAGATAGGTGCCTATAGCTTTAAATTCCTACAAGGAACCTAGACCTGAAGTATAGGGTGTAATACTTTTTGTCAGGATACACAGAGTACCTTTTGCCTCTTTTGCAAGGAACTGTATCAACTTAATGTAAATACTATACAGTCGTGAAATGCACACATCCTTATACTGTAATCATACCAAATTTCAATTTCTTGCAATGTTTAGTTTTTAGTACATTTATATTTTAATATTGTTCAAAACTAGCCCTGTCTGGGTAAAAATAACCTCCCAGTGCCCTTAATTCAACATTCACACTTTTCATATAACGTTTATGTTATAAAGAAGACAGCAAATAGATATTTCAACATCCCAATTCATCTTCATCGCCATCAACAACCTTTCATGGTTTAGCAGAATTCTGCTGTTACGACCACATATTTCTTTTCATCTTTTCATCCTATTATTCTATAACCAGAAGGTTTTTATTTGCATGACTGTAATGGGAAGCGAGAGTTATCCATTTTTGAAAACGGCTTTTCCATTGTTGTCTAAATTATCTTTTCTTCTAACGAAAATATATCTAATTCCTTCCTTATTTCATTTTTAACATGATTTTGTCTTGTGTATCGTTTTAATGCTTGGATATATTTCATTTCTGCCCCTTGTATTTGGCTCCTTTTTTTTTTTTTTTTTTTTTTTTTTTTTGCTGAAATGGGTGAAGTGATGCTCAAATGCGTCCGGGGTCCATGGAGCTCAGAGTTACCCGACATTCTACGTTCAGGATAAGGGAAAACCCCGGAAAAACCTTATCTAGGTAACTCACCCTAACCGAGATTCGCACTCGAGACCTCTTGAACGTGAGGCAGACACGCTATTATCTATAGTATGCCACAGCAAAGAAAGTCTCCGGAGAATGAGACGCGGGGGGGGGCTGGAAAAGGTTCCTACACCCTCCTTCGACAGGTTTGTAACACCCCATGTTAGTTCACTTACCATTCAAAAACATTCTGACGGCTTCTACTTTTGTGAATAAATCTTCTCGGTTTTAGTGTATAGAGTGAATAGGGTGCATGTATTTTAACGCTTCTGCTCCTTGTGTAGCATGCGTTCTCTGTCACACACATTCCCCGTCCTTGTCCCACTGTTTAAAGGTGGCACATTCTTCTCAGGGACTTGCTTTGCATTGGTGGACAGTACGCTATCAAGTCAGGCTATTTGGTTCCAGTCTTTTGTATGCGATTCATACAGCAAAACCAGAACAGCAATTATTTTTGTAGAATGTTGTATTAAATTGTATCCTGTCGGGTTTTATTTTCAAGGTACGAACTATTACTCCACAAATATACTGGAATTTACTCACATTGTTACTCATTTCTTCGTTATTTGATATAAAGGTTACATTGCAGCTCAAGTAATTACATTTTCGTACCTGTTGTAGCACTTTATTATGTAACACAATCTTCGATATGTGTATTCGTTTTCCTATACATGCCATGATATTTGACTTTTCTACTGATATATTTAAACCATAATTCTGGATCAATTTCTGTGACTTGTAAATACTTATTTGCAGCGTATCATCTCGGTCTTCTACTAACATCATAACATCTGCAAAGAGTAGCATGTTTAATGTATGATGGTGTTTTCTATGTTAATTTCCTAAGAATATGGTCCATGTAAATGTTAAATAACACTGGAGATAAACTATATCCTTGTCTTGAAACATTATCATATCCTGTGATAAATCGTTCATTTTCTCAAAATAGTTTTACTTTTGTTTTTTGATATGTATACATAATGCTGAGTACTTCTTTAAAATGTTTTGGATGCCCTTTTTGTCTAATACTTTCCAAAGTCTAGTCCTGCTTGCCTTATCAAATGCTCTTTCCAAATCTGCAAATACTATGTATGTCTCTAAATTAAGTTCTCTTGTTATTTCGATAATTTGGTTAATAGAAACTATGTTATCTATGCAGGATCCTCATTTTCTAAATCTCATTTGGTTTTCTGATTATAAGGTTGTGTAACATTCCAGTTAGTGACTGTAATTAGGTTCTACTGGAGTTGTGCGCAAGGAACACAGTGAGCCAGTTCAGCCTGCTCATGGAATGGTATGGATACAGAAGAGTTTGCCAAGTGTTGGAGCAGCAGTTAAATTGATGACGGTATATTGCAGTAATTGGAACGGGTCCCTACAGAGGATGACCATCATAATGCCCTGAATGCTAATGAATACTTGACAGAGATACAGCTGATGCTTCTCGTTATAGGAGAAGCACTTTTATACGCATATCTAAAACAAGAGCAAACAACATATTTAATTTGCATTCCACGGACGCTGAGGTTTCGCTGGAAATATACGTTTTAAGGTCCCTAAATCCCCCCAAAAGCACTTTTAAAAAGGTCCTAATTTTGTGTATAAGTTCTATATCTTTAGAATACGAGACGAAGGTTTTAGAGAAAATACTTCCATCCCAGACTAGTCTTTAGAGGGAACATATTTTGATTTTTTTTTTCAAAAGTGGGGCTGATGATTTTGATTTAAGACTAGGATAGAATTTATTTATACAACTTACTATTTATAATATATTATACACATTAACCTCGTCACATAAATTGCCTGATGTACACTCAGCTTGCTTGGCGCCCAGGCCTTCCAGCATTGCTGAGTAGCATAGCATCCACTGATTTAGCTATCTGTCTCTCTTTGTTGTCTCTTTCTAATCTTTACCTTTTACAATACAATACAATGTTTATTAGCCACAGGAATTCATACAGAATTAGAGGCATTATCAATATAGTTAGAGTATTTAACAATATTTACAATTCATCTATGAGGTATTTACAATCTAAAGTTTACAGATAATTTACACAAATTACTATTCACACTTGAACAACATTAAGACACTTGAGTACAATAACAGATCAACTCAGTTATGAATATTTATGCAGACACTGACTCTAGTATTACACTTAATTTTAATGCTTTGGTCAGCTAAAATTCTTCATTGATGAGTCTTCCAATCTCGGACACATGAAACAAGAATAGAAATAGAATAAATTAGTATAATTATGCACAACAAACTGATTAATTTATGCTTTACCTGATTGGTGTTCTAATATTCATTTACTGAGTAAAACTTATAACTGATTTCTCATCCACTTTTCTGTGCTTTCCAAAACACGTTCCCCATATTTCTGTTTGTACTTTCATTTTCCCCTTTAACCATTCTTACAGCTATCATCTCGCTTTGCATCTTTTCACATTTGTTCTCTCGCATTTTTTATTCCCATACTGCTAGTTCCCTGCACTCTTGTCAAATAATGAACTGTACTTTCTGTTTCTCCACATGATTCACATATTTCTATCCTGCTACCCCTTAGTCCCCTTAAGAACATTGTGTTCTCATCCAAGCCATTCCTTCCCTCTCTTGTCTATAGGCCGCGCCGTGGCTCTGGTTAGACAGCTTGGCTCTCACCAAGGCGGCCCGGGTTCGATCCCAGGCGACCGCAAAGTGAGATTTGTGGTGGACAACACGGCGCTGGGGCGGGTTTTCTCCGGGACCTCCGGTTTCCCCCGCCGTCTCATTCCACCGGTGCTCCATCTTCATCTCATGTATCATCAGTGTCACCGCCTGCGGTGCCGTATGTAGTAAAAGCGGGAGTTAAACACTACACATTTCATTTACTCTCTCGTCTATTTCATTGCTCTGCATATCTGTCTTCCCCATTCTCTCTTTATTATCCTATAAACATTTAATATTTTTCTATTTAATAGCCCTTCCCATACCTCTTGTGTTTCTATACCCTCCATTCTGGTTTTAACTATTTTCAAAAATCCATCTACATATCTAATTTCTACTCTTCATAAGTCCCCCATTGCTGTTTCTTCCATTGTTTTTTCTGCTTCTGTCCACCATCTATTCTGTTTCCCATTCTCTTTTGTTGATTCATACTTACCTTTGGGATTTCATCATTTTTTTATTTTGAATCACACACAAATGAAATGTATACCTTGAATTTTCTGGGAAAGTCCTCAGAAATCCTTTCCTCTTTGGGTAACTTTTGCATAATAGGTAAACCCTAAGATACAGACAAAACCTTACTAGCGTACTGACGAAGTTTTTAAGATATCCCTTATTACATTTTTGAGTTTTCATTACTTTGTCAAATGTGACAAAGCTTCCACATAGTAACTATCTCTTTCAAGATCTGACGACATCATTATAGCCAGCTGTGTTCCGTCTGTAGATTGTGTAAATTTTTGTAAGCAATTTGTACAAGAGTAGAGAAAGGCATGTGAGTCCAACGAATACGATTTTTGGAAGAACGTCTTTATATGTGTGTGTGTGTGTGTGTGTGTGTGTGTGTGTGTGTGTGTGTGTGTGTGTGTGTGTGTGTGTGTGCGTGCGCGGGGTGTAACTCAAAAATTGAAAGCCAGTTAAATTTCAGGCTGAAGTTGAGCATCTTCTAAGGATGCAAGATGTTTTCAAAATAATCCTAATCCTAAACTACCCTTAGCCTTTCTTTGTATGCCTCTCTTAGTGAAGCCCTTTTATAAAGTCATAATATGACTAACCCCTTTGTTACACATGGATGATAAGGTCTTTCATTGTTTGTTTTCCTATTCTTAAACTGTTTTCTTAGGGCAGCTGCATTACGTACTGATTTTTCTGTGTGAAGTTGAAGGTTGATTGGTTAGTTATATGCAGATAGAAACCTTATGGAAGATAAAGCACTGCTGCCACCTACGAGTACTCCTAGGGGAAACTTTTTATGACCTTTAGTGTACGTCGATTTCGACGTACTTTGACGCTGTTTTAAGTCACCTAGAGCATTTTTAGAGAAAAAGATTCATTTTTTACGTCCAACGTTAAGTCATAATCGAACGATGAATGAAATGATGTTCAAATGAGTCCGGGGTACATAGAGCTTAGTGTTACCAGACATTCATCTTTCAGGATAAAGGAAAACCTCCAACGTTGTCATATTGAACGATGAATGAAATAATGCTCAAATGAGTACAGGGTCCATAGAGCTTAGATTTACCAGACATTCATCTTTCAGGATAAAGGAAAACCTCAACGTTAAGTCATATCGGACGATGAATGAAATGATGTTCAAATGAGTAGAGGGTACATAGAGCTTAGAGTTACCAGACATTCATCTTTCAGGATAAAGGAAAACCTCCAGCGGTAAGTCATATCGGACGATGGGTGAAATTATGTTTAAAAGAGTCCAGTGTCCATAGAGTTTAGAGTTACCTGACATTCATCTTTCAGGATAAGGGAAAACCTCCAACGTTGTCATATCGGACGATGAATGAAATAATGCTCAAATGAGTACAGGGTCCATAGAGCTTAGTTAGCAGGCATTCATCTTACAGGATAAGGCAAAACCTCCAACGGTAAGTCATATCGGACGACGAATGAAATGATGTTCAAATGAGTCTAGGGTACATGGAGCTTAGAGTTAACAGATATTCATCTTTCAGGATAAGGGAAAACCTCCAACGTTAATTGATGTCGTATGATGAATGAAATGATGTTCAAATGAGTACAGGGTACATAGAGCTTAGTTACCAGACATTCATCTTTCAGAATAAGGGGAAACCTCCAAAGTTAAAGTCATGTCGGACGATGAATGAAATGATGTTCAAATGAGTACAGGGTACACAGAGCTTAGTTACCAGACATTCATCTTTCAGGATAAGGGAAAACCTTCAAATTTGTCATATCTGACGACGGGCGAAATGATGTTCAAAGGAGTCTAGGGTACACAGAACTTAGAGTTACTAGACATTCATTTTTCAGGATAAGGGAAAACCTCCAACGTTAAAGTCATATCGGACGATGGGTGAAATGTTCAAATGAGTCCAGGGTATATAGAGTTTAGAGTTAACAGACATTCATCTTTCAGGATAAGGGAAAACTCCGAAAAAACATCATTGTGACCGAGATTCGAACTGGGTATCTCTGGAACGAGGCTATCTACGCTACAGAGGAGAGCGCTCTAACCACAACAAAATGTGTCTGAATTAACAAAAAGTTGACAGAATGATTAGCAATTAGTACGTAATAAACAGAAGCTAACAATAGTGAAGAACAAATGATACATAAAATACAATTATTTGTCAGAAACTTCACTCATCTTTTATGACAATTGGTAGAATTTCTACAGAATTCAAGAATTCTGTACATAAATGAAGATACAGGAAAGATTTTTGTGGAACTAGTCTTTTGAATTCTGTGAAAATTTCTTCAATTTTTAAAAGATAAGTGAAAGTTGGTGACAGAATAATTAGCTTTTGTAGGAATAGTTGTAGAAGAGTGAGGAGTGAGAGTCATATAATGCAGAACACCAGAGAAGATCCACGGAGTTGACTCCATTCTTTGGGAATGACGGGCTCGGGGACTTTAAAAAGGGGTGGATAGATTAATTGAAGCTTTTGTGCAGATTGCTGCAAGTTGGATTCGTTGTCTGAAAACCGTAAAAGCAAAACGACTTTGTCATCGATTCATATAAAATGAAAGGGCCCTTAGGAATGAATTAAGAGTGCTCCAGGCCGAAGAAAAAAATGGCTGCAATGTAACAGAAGTTTCAAGCAGCTGGTGGATGTTCTACATCGTAAAGTGATGGTTCAGGGATTAAGATAACCTTTAGATGTATAGAAATGTGAAAGAAACATGTTATATGTTACATTTCCACTTCATCTGTCCATTATGTTTATTTTTGTATAGCTTTTTGTAGTGGCGAAGCGTGCAACGATGCGCTGGAAGCGCTGCTTCCCCAAGAATTTCAGGAAAGGAAGAAGAAAAATAAGAAAATTCAGCCAAATGATATTTTATTTGCTCTGGATACATTTTCTAAATTTATTCGCGAACGTTCGCGGTGCTATGGACAATAGAGCTCCTTAAGCTCTAGCGACGTGTTCCATGAGCTGTTTCAATACTGAAAATGTCTATATTTACGCATTCGTAACCTTGAATACCATGCTTCGTAGATTTACGGAAGCAGCCGCGATTCGTCGATAGTTAGGAAGCACTAACGGATTGTATCACGTAAAGTCTCGGTAGCGTGTGAAGAAAAATAAATAAATAAATAAATAAATAAATATTAAATAAATAAATATTAAATAAATATGTGGCGCTTTTAAATACAACTGTAACTAAACTTCAATAGCATTAGCACTAGTATTTTAGTTAGATTGGTATTTAATGGTGACAAATAGGAAATGTTTGTGAAGTTTTATCACAATTTTTGTTTGACAACATACCTTTACTCATCCTCATAATTTTGATGGTCCTTCTCAAAATAGTCTTCCCTGAATGTGATGCACTTGTCCCAGCGTTTCTGCCAGTCTTCAAAGACATGCTGGAAACCATTTTTGACAGATCCTTCAAAATCGCCTCCGCAGCCTTCACCACTGCTTCTGATGATGGATAATGCCTCCTACGAAGGCGTTTCTTCAAGTTAGGGAATAGAAAAAAGTCACATGGAGCTAAATACGGACTATAGGGAGGGTGAGGGATGCACTTCACGTTGATTTTTGCAAGATATTCAGCAACAACAATGGCAATATGCGGCCGCGCATTATCGTGGTGCAGCATCCAGCCTGCTTCACGGAAATGTGGTCTTTTGCGTCTGATATGGACTTGCAATGTTTTCAGGACATCCCTGTAGTATTGTCCAGCTACTGATGTGTGTGCAGGTACAGCATGCTGATAAATCATTCCATGAATATCAAAGGATGAGATGACCATAACTTTCCCAGCAGAAGCAACCACATTTGCTTTTTTGGGGGGTTGGTGATGACGGAGATTTCCACACTGAGCTTTGTTGTTTGCTCTCAGGATCAAAATGATGTAGCCAAGTTTCATCAGCAGTGATTACGTTTGAAAAAGGCTCCGAATCTTCCTCTAACATCAACTTTAACTGCATGTTACGTCCATATCAGTGGTAGGCGATACTGAATATGTCTGAACTTGCCTGGTTCTCACAGACGGGAACCAGGAGTACCGACAATGAAGCTACTACGTGTTTGTTTCATATTAAGCTGACAGAATATAATAAGATTGAATTTTAGTGTGAAAAATTATGACCGTAAACAAAATTATGATCATTCTTTATTGAACAGCCCTCGTAAGTTATTAGCAAAAATGTGAATTGTATGCTTTCACCATCACGCGATGTGGGCCAGCTGTAGGAAAATTTGGAACGTCTGAGTATAGTGGAGAAGCAAGAATGCGACTGTACAATGGAAGGAGTACTGAAGTACTTTGAGTCATGATTCTCTCTTATTTTAATGAAGATTATTTGCAGCTTCCCTCGCTTTGAGAGTCGCGCCTCACTAGTGGCTTCTAGAAACTATTATTGAAAAGTTTTACCACTTACTGACAATAATTAGACGAAGTATTGCATTCCAGCCAAAAAGTTGATACCAAGAATAGTAGAAATATATTTTTAGGCCCCATGGGGAATAAAATTTAAACAGAATATGTGCTTACGTCACACATATAGCTAAAATGAAAAATCATATAAATATAAGTTGGTATTTAAGAAAATTATTCCACGCCGAACTACACTTAACATGGAAATTGCTAAAAAATTTTGTATTTTCACCAATGGCTCTAAATGTTTTAATTAAGGTCACATTATGGAAGATATTTCCATAACAAATAAAATGTATATCTTGAATTTTCCGGGAATAGCCTCGGAAGTCCTGGATTTCTTCTGCGTAAGTGTAAGAGATAGACAAAATCTTCCTGCAGAAAATATGTAGATCTTGTTAAAACACGTAATGCATGACAAACACACTTTTTTGTGGAGTTAACCATTTCCGAGATATTCTTTCTTATTGGTTTGAATTTTCAAATACTCGTACTTTTCTCAGATGTAAAATCTTCCCCCCTTATGACCACAGAAAGAAGATAATTATAAAGCCATCACAGAGCAACCAGATCTTAAAAGATTTTTCTGTAACTGAAACCTGTTACATTCCCCTATTCTCATTATACCTATAAGGAAATACGAAATGTGTAAAGCAATTTGTACAAATGTTCATCTGCTCAAGTTGTTCTCGGGAAGCAAGCTAGATGAAAAGACGATTAGAAATCTATATAAAAATATAAAATAAAATGAAATATATATAAAATTTATATTTGTGTTATATCCTGTGAATCATTTGTTGTGCCCGCCTCGCTAGCGTAGATGGTAGCGCGTCCGTCTCACGTTCAAGAGGTCCCGAGTTCGAATCTCGGTCAAGGTGAGTTACCTGGATAAGGTACGAGCATCATTTCACCCATTCCATTCGTCGTCCAATATGACTTATCGTTGGAGGACGTATATTAAAAAAACATATGTGGTTGTAACATTTAATAAATATCCTGATGATGGGAGAGATGCACACTCCCAGAGCGTCGATTTCTAATCGTCTTTTCACCTGGCTTGCTTCCCAAGAACAACTTGAGCATATTCGTCGCCAGGAAAGCTTCAGGTCTGTAACAGTAGTTTTGGGTTATGTTTGAAGGAAATATGAAAAGTTTATACATTTATAAAAAAATAATTATGTAAATCTATTTCGTAATTTAAACAAATAAAAATATATCAAATGCTGTGACTGGCCGTAGTAATAATTGTATGATGTAATGTTGTGACGTGGAATTAAATCGGCCAATCACAGAATTAAGAGAGGAGTAACGATAGTTACGAAAAATCAATAATCTTGGTAGAGAGAGATTTTTGTTGTAATGATGGAGTGTGATGAATAGTGGTGCAAGATCTAGAACATTTAAGTAATAGTTTGAATCTGTTTAAATATAACAAAGTAGAAATTTATCGATATGTTGGAAGTGATTGGGAAAGGAAGTTCAAGTAAAATGTAATCTAAATAATACAATTAAGTAGTTACAAAATTTGACTTCTCCGAAATTTTATTCCGAACCACGCCTTAAAATCAAGATTCTCATGACTCTTATTTATTCCAGCACAATCATCAAGAAACAAATCAAAATACAACGAATTTGTTATTTCTGGCTTCTCGACGTGGAGCTTCAAAAAGTCAACGTGCATCCCATTTCAAACATAGAAATCCCGCACCAAATTGTGCCCGAACGTGTGGCTGATTAAGATGGAGAGAAATATAACTACGGATAAAGAATTCCTGTCCCAGGTCTTATTTTAAATGTTCATCTGTACGAAAATGAAGCATTTGGGAAAAATAAGATTTGTTAAGAATGGCTGGTTTGTTTAGAGAAACCCTGTGAATGAAGCATATTTTTCTGTTTATAGTCCGGCCGTTGTATCTCCGGCTCTGACGTTTTGCGATTGCAAGAGGTGGAGGGGCGAGGTTAATAGTACCAACATACAGTAATGAGCAATTGAAAACATATCCTCAAAATTATCTTTAGAACGAAAATATAGGAGTATATTAGCTTTAAAACACTGAAATACAACTTACAATTTCAACATCATGCAAGATATTTATTACAACACCACTCTATTCGAATATTTCGTTCACAGCTTTCACACACACTAACAGCATCTGTTGGTAGTACTGGGAGTCTCTACATCCGGTGTTGTGGTCAGGACGTTAAAACTGTCTGCTAGCGCCAATCAGCATTGTCGCTGCTATGCGTGACTCCCGAACCCAATACTGTGTTGCCAGGTTAAATTTGTTTGAGCCACGTGGTTTTAGCTGCTTGCGCTGGTAAACTTTCTTTGCTTATATTTTGCGTGTGTGAATTCCGATTTTTAATGTTCGTAAGTCCTATTATTATCGCTATTATAATAATATGGTTCCTGGTTCGTGTAATATGCAAGTACTGAAATATTTAAAATACGCATTGTTCCTCTGCTTGAAATTCCCGCTAAAGAACTGGCAACAGCCTGCCTCCCCCTCTCGAGAAATGTCAGAGTCGGAGATAGAACGGCCGAACAGTAGTTATCTCATTTTTTTTTTTAATTTACGTCCTCCAAGTTAAGTCATATCGGAGGGTGAATGAATTCAGTGAAATGATGCTCAAATGAGTCCGGGGTCCATGGAGCTTAGAGGTACCCGACTTATCTTGAAGGATAAGGGAAACCCCCGGAAAAAACCTTATCCAGATAACTCACCCTGACCGAGATTCGAACTCGGGACCTCTTGAACGTGATGCAGACACGCTACCATCTACGCTAGTAAGGCGGGCTGGTATCTCGTGTTATTTAATCACTACAGACGTTAATTGTATTGTATATACAGGTTATATTAATGAAACATCTTGCTTTAATTAAATACTGCAATTGCTTACATGAAAATGAAATGAAATGTGTAGTGTGTAACGCCCGCTTTTACTACATACGGCACCGCAGGCGATGACACTGATGATACATGAGATGAAGATGGAGCACCGGTGAAATAAGATGGCGGGGGAAACCGGAGATCCCGGAGAAAACCCGCCCCAGCGCCGTGTTGTCCACCACAAATCTCACTTTGCGGTTGACTGGGATCCAACACGGGCCGCATTGGTGAGAGCCAAGCGGTCTAACCACTGAGCCACGGCGCGGCCAGTTGCTCACATGAAGGTGGCTTAGTCAAGAAAACTGTTGTAACGAGAAAATTCAAAAGAATCAGAAAATAATAATAAATAATCACAGTTGAATCTAAATTTATCCCATACATTTAGGTGAGGCAAAATGGGTCAAGGATAAACTGATTCTTCAGTTTCTGTTTGTACAGCGTTGTTAAATAATCATTTTACAAGGGAACCGGAGCATAATCCAGAGAATACTTCTGTGAGTCATTTGTATTACTTTACCTACTCAATCTTTTAGTTGAAACGTTGGCAACACCGTAAGCAATAGTTCTGTCTTAGTAACTGGTCTACTTCATCGCGAAATATGTTTATGAATTTAGAAATTAATTTTACATAACCTAGAAAAATACATACTATAACTATTTACGTTAAAATATGACCGCTGAAACGTTTTGTCGAGGAGCGCTGCCTTTGAAGATATGCAGCTTGTCCAAAGTTGTTTTCCGAAGCTGGTAATATTTATGCAGCGGCCAACTCGGCAGTAAGTGCGCTGTAGACTAGCTGGCGCCGGTGAAATGTCTACATCTCTACTCTTGGTTTTATTGGAACAAGGATACTAGGTTCAAGGATTAACACAGATAAGATAGAAAGGAAATAGGCCAATGGTAAGGATTTAAGGGCAATTCGTAGTTCAGTACCTTAGTGTCAGCTGCGTATATACAGGGTGTTGCAGTTTGATTTTTATAAAAAGATAGCTGAAGGTCATCTGTTTCACCACGAGGCTGCTGCAATCTTGCCCGCCAGATCGCCTTTCTTTATCCTCTCAACACTCGAAACATAAACAAGGGTTCGAGTTATCTCACCTCAACAAAAATATGTACAGTTAATCTGTATTAGCCTACTTTAAAAACAGAAATAAATTGTTCACTCATTCACTGAGTTGTAGGGTCTTCACATGTGTGAGTTCTTTTAAATTATTTTTGTACTATGTAACTAATATTACATACTTACCGTTATTGTTGCTATGCATCGTAAGTTGACATTCCCGCACTAGCGCGTCTGCCTCACGTTCAAGAGGTCCCGAGTTCGAATCTCGGTTAGGGTGAGTTACCTGGATAAGGTTTTTCCGGGGTTTTCCCTTATCCTGAAGGACGAATGTCGGGTGATTAAGCTCCATGGACCCCGGGCTCATTTGAGCACCATTTCACTCTTCCATTCATCGTCCGATATGACTTAACGTCGGAGGACGTAAATTAAAAAAGAAATCCCGCACTAATGCGGTAAGTATTTCTCCGTAGAAACACATATACAGGATGCACGTTCTAAAATTTAACATTTATCTTCAATTATATTTATTAATATTTCAGCTAATATCTTAACTACTAAAATTCAGATTGATATAAATACACATATTGCAAAACATAATGCGCAACACACATGTGGGAAGCACATAATGGAATCTCGAGAATTGACAAAAATTCGGTTCAAGCGCCAAACCTTTCCTCGTTCCGTATACATTAGTATCTCAATATACTATTATTAACGACTTTCTTAATTGAGATGTTCATATCAAAGCCGCCGATATGGCTTTTCCTTCACTCGTTAGCATCACTACCACTCAAACTCAATTCTCACTGGTCCACGTCACACACCACGCAATCTCTTTCTTAAAACTACCAATCAAAAACAAAATTAACATAATTTCATTTACATGTAGCGTCATCTCATGACCTACTGAATTTTTTTAAAAAAAAATCTTGCTTATTCTAACATTCTGTATTGATCCCTAAACCACATATTTAAATATTTTTCAATTCTCGAGGCCCAAACCAAATCAACTGTTACAGTTAATCAGATATTTGAATTCATCACATAACCCCACCTCATTTATAAATTAAAAATGAAAGCATGGGCCGTTCTGCGGAATAACATTGCTAAATAACTGCGTGTAGCCACTTTTGCTATGACTTGAAAGTTCTACTGGCATACAACTGGGAAATAAAAATTAAGTGCCTAATTGGAACCTGACAATGGACGAATTCCTTAAACGGTTTCCACTTCCTAACTTTTCTTTGATAATTCTTTCGCCACAACATGCTCAACAATTATATTTTTTATGTTTCTGTTTACAAATTCAAACCCTTTGTCGCGAAGAATGGTGTAGAAGCTCATTTTTCAAAGCTCGGCTAAATGGGATGATTGTTTACTGCTTGAAGCACTCTTGTAATTGCGGTGGCTCGCTTCTTTCATAGAAGCTCTAAACCTTGTGATGAATAACACTTTTAACTGCTGGCTTCATTCAATTTTGGTGTGTTTCTGGAATGGAAAGCCTGCGTGCTTTCATAACCTTACTTTGAGCGGCATTGATACTTGGCGTTGAAACACCAGTTAATTCTGCTGACAAATTAACAACGTTCTCAATTCCTAAGGTTGGGTATTTTTCACATAAGTTGTGCAAAACACTTTCAATATAATTTCTCTCGCTACTTTTTAAAAGTTTTCCTTTGTGATGTTTTACATATTGCACGGAAGCTTCCATGTTTGAACTGATTGTTGACTCTCTAAGTGTTCTTCAGGCCTTGCAACAGCACACTGTCCTTGTTTTAAAAATACAGGCCCTGATCTCGCAAATGCTCAGTCGCGGATACCATTTTGTTTTTACTTGGACCCCAGGCCATGTGAGGATTTCCGGGAACGAGGAGGCTGACGCGGCTGCTAAGTCCGCTTGCCGTTTGCCCCGTAGTTTAACAACTACGATGCCATACCAGGATGTGCAACGTTTTTTCCGTCGCCAACTCCTATTTGCTTGGCAGCAATCCTGGACAGCTTTGGAAGGCACACAACTCCGGGCGATAAAGGAGAGCGTACAAACCTAGCCAACTTCCTGCAGGGATAACCGGCGAGCCGAGGTGATACTCACCCGGCTGAGAATTGGGCGCACACGAGCGACTCACGGCTATCTGCTAAGAGGGGAACCGGCCCCTGTGTGTGCTCCGTGTGCAGTACGCCTCACTGTGCGGCATGTATTGCTCGATTGCCCGCAGTACGCCCGCGTTCGCCACTCAATAGGCTTGGGGACTAACTTGCTCGGTGTTTTAGGGGACGACCCAGTAGCCGTGGTTAAGGCACTGTGGTTTGTTGCTGAAATCGGTTTTAATAAACAAGTCTGACTTGGATTTTATCTTTGATAATTTTAGAGATTTTAAATTATTATTCCGGTGATTGGTTGATTTTTTAGCTTTGTGCTCTCTACTTCGTGCGTTTTATTTATTTTTTAACCTTTGGATATACTTTTAATTGTTGGGTGTTTTTATTTTATTTTCCCTTTTAGCTTAGTTTGTGTGGCTTTTAGCTCATAATGTTAACTTCGGGCCCAAATGACCTCGTTGTCGACGGGCCCTAAAACACCATACACTCACTCACTTGAACTGATTGTCTTCCCACTTCCTTGTAAGTTTCGCAAGTGTAGCGAGCGTGTACTCTAATTAATATATACAAATTAGGCTTACTAATTAATTACTGTTTGACTGCTCTGTTTGTAATAATGTGATGTTTCTATATTTTGCCTTAGATGTAAAATTGATATACAAAATATATTTTTCATCCGCAGAGAGCTACAACATTAAACAGCCAATGATTAGGTACACGTGCTTTTGTTTAGATTGCCATATAAACTCAGAACGGCTCCGGTATAAAATACCTTGGTATGTAACCGTCTTTTGTTCAGTCTCAAAATATTTCCAGTGAAATCCCGAAGTGAAATAAAGTATGTTTAGTTAACTCGTGTGCACGTCGGCTGCCTCCTTTAACGAACCCTTATAATCGTTTTACAACCCCGACCGTCCTTCTCGCAGTCCATTCTGCAAAGTTGCTACCTTTCTCGATACGTCATGGATAGCGTACGAGGTTTCATCTAAATAAATTATCTTATGTCCATTACTGCGAAACTTCCTTAGTTTTGACAGATATATATCGCAGGGCTACAATTCTACTGGATTCCGTAATAACCCTTTTATTATTCAAAGTGCGGTATTTGGAACCCAGCTCCTTTAGGAAGCTGCGCAAAGAGCAGTGCTCATAAGGAAAATCACAAATTTCTTGCAAATGTGCAACCAATTCATCTAAGGTGGGCGCTCTCCCTTTTGCATAGAATCTATAAATTTCTCGGCGAATTAAATCGCATGTCAAATTATCTACTTTAGAGATTTACTTTCACACTTGATCGGCGTCTTAGGTATTCCTTTCGTCACAATATTTCTTACTGTATTTCTATGAATACCCAGAATTTATCATCAGGTTCATTGCATGACCCCTTACCAACATTATTTGTCAGCACATATTTATATGTGTCCAAAACAAGCGCTTGAAAACAGTTCCCGTTATAACTTTGTTTTTTTTAGGCTTTTCCAGTAATATAACACGGCCCAGTTATTCACACTATTGTCATCACTTTGATTATTTTCACTTGACTGAAAGTTATCTACTATTTCATTTGCATTCACCACTGCATTTCCCTCCCACGGTCTCCACATCGTGACACACAACGAATTTCTGCACGTAATGAAACAGATCAACTGGAAGTTGGAACTTTGGCAACTGAGACTCCACGTGGAGTAAACACGCGACTGTCATTTCTAGAAAACCAGGGTTGCTATTGGTCCTCAACGACAGTGTCCCATTTCTGAAGTGTGGAGATAGATTTATGACGGTGATTAGTGGGTGGTAGGGCCAGTTTCCTTTGCGAGGCAAACTGCATTCGCGTTGACTAGACAGACTTTACACATTTCCATTACTTATTGCAAGTTCTTAAGTAGAGAAAGTTAGAATCCTAAAGGGATTATTACTAGAAATTATTTCGAAGTGCAATTGGAACTTATTGCAGATAACGCTGTTTCTTTGTCGGCTACTTCCGAATATGCGTTTATCAGCAATTGAGAAAGGCAAAGAAATGTCAGAATATAGTTCTGGCAAACTTTTACCAAAGGCGTGAGCACGTGAATAAGTGCTGATTTGATTGAGGAGTGAAAGTTGACAACAAAGTGTTATCACAGAAAATGAACTTCGCACACGTTTTCGAACCTACAATTGCATGGCCAGGGCCTCTTGGAGATGAAGTTTGGACCTTGAACATCTGTGTGTACTCTTAAGAGACAAACATACTCCGAAACAAACAATCGTCAGTTCAAGGATATACTCAGAGATGCTTGTGGACTCCAGGGTTAACAATTTGGTTCTAGGTTGCAACAAAAACATCACATCTCGAGGCTCCCTGAACTCCCTCCCTCCACGAATATGTAGGGTGACTATAATACAAAAAAACGAGAAGTTTGATAAGTAAACTTGGCATTAAAATCAGCAGATTCAAAGATGAAATACAAATTGTTGTAAAATATCCCCATCCCTTTTACCCTTGTTATAGAACATTTTTTTTTTTCGAAAATATTGACTTTATCACAAAGACCCTAGTGATTTAGATTAAAATGCCATATGAGATTATTCCCATAATATTCAATATACATTTTTATCCTAAATAAAATCTTAAACAATTTTAAAAGTGTTTTCTACAGACTTAAAGTTGGATTTTTTATTTGCCTTCACATCGATAACAATATACTAGTACGAGGCATGTTTTTTTAAGTCAGTACCGTTTCGGAATTTAAAAAAAAGGCGTGCATAGATATCGCAATAATTTTATTTTTACATGAAAGCCTGTGCTTTAATCTACTTTCCTACTTAATTTCCGTGAATATTGAGGCACTTTTCATAACGTGGCACCAGTTTTTGAATGCCCTCCTCATAAAATTCTGCCGCCTGACGTGTTAACCACTGTATCATAACTGTTTTGACTTCGTTATCGTCTTGAAGACGCTGACCGCCCAGATGTTTCTTCAAGTGCAGGAACAAATGGTAGTCGCTGGGCGCCAGATCAGGGCTGTATGGAGGATGATCTAGAGTTTCCCATTGAAAAGATTTGATGAGATCTTTGATCCGATTAGCCACATGTGGACGGGCATTGTCATGCAGCAAAACGATACCCTTACTCAACTTGCCACGTCTTTTGTTCTGGATTGCATGGCGCAGATTGTTCAATGTCTCACAATAAGACGCTGCATTCGTTGTCTCATTGCGAGGCAGAAACTCCACTAGCAATACTCCTTTTCTGTTCCAAACAACTGTGCACATAATTTTCCGGGCAGAAATTGTTTGCTTAAACTTCATTTTTGTGGGTAATGATGAATGTCGCCATTCCATGGATTGTTGTTTCGATTCTGGTGTGACGTAGGCGACCCATGTTTTGTCACTAGTAACAATTTGGTTTAAAAAAATCTTCATCTTCATTGTGGTTCCGCTCAAGGAAAGTCAATGCACTGCCTAAACGTTGGTTTTGTGGAAATCCGTCAACATTTTCGGAACCCAACGTGAACACAGTTTCCGGTACTTCAAGTTCTCGTTCACAATGAGATACAAAACACTACGAGAATATTGAGGAAATTAGTCGCACAATGAGAAATTGTTAAGCGTCTGTTTTCTCTCACATTTTCGTCCACTTTCTGCACCAAATCTTCACGGTGGGACTCACGATTGTTGGAGGCATCTTAAACACTCAGTAACCAACGTATACAATGAAGAATCAGACTGTAATGGCGTCAGTGCGTAGACAAGAGATGTAGGTAACCAGCGCGCATGCGCGGAACGTCGACCGTAGCGCTGCGGCGGCGGAATCGCAAAACGGTACTGACTTAAAAAAACATGCCTCGTACAAACTGGGGCATCTGAGTGGAAAGTAAAATACGAGGATCGTGTGATAAATCCCGGGCCTCCCAATAAAAAGAAACATAAAACATTTTTTTTCTTTATTTCTCAGCATAATCTCCAAAAAGGCCATATCGGTGTTCTAACTTAATTAAACCATCTTTGTAATGCGATTTATCAAGGTCCTCAAAATAGCTGTTTACCACATCAATGACCTCCTGGTTGCTGTGAAATTTTAGTCCTCCAAGACATTTCTTAGGTTTGGAAACAGGTGGTAGTCACTAGGTGCTAGATCTGGTGAATAGGATGGATGTTCAAGCAATTCGATCTTTAATTCGCACATTTTTCCTATTGCAATGATGGAACCAAGGGCCGGAGCATTGTCGCAAAGAAACAATGTTTTTTCTTTGCCAAGTGAGGTCTTTTTCTTTTTATCATCACTCAAACGTTAGTAGTCATCAGTGATACTTTTACCCTTTTCTAAGTAATCAATAAAAATAATTTCCCTGTGCATCACAGAAAACACTCGCCATAACCCTGCTAGCTGACATAATTGACTGTTGAGTGAGGCATGTGGTGATGGTACCATGGGTGTGTGTAATATGCGTTCCTGGGTGCGACAGTTCAATGAAGGCAAGAACATCGTGTGACAACAAACCAAGACAGTCACGGCCTCGCACCAGCCGGTCTCACGAGTGGAGAACGTTGTTTTGGGGGATCGCCGATTGAGCATTTTCAGATATTCATGGAGGATTGTGTGCACAGATCCACGGAAATGTCAGTTTTATAGGCGATATCTACAACTGTCTTGGTTTGTTGTCACAAGATGTTCTGCCTTCATTGAACTATCGCACCCAGGAACGCACATTAGACACATCCATGGTACCATCACCACATGCCTCACTCAACTGGCGATGAATTTCAATAGGTGTCACACCACGAAAATGGAGAAAACGAATGATTACACGCTGTTCTTGCAATGAAAACGTCGCCATTTTAAGTATCAAAAACAGTCCTAAGTCTCGTCGCTGCCACTAGAGTTCTATGCACTATAGAGTGCTGCCATCTCTGTCACGCATTCACAAAGAGTCCGCGTGTATTTAAGAAAAACGAATTCCTATCTGGTCAGTCCTGAAAGAAAATAGGCACCTCGTATTCGTGAAATATTCTTGAAAATGCAGCTTGTGGTTTTTAACTTCCTCTAGATAAATGCAAAACCACTTTTGACATTACCTGTGATAATTTCAGTGTTTTTAAAATTGCTGTTAGAGAGTACCAATGCTCAAAATCATTTATTCTAAATGACAAATTGTTCTAATAATGCTCATGTACGTAGAACCCAGCTGTCCTAATGACAAATCTTTGCCAATTTACCTTTGATGTTTGTTCAAAAGATATTTTAATGTATGTGTATTAAACAAGTGACAGTAAATGCTATTGTCACCCAGTTATCGGAGGGCACGACCGACTAGCAGCTGGGTGGGCGACAGGAGGCATTAAGGCCACGCCTACCCATTTATCTTGTAACGTTCACTGAGGGGATGGTTGGAAAAGCATCACTAGCCGTCTCTTTCCCCTTCCCCTGACGTCTGGAACAGTCGGGATGATGTTCCGAGCCGCGAAGTTTCCAGAAACAGCGATCTTCCTGTATAAGGGCTGCAGTGGACGAGTCAGGTCAGTTCTTGGCGAGCAGCTGTGAAGAGCGCAGTGCTAGCGAACGGACTGGAAGACTGTGTACGTGTATCAGAGGAGTTGTACGTAATTGTGAGTGTGGAGTGGACCTGTGACAGACGAACTGGTTGATTGTAATTGTGTGCGCTACGTAATTCTATGTAATCGGCAAGTGTTCCAACTGTAATTCGGTGGAAATAAAGAACATTTTGAGTTTGTGCAATTGGACTTTTAATTCTACGAACTCACAAAGTCACAGTATTCATTGAAAATCCAGTATAAAATATTGAGACGTACTGCTAAAAGCAAAAGCCAAGTGAAAGTTTTAAAAATGGAACTAGCAAATTGTATTTTATAAACAAATCAGTGAACA
The DNA here is from genome assembly GCA_030765055.1 of Mantis religiosa. Lineage (NCBI taxonomy): Eukaryota > Metazoa > Arthropoda > Insecta > Mantodea > Mantidae > Mantis > Mantis religiosa. The sequence goes on from CM060960.1 coordinate 45,033,513, forward strand.
AATCAATCTAATCTGATCTAAGCAAAATCGTAAGAATTTGTAGTTGTACTTTGAATCCTTGAATTCAGAGGCCATCAAAACACGTATTCCCAGGGAGATCTGAGTATGAAACATCTGCAATATCTACTATGTGTACGTGGTAGAGAACCTATACATGTATATACAGAATTCTACATTAATGTGTCATTTGAATACCAAATGTGAATATTTACCCTTTGGCTTCTACTTACATTTAAAAAATTTACAGGTCATAAACTTCAGTGAAGTAATTTAGCACTCTTGCAAGTGTGCCTTTAAGGCAACGTGATCAGTGTAGCAAAGTTTGGTCGTTAAAGGCAGAGCCTGAATTTAGCTGCTTCTCATTAGTGTACAGATCTGTTTAACCAATTTGAATCTGCACGTGCAGTAATTGCCAGTTAGTTATATCATTAAGAAGTAAACATACAGCAGTAAACACTGTCGGTTCTGCATACACAGGCAAATTAACGATCAGCTGGAACGATGCCATCGGTTAATTTGTCTTCCCTGCTTCAATGCAATACAACAAATATATTCACAGGACCTTCTCTACGCTCTGTTGTTTTTTTTTTATCATGAAAGCTTATTTTACGACTTTTTATAAACTTGCTTTTGTCTGTCTGTTCGATACATTTGCTATCGATTTGAAGCTTCTCGATGTGCTAGACTTGATACTTCAAACAACTCTGAACTGGATGACTCGCTTTCGAGCAAATCCTCCCACCCGAACTTCCTTTTACATGATGAATGGTAACTGCAAGCTCCACGGACCTTGGACTCATTTGAACATAATTTTATTCAAAGTCCGATATAACTTAAGGCTGGAGGACGTAGATTAAAAAAACTGTAAATTAGAAAATAGTTGCTTCAATTAAAATAATGAAATCAAGTTTTTAATACGGACTAAATATATAAAATTACTTCCCCCTATCGCGCACAGATTTATAAACCCTTAATTGTGAACTTTTAATAGCTGAGGCATACCTTTAAGTGTACAGCATAACTCCTACATAAATACTGTGACTTCTTGGATTGGTAGAATTAAAAGTCTTGTTTGCAGAAATTTAAAATGCTCTTTATAACTATGTACACCTCTTGAAGCAGTAAAAATGACGTGACATACACAACAGCCGCCTTCAAAATTGTCTCATTACTTCCGCCACACCTAAACAAATAAAAGAATTATAAGAGAGCGTAGGCTTTCACGGCCGGAGTCAATATAACTAAGAGTTATTTCCGGGCTGTTATGCCGTGGTCTGCTGGAGTTGGATTTTCCAGACGTTTCGTCCACTACTATGGTGGACATCTTCAGTGGCGTGGTCGTGGTCGTAGTCTCCTCGGAGAAGTTCGAGTAGCGTCTGAAGTGTTGATTTTTTTTTTTTTTTTGGTGTGGCCCCGCCTCCGCCACACCCGGAGAGATCATCCGAAAGGGACCTACGTCGCCTCCCCTACCATGCACTAAGCTAAACTAAAGTGATAGGTAGGAAAGGTGGTAATTGGTGTCCGGTACCGCCGAAGCAACCCGGGAGTTAGTGGGTGAATACTAAATAGGCGCCCGCATACAAGAGAGTATACGAACAGAGTGGGAAGTTAGGTACTGGCCATGGCCGAGGCCCTGACCAGGGACCTATTGTTAGTGGAGGATTTTCATGCTCATGCAGGATGGAGCTATGCGGGGGTGTCATGCTAAATATAAACTGTTGAGATACCTTACCATAATTTAGGGTTCAGCTGGAGAGGGAGCTGACTTAGTGATGTTCCTCGACGTGTTGCCGTTGGTCCTGTAAGAAATAGATGGGGAGGGGGGAGGAATGTGCAATTGGAGGTTAATAAATATTTCCCTTATCATTTATTTATTATATATATTTTTTAATTATTATTTTTTCTTTTCTTTTTCCCCCTTTTTTATTTAATTTCTCTCTTTTTTGACTGAGCTGCAATATTTATAGGCCGAGTGACCTCCGCTGATTGGCCCGGCTGGCGGACGGAGTGAGGGAGGGGGCGGGCTTCGTTACAGATGTTGCTCCCTTCTGATTGGTTCGCTGGTTTTCTTCTGTTTTATGTTTCCTCTTTCTTGTTGAAATTATGTGGATGTTTATAGCGTCTTTTGGTGGACGTTCTATCTATGAGCCACGCTTATCGACGGGTGTATTGGACAACTTTGCTACCCTGCTACGCGTGCACAGTTCAGCAATAGGGCACCAGTTCTTTTTGGCAGCCTGCTAGCCGAAGGGAGTGGTCAGTGTACCAGATACTCGAGCTTCCGCTAGCGTGAATCGATACCAGCACCAGACTTACTTTTTGGACACAAAACACAGACAGACAGATTACGAGACAGCAGGTCCGCAAGACCACAGCCAAGGGTCGGAACCCTAGTTCTGAACCCAGGGTCGAAATGACTCGCTCAGGCGCCTACCCTAGGGAGACTCAATGTCACCCTAGGGGGGTCGGGTCCGGTCCGCTGCGGATAGCCGGAGGGCAACTGCGCCGACGTTGACGGACCAAGACGGGCAACAGCCATCGACCAGCACCTACCCTCTCCCTACGGGAACCACCACCAAGGCAAAAAGCCTAAAGAGGAATGCTGCGGCTCCTCAGAAGCCTTCATCATCTGTACAACCAGCATTAGCATCCATGGACCCTGCGTCCTATCCACCTCTGCCTGAGTTGGAGGGAGAGTCCGACCTTGACGACTACACTGTCGTTGAGAGGAGGAAGAAGAAAACCGCCGATCCCAAAAACATGGGACAGACGCAACCGCTTGCACCGGGAGAGAAGCAACCCCTATCCAAAAGGGGGACTAAGATGCCGCCCATAGTGGCGGACACTTTCAAAAATCACGTCGCAGTAATGCGACAGATGGAGGAAACCTCGAAAGGTTCATATCCAGACATATAGTCTAGCTGATTTTGAGGCAGCCAAGGAAGTGCTAAGGAGTTTGGATATCCAATTCTATTACTACTCCCCTCAGCGCCCAAACGTCGAAAGGAGGGTCATCAGGGGCTTAGACTCTGAATGCCCACCTGAGGAGGTGAAGACTGCGCTACTGAGGGAGCACGGAATAACAGCTAATTCCGTGGCACAGCTTAAGAAGACTATCTCCACAGAAGAAGGGCCGATAAAAGTTCCGATGCCTCTCTTCTTGGTCAATGTGGACAAGGTCGCTGGAGAGTCGGAACAACCAATCGACACCGTCCGGAAGCTATTCCATACAGTCGTCAGAGTCGAGAGATTCTACGGCCAAAGTGGACCAGTCCAGTGCCATAGATGTATGGGGTTCCACCACTCTAGCGCGGCGCGCGAGCGAAAGCAAGTATGCCTGCGTTGTGCTGGGCCTCATCTTCTGAGGGACTGTGATAAAGCCCCGGACGAGAAGAGGTGCGCCAACTGCCAGCAGGACCACGTTAGCGTCCACAAGGGCTGCGTGGCGAGGCAGAAGATTATCGAGAGCCGCCGCAGAACGGATGTCGGGAAGGCAACTGTCCGACCTGGCATGTCTTTTGCTGCGGCCCTATCTAGGGCAGAACAAACAGCCGACCACGCAGAGCAATCTGCTAAGGCCCCTGCACAGCATGCAGCTACCCCTGCACCAACGGAGGAAGCACAACCCCAGCCACAGAGACCTCCAAGGAGAAAGAAGAAGGCAGCCAAACCGACTGTCGCTTCACAACAACAACAGACAGCTAAACCAACTGCTGCCCCACAAAAGAAGCAGCGGCAAGCCCCGCCCAAGGAGGCGGAGTCAACAACTCCTAGCACTGCGCCAGCTACGATGACTGTTCCACTCTCGCCACTGCTAACTGCGGCAACAGCAATATCCGAGAGAGACGTCGAAGAATTCAGAGACCTATCTCTGTGGTTCGGCGATCTCCTACAAAGGATTCTCCCTACTCTTAGAGAGTGCAAGCGGTAATGAACGACCCACACTACAACTCTATGGAAAAATACACAATCTTCCTCAAAACACTCGAGGAACTGTTCCCTGTCACTCAACTGTAATGGCCCCCAGACTTGTTCGGAGACCATTGCGGGTCGCATTCTGGAATGCGAATGGGATAGGGACACAGTATCCTGGTGTGCTTGAGTTTGTGCAGTCCTATGGAATTGACATTCTAATGGTCTGTGAAACGCATCTACAGGCTGGTACAAATTTCTCGTTGCCCAATTACGTCAGCCACCGGACCGATAGAGTCGGCCGGCAGGGGGGCGGAACAGCCATTTTCATCAAAAATGTTATCACACATACACCCTTTCCTCTTCCAGCGCTTCAGCATGTTGAGGCCTGTGCCATCTGACTTGCCATTGGTGGCATAGACTCTTTACTGATAGCTGCATACGACGCACCTGGCCATCACTTCTATGAGGCAGATTACACCACCCTGCTGAACCTACACCCAGTGGTTTGCATTGCAGGAGACCTCAACGCGAAACATGGGCTCTGGAATAGCCGCAACAATAACCAGAGAGGAAGAGGGCTCTACCGCCTCATAAGCGGAGACCCAAATCTGATCGCGCACGGACCTAGAGGTCCAACATGTCATCCGGCTCGCGGCAGACCGGATATCATAGACATCATGATCACCAAAAACATTTCATTCCATCTGGACCTCTCAGTAGTTAATGAGATGGACTCAGACCATGACCCTGTCATAGTCGACACAGATATCAGTGCACCTGCACTGATATTCCCTGATTGGGAATACGAGGTTGACTGGGATGCAGCCATACAATCCTTTAACCGAACGTTCGACCCCCGCCCACGTATCAATGATATTGAGGCGCTGGAGCTGGCGGCGACACGTTTCTCCCAACAAATCCAACAGATTGTAAGAGCACACACATACCGTATCCCGACTAACAAGCTTAATCCTGGAATCATTCCCAACGAGATTCGGCAGCTGATAAAAGCCAAAGCTACCGTACGGAGGCTGTGGCAACGATTTCGCCATCCCAGGATAGGCGCAGTCTACCAGCGGTTAAAATCCCTGGTAAGAAGACTGCTTCGAGCTCATCGAGCCGCCACCTGGGAAAACACCATGTAGAACATCAACCTTCAGGAAAAGAAACCATGGCGAATAATCAAGTCCTTACGCAAGGACAAAACACTGTACCAGCATCCATTGCATGGCACTCGTGGGAGGCTCGCCTTTGAACCACACGAGAAAGCCACAGCGTTCGCAGACTATCTGGAGTGTCAATTCGAACCTAGGGAGGACCCCCAAGACGAGGACTTTACTGAACACGTGGAGGCGGAGGTGGAGTTCCTCTATGAGGACCCACCACCGAGACACGCGGAGATCCATATTCCTATAGTCACCCCTAAAATGGTGGCTTCTGAAATCAAAAAGCTCAAACCTAACAAATCTCCTGGACATGATGGCGTCACAGCGACCATGCTCCAGCACCTTCCCAAGAGGGCTGTCATTCACTTGAGGATATTCAATGCATGCTTTCACCTACGCCACTTCCCGATATACTGGAAGGAGGCGCGGGTGGTGTGCTTCTTGAAACCCGCCAAGGATCCGGTCTTTCCTTGCAACTACCGATCAATCAGTATTCTCCCAGTTGTCTCAAAAATGTTTGAACGACTGCTCCTAACCCGCTTGACACCTCTTTTTGAGGACAGGCAACTCCTTCCGGATCACCAGTTTGGTTTTCGACGGGGGCACTCCACGACCATGCAGTTGCTTCGATTGGTTGAGAAGGTAACCTTGGGATTCCAGGAGAACTTCAAAACCATTGCGGTTCTGTTGGACGTGGAAAAGGCCTTTGCGACAACCTGGCACCAGGGTCTACTGTACAAGCTCAAGGAAGTTAACATCCCTCCTCCCTATCTTGCTCTGATCAGCAGCTTCCTTCGGGATCGCTCATTCAGGGTGAGAGTGGAAGGAAAGCTTTCCAGTGTCAGACCCATAGCTGCGGGGGTCCCGGAGGGTAGTGTACTATCACCGTTGCTCTTCGCGGCCTACATGTCTGACTTCCCTACTGAGCCACAGACAGTTACGTGCCAGTATGCGGATTACGTTCTCATTATGGCGCGTAATAAAAATGTCAAGTTCTGCTTCCCGCCTCTGCAACGACAGCTCCGAGCGATCGGCCGCTGGAGTGAGAAGTGGAGGATGGCAATTAGTCCAGGGAAGAGCTCAGCTCTTCTGCTGGCTAAGGTCAGACGCTGGCGACCAACGGGAACGCTGAGGCTGAGGCAGAGGCAAATCCCATGGGTTTCCTCGGCTAAATACCTGGGTGTCCTACTTGATCGCGGGCTAAACTTCACTCCCCATGTTAGGGCTAAGGCGGGACTAGGCCATGTTGCACTCAGGCAGTTGTACCCCATTTTCAGGTCCAACATGCCGGCACACCTCAAACTACGTCTGTACCGTGCGATCATTCCACCCATGATTCTGTATGGGTGCGAGGTCTGGGGATTGGCGGCTCCGACCACAATCCGCAGACTGCAAATCGTGCAGAATCGGGCGTTAAGGATGATCTATGGTACTGGGCGTAGATTCCCTACGCACATCTTACATGAATATTCCCAAATCCCTTACATAGAGGACATGGTAAGAGAGAGATCTCGAACCCTCCATCAAAAACTTTCTACCCATTCCAACCAGCTGGTCAACACCCTGGGTCGGTATGACCACAGAGCTCCTCGCAGGAGGAGGTACAAACTCCCCAAGGACGCCATGGGCTATTAGCCAGATGGGGTTCTCTCCATCACACAGAAAACACCAGAACCAGAAATTGGTTTAGATAATTTCCCCACATAGCTTCCTATCCCCTCTGATCGTGCTGTCTTCATTCCGACCTTCTGCAAGCAGAGAGTCGGGTGAGGACGGCCTTGGGAATATATACCCCAGGCGGCAGCCTGAGCGGCTTAACCCAACAGATCAGAGAAACCTATGCCCCGACATAAACGCTTGAGACAAAAGACAAAAGACTACTACACCACCCAGATAAAGCCGCAGAAAGCGGCTAGGTGCTGGGCGAAACCATTCCGTCCAGGTAAACCTGGACGACTCGATTCTTCTGCTGGTCTGCTGGATGTTTATAAATAAGTAGTCGAGCATGGTAGTGCGTCGTGCATGACAGAACGTTAGTCTCCTGGAACCCGATAATGTGTTCACCCTCAGCTACAATGGCATGTTGGGCGACTAAGCGGTAGTTTCGTTTGTGTTCGGCGAGTCTAGTGTTGATGCTGCGCTGTGTAGTTCCAATATAGACCAAACCGCAGGAGCAGGGAATACGGTGTACACCAGCTGATGATAGATGTTCCCGTGGATCTTTAGCAGAGCATAGTAGATTATTAAATTGTTTGGTGGGCTTAAAAACAGTCTTGACGTTGTGTCGCTGCAGTATGTGCCGAAAGCGGTCGGTAACATTTTTGAAGTATGGCAGAAGAACAGTACCATTGTATTTGGGTGTGTCTGTATTCTGTGGGGCAGGTTTCGGCCTAGCTCTAATTTCTTGAATTAGATAATAAGGCTTGTTCAAGGTGGCGGAGTTCTGTTCCTAATAACTG